>VXBU01000215.1:13001-29457 GCA_013400315.1 Bombycilla garrulus | reverse complement strand
AAATATTCAAGTATAGCATGAAATCATGAGGGGTGGATGTGATCATAACATTATTCAGAATTATTTGCTTGAAATAATTACTGGGAGCTATTTTGCTTGTTGTAGTGTGTATGTGGTATGCCCTTCACAGCAACTTGAAAGTATTCACAATCACCTCATTTTGCTGTCAACAAGTTCTTAAGCTACTGCCTGGTTCACCATGAAGAAATGCTCTGTTAGAGTAAAATCCCCTTACAATGAGTGCCTTATTTGTGGATGAAGGAGGAATGAAGTCTACAATGGGCAGAGGTTTTATTATTTCTGGTGTTTTATGTAACAGTTAAAAGTCTGACGGTCATGAAGCCAAAAGGAATCTGCTGCAATATGGAATCGTTAATTGGTCTCTGTCACTGTCTTTTATCAGGCATTATATGAAAGTCTAGATGAGTGGCTTCTTGCTTTTATGAGAATTAATAAAACTGGGCTGTTCTTAATAAAATTAATTTCATAAAGGTCAGATAGATATTCTAAAATGTCTCTCCTGGGTTGAGCAGAGGGTGCTGAAAATTTACTTGTAAGAAAACTATAAATATCCAGGTCCTGTATTTTTAAAGTACCTAATATCTAATTAATAAATTATATACTACATGTATTCAGAAGAAAATTCTGAAAAACCAAAAATAAGAGTGGTAACCATATTTTATTATAATATTGGTAGCATTTATTACTCTGTACCATTCAGAATTGTTTCATTCAAAATCTGTGCATCATATATGGGAGTGGGAATTATGCAGGGTTAGGTCAGTTTACATGAGAGGTTTTTTTAATTTTTTTANAATTAATAAAAATCAATTAGTTTGTTAATGAGTACTCTGCCATTACCCAAGGTAGCAGAAACCAGCTGGGGAACAAAGCAACATCCCTGAATAGGCCATTTTAGATGCCTCAGATCTGCTGAGAATTTCAAAGGAAATGACTATAAGAGGCAGCACTACTTGGGTTAAAACTGGCTAAATTTTCTCTTGAGATTGCAGGTCCTCCAGCTAATAAATCTAGTAAAAAAGTGATTCACCTTTAGTGTGTGCTATAAACCATCTTCTGATGCCTTAAAGTACATTGCTCACTGCCCTGTATTAAAAACAAACCCCATAGTTGTAAATGTCAATGACTAGGATCGTTAGAGCTCTTGCATCTCCTTGCTTTAGTGTAAAAGCTGGAAACTCTTAGATGACTTAAGGATAACATTTTGCATTCAGATATATAAATGGCATAAAGTCAAACATGATCTGGCAGTGAAATGCAAAATGCCTTCAAAACATCCTTGGAATAAAATGGAAAAGTTCAGTGGCAATGCTTATTCATTTGTAAGTGTATTTCTGCAACAAAATCTATAAGATGTTTTCTATCACCTTTCTTTTAATTTGTCTCTCCATTGCTAGGCCAAGGTAAATTTAATCAAACTCTATACAGAACTCAAAATAAAATTATAATCCGTACACACACTGTCAGCCACATAATTTCTTTTTATTTTATTTTCCTTTTTTCTTTGGGTGGATATATCTCGTAAGCAATAGGTATTTCTACAGCAAGACAGAAGAAGATGCTTGGATCTGGAATCATTGTATATAATACAAATCTTATTTTTCTTGTCAGGAAGCAATGGAAAATAACTATGTGTACTAGGTTAAAGCATTGATCTCACCAGAAACCAAAATCTTTGTATTGATCAAGAGAGATGTACACTAGAACAAGCCAATTCTTCATTTTTAAAATAGTTGTAGATGGTTATAAAGTATTGCTTCAAAAATATTTTCTCTATGAGAGAATGTCTTGTTTTGTACAGTACAGACATGAGCCAGATGAGTATAGTATTTTTATGTTACTATATAGTAGTACAGTAACTATGCTGTTTCTTATTTAAAATGCTTTCAAACATATGTTGTCCTGTTTTGGCAAACTTGGCATGGAGTTCACTGTGAGAAAGGTGCACAGCATACAATCTAAATGATTTGAAGTCCTAAGGAATGACTCATAAAACTTTGTTTCCAAAACATTGTGATTTTAAAGTTGGAGAGAAAAATATCACTTGATTTTGAACAATTGGAAAGACATTGTTATGTCTAAACTTCTGGGTTGGTAGTCAAGAATAATTCTGTGTACTGCTGACTGTCTGGTTTTCATAATTTCTCTGTGTGTTGGTTTTCCTTTATTGGTATCACAATATTTTATTTTTTTTTATTTGAAAATCTACTTTAGATAATATGAACTGCTTTATCTAATTAAATAGTACTTAAAAGAATTCTTTATTCTCTTTTCTTTTTCTTGACCGTGTTATCTCAAATCTGATGAGCTATTAAACACTAGGATTGATTACGTTGTTTTATATGACCATGAGTTATCTAAATGACCTTTTAAAAATTACTGTCTATTCTAACATATAAGCCTAACAGATAAAATACCAATTCCATAACTTCCTCATTAAACTGCTTGCCATCACAAGCATTTCTTCATTAAGCTGTGTACCTGTGGAATCTAAATTCTGTCAGAATGTAAACTTGAATGCGTCAAGTTAGGGGTTCAGACAAGGTATGCACATTTTGAAAAAACAGAGCAGAAAAGCTCCATATTTACATCATTATCTCAGTTTCCTTATAAAGCATTTCAATTTTGAAGAACCTGTGCTAAGCTTATTGCTTTTCACATATAACACTCTGCTATGGAAGCAGTAGAGAGTTGTGAATGATGGTAATCTTGGAAATACTCTGTACCTTTAACATTTTTAGTGGTAGAGTTAAATTTTACACTTTTAACCTCCAGTTATGTATCAAGCAATGGACTACAATGTGATTCTTGGCACTCATTAAACCTTGATTGCCTTTTCTATCAACCAGAAGGAGCAGGTCCTTGGCATTTATTAGATATTGATAACTATCTGAGGCCAGTGAGGTACAGCACCTTGTGTTATTAGATGTTGCCTGTTGAAGTTCCAAGACATATCAAGATGAGAGATATGCAGCAGGAGAATGTATGAGCACGTTTAATTTCAAAACTGAAGTTTGCCTAATTAAATATAACTTTTCAGATTTATGCAGACTTCTCAGTGGTCTGTGAATGTTCATCATACTTTTGTGGTATTCGCATACATCATAAAATATAATGCATCATATAAGGTAATAGCAGTGTTATATGGATAACATTAATCTTACTGTACATATTTCATGCTTGATATTTTATATTGATATCCTTGGAAACCACTTCTCCTAACACTATACATATTTGGAAGGAAGGGGCTTGAGCAAATAGCACGTTACCAACATTGCTCTATACATTCTCTCTCTCTGGATACAGAATATAGATTCAAAATATGATCTGATTGTACACTATTCTTCATGTGTACTATTGAGCATGTTACAAACCTATTAAAAGAAGTATCATAGAAATTTGTCAATCAGAAGAGTTTGATAAAATGAATATTTTGATTTAACTGAAAATAAAAACATAGCAACCTTTTTGTAGCTGTGATAATCTCTGGAGGAAAAAGGGGCAAGTTTTTTAGAAAGAAGTAATATCCTTAACTCTGTCTTATTTAGGCAACTGACACACTGAAAAAATTAATACCTTGTGATGTTAGTTCTCTTAGTTCTCCACTCCTTTCAATATCATTCTACCTAAAAAGCATTGCCTCTTATTACAAACTTTGGAATAACGGAGTACCTTACACAATAAGTATTATTTCCTCAGTTTATGATCACCATCTCAAAAGATGCAGCTGCATTTTCTGATGTCTCTTTCACTGCTCATATGTAGAATGAAGTTTAGTTTTCTTAATGGTTTTCTGTTTCTTACTCCACATAAGAAGCTTTTCAGAAATGGATATTCCCTGACCTACCCATTCTTCTGGAGAAATGTGTATCTAACTGAAGGAGTCTGAGGGATCTGGGGTTGTTTAGCCTGTAGAAAAGGAGACTCAGGGGTGTCCTTATCACTCTCTACAACTGCCTGAAGGGTGGTTGTAGTCAGGTGGGGGTTGGTCTCTTTCTCCAGATAGCAACTGAGAGAACGAGAGGACACCTCTCAAGCTGTGTCAAGGGGAATATAGGCTGGATATTAGGAAGCAGTTCCTCACCGAAAGGGTGATAAAGTACTGGAATGATCTGCCCGGGGAGGTGGTGGAGTCACCGTCCCTGGATGTGTTTAAAAAAAGACTGGGTGTGGCACCATGGTTTAATGAGGAGTTAGGACATGGGCTGGACTCTATGATCCTGTAGGTCTCTTAAGACCTGGTCATTCTGTGATTCTGTAATTTTAGAAATGTTCTTAAATCTTGCTGAACTGAAGCCTGGTGGCTAGTACTGCTTTTCTCTGCTTCCCACCCATACCTGCCCACCCTCACTCACCAGCAAAAAAAATTATAACAGCTAAACCGATCATCTTCTGAACAAATTGTAGCAAATACAATCACATTCAGTTCAGTATATCTCAAATAAATGCTTCATCTTATTCTGCTTTGGTAGATGATGATGATGAACGCTATGTTTTTGCTGGGTTTGGGGTGGTGAGGTTGTTTTTCATTCAGGAATCTTGTTGCTCCTATCTTGCATTATTGACAGAAATCAGTATTCTGTGAGCAAGCAATATGCTATAGTCAGAAGGTCACTTTGAAGTAGGCTGCTTTAGAGCTGGAGAACAGGGAGCTGTGCATATTTCAGGGGGAGATGCCATGAGCTGTTAGCTGCTTCTAATGATGCCTTCTTCCTGGTCCTAAAATCATGACCCAGACATAGGGTGATAAGAATTCTTAGGTGCACAATTCACTAGATGGAAAACACTGAAGATGCACACAAAACATAATGCATATACAATTTTTATAGATTTTGCAAATTAGCATACCTGACAAGAATCCCCATTTGGAGACATACGTGGTGAGGTAATCCCCCCCCAGTTCGACCCTTTTAAATGATCCCTCCTCTAGATAGGAACTAAACTTTGTTTATGAATATGTGTCTTGAAGAGCTGTTTTCAGCCTTGGCTCCCAGGAAGAACCAAGATAGGATAGGAGCCTTGGACCCCCAGTTTGGAGCCCCTGGAATGTATTTTGTCTTTCTGCCTATCAGGTTATGGAAAAATAATGGAGCTAACTATAAATACAAAAATATGCTACAGAGCTACAAAAAAAGTAAAAAAATAAATTCAGCATTACTAGTAGCCCTCTCTCTGGATTGCTCCAATTCTTCCTTTGTTTATTCAATTTTATTGATTCTCTAACTGGGTGCTAGCAAACTTTCATACATCTCTGGTAGAGTTGGGACTAGAAGTGAGGAGAGGCAGTGGCACAAAATTTGTTTCTGGCGGTTTTGAGTGTCTAGGCAGTAAGACTGGGAGGTGATTTAAGGGGAAACTTGTTTCAAACTATGGTCTCTTGAGCATTCATGCTCTTCAGTATTCAGGCTGTAAAAACAGAGCACAAAACATAAGACAACTAGTTTTTAAACTATTGCTAGGTAAGCAGAATCTTCCTTATACCACATGCTTTCCTTTCAATTTAACTTGCATTTTGCAAAATAGTAAACAACACCTTTGAACTGCTTTGGAAAACTGTGGATTGATATTTCAAAGGAAAAGAGGTTGAAGAAAAAACTCATGTAGCATTTTAGTGATGACATATTGAAGGTGAAAGTTCAGGACCCTTCTCTGAACCAAGCAGTTATAGAATTTACTTGTCATGAGGTTTTTTTACGTCAGCCATCTTGTGTACAAGTCTATTGGACAGCGAGTTTGCAGCGTTAGTGGCAAACACAACAGTCACAGTTATGTTGGTTATTTTGTTTCAGCCCGAAAGTGCTATACAGCACCTAAAGAAAGACTGATCAAAACTTTAATACTCGATACTCTAAAATTAGTTTTGATATCTGAAAATGCTGTGCTGAATATATTCCCAATTCTTATCCAGAGACACTGAATTTTAATTACTTCACAGTACTTTGAACCTAGAATTCTTGTCAGCAGTCTCTAAATAAGTAATGTCAGTAGTTTTTGAGCTTGGTACACAGCCTGCTGGCATGCAGGAAATTTGCAATAAATTGTATTATAAATATAATAATATTTATAATACTATAAGATTTATAAATATTACAAATTGATATAAATAAACCAATCAGTTGGCAATAAAAATATCTGCAAGACATTAGAAGAGTAACAATCCTTTTCATCTGTTATTAGTCAACCATTTACTAGTTCTAGGACTAAAGTTTAACTCTTCCACTTTTTTCAAGGGTTTGGGGTTTTTTTTCCTTAATTGCTCAGTGTTATTCAGTTTCTTTATCTCCATCCCTCACCTCAAATAGAGGAGAAGCACCTTCCTCAAAGAGTTTTGTGAATCCCAGTTTTACACATCTGAAGTTTAGCACCTCAGAAGTTCAGATTATTTTCAGTTAGGTCCCTAGTAGCCCTATCACTTTTTCCTTCTCTTATTTAGCAATGGCTTTTGACATTTTTATTGAGAAATAGATTAGCATGTGGCTAATGTAGTAAGAATGCTCTACCAGTGGTCAATGTGTTTTGTGCTGCCACTGTACTTCATCAAACATGCCTGAGCAAAGAAAAAAACTATACTAGCATTTGTAGAAGCTTACATGAACAGAAATTGCTTATGGATTCTCCATCTGCCAATGAGAGTGCATAAAATTCTGGTTGCGTCTATGTATTAAGATATAGCAGAAATTAAAATGAAAGCAAGAAAAGGCAAAGGTAAAGATCTTGCTATTAGGCCATTGCTTTGATCATAAGGTTTCAAATATATCTATCATCCTACATCTGTGAAGCTGTATTAAAAGGTTAATGAGGTTTTGTACCTTTTTGGACTTATTATAGCCAAATTGCTGTATCAGCAAATACAGGGAATTTAGTACTCTGTGATTTATCAGGAAACTGGTATTGTAAAAAGAGTAGAAAGTCATCAGATTTACTTTCAAATATATCTTAAAACATTTTTAGAGGAGTAACATGTTAAGACTGTTGCAAAGGGTAGCACAATACTTCTCATATTCCTGGGGACAAAAGAGCTTTTTTGAAAAAGAAACTTTCCTGTTTGGTAACTGCAGTGCTGTGATTTATATATAACTTGTAGACCTTAGCAGCAAATGCTCATCATTTTAATGGTTTCAGAAAGACAACTGGCTTGCATCAGTCTTGTAGTGCGAGGTTCATATCATTAGACTGTGCATATAATAGTGATACTGTCATGTGTTAAATGAGCATAGCTTGAAGTATTATTTTTTAAAAAATTGAAAGGTTGTGGCAGTAATAAAAAGGTTGAATGGTAATGTCTCTAATTGAACAGTAAGGCCTCTTTCCTATTAAGTCACTCTTTCATCTGTCTTTTTAATTATTGCATTATCATTTTGTACTGCAGTTTACAATGAAACGACCATTTGTGTTTAAGTGAAAGCTAATTATTAGGACTGAATTATTGTGCAGTTTATTGATCCCTATGGTGGATTAAGGGCTTTAAGTTCGTCTAGACAGAATAGTTAGCAAAATGACAAAAGGAAACATATAAGACCCTTGGGAAGAATCCCCACGCTCCATAAGCAATTAATGCCTGCCAGGTAATGGAATTTAAGTTTATACTAAATCTAGCAGTGCTTTGACATTTCAGCTGCCTTATAAACACATTAGTCTAATGAATTAAGACTTATGAATTGTGTTGATATACAAGTAGGAATAGTTGCAAATGCAAGATATTTTTAGCCCTCTATTGAAAAATGAATACATTTCTTTTTGAATTTGATGAAAAAATTAAATGTGTTCTGTGTAATGTTTATCTCTGTTCATCCTGGTCTCTTCTGATGGATGTGCATTAACAATTTCCATTTCCAAAAGAACACAGATATCTCCTATGCATGTGAAAAGGATGTAGTGAAAAACCAAGGGGAAAAAAAACTGGCCTCCCCCAGATAAAAACAACAAACCAACCCCAAAGACAGTACTGCTGAGTAAGAAGCCAAACAGGCCATTCATCTCAGTCCAGTGCTGGGCAAGTTTTAAAGCCATCTATCATTGTTGTGATGGGAAAGGCACAGCTTGAGCTAAGTATACAACCCTTTGTAATTTATAAGAACCTGTCTTTGAGTGGACTGTAAGCAAACAAGACAAAGTGGTTTTACTGGATCCCCTTTTCTTATACAACTTTTTGTTTGTAAGAGGTCTCTTATCAAAGACTTTCCAGGCAACATGCCAGCCAGGAGATATCTTTAAAGCAAACAAGATGGCTTTTTAATGACACAGTACAGTTCTAGGACATTGTATCAAATACTTTATTTTATCTTTTTTTTTTCTGATTAATCTCTTTCTGGATTTTGGTTTGTTTTTTTTTTTTTTTTTTCCCTCCCAAATGAAGAAAGAGTGGCATTTAGAAAGTAAAATATGGTTCCCTAAAAAGTACATGGGGTCAAAACTCAGGACATGGGTGCTATCTCCTTGATTCCCTTTGTGACTTGATCACAACATTGGATAGCTCAGGCTAGGGTGCGCCTCCACTGCATGTTTTGGGTTTCCCCACATTTCAGACACGAATGACTGATTTAAGAGGGAGCCAGGCTATCCGGTGTCCCTCAAGACCTGGTCTGCATCATGCATTTGTTCACATGGGGAATGTGGTGTCTGCTTGTCTTCCCACTACTGCTGCCTTTTTTCCTTTGAATTGATAGAACAAAACTTTGCAGTTTAAAAGAAGTCCTCTGTTTTGCTCATGGTTGTAAAAATGCTAATTATGTGTCATTGACTTGATGCTGATACCATTTTTATGATAAATTAATAATAATAATTTTTGCTGTTGATTTTGGTAATCTAGGAGTGTTTTATATAATGTAATCCTCATTTCATATTATTTATTTCTGAAGGGGGAAAATAATAAAAGCTGTCTAAATAAGGAATTACAATTCTGTCCCCCTGAAACAAAAAGGAAGAAATATATGTTTTGCTATATTCTAAGTGTTTGCTTGAAAAGATTTGAAAAAAAATGCATACCAGTATTAGAGAATTTAAAGAAAGAAAATGTCCACTAATTAATGACTTGATCAGCTACATCACAAGTGAGGAGTAATCTGAAGAAGAGAATGCTTTTAGGGAAGGGTCTATCCGTAAATGTCTTTTGTTCAGAAAGAGGTTGCAAAGGTATTGGTAACTGTTGGCTTCAAGTCTAGTCTGAATTAAAAAAACTTGTCCAACAGAACTTCTGTAACATAGCTTATAATTAGTCTGAACACATTATTTTCCCTGTAAAATGATGTCTATGTTATTTTCTAACTTGTGGAGTAACTGAGGCATAACATAAAATTAATCTATATACAATTCCTTATGCCAGCAGTGGTTGCTTCTTGTATAACTTGTATTCATCCCACCAATTACCAGAAAAAATTTCTTTTTTTTTTTTTTTTATTGCAAGAAAAGACAGGTTATTGCATGATTTGGAAACTCTTGAGGTTACTTCAGCTGTGTAAGACCTTGAACAAGTTAATTCCTCCGTATATATCTTCTATCACTGGGGTATTTTGATTATTTTTCCCTTTGTTTGACATCAAAGCAAATGGAGAAAGTAGAGAAACTCCTAAATGTTGTGTAACTCATCAATGCTTGTAAAATACTTCCAGACTTGGATATTGCACCTCTTTAAACATTCAGTATAAGATCTCAAACATGGTTACCGTTTCTGATGCTCCAGTTTTCACCAACTTAATAACTGAGAAGGTCAGCAGTGTCCTTGAATTTAGTGAGCTGGCTATTTCAGCCTTTTTCCCTCAGTGAGAAAAGAATATGCACTATTTAAATTAGTGTGCTGAATATGCCCTGTTTGCTAACTGTCCAACCATGCAATGCCTTTCATTATTGAATCTGGCTCCTTGAATGAGTATGACAGAAGACATGCTGGCTGATGGGCTTAGATTAGCAGTGAACCTAGTAATTGTCCGGAAATATATATTTAATTCATAAAAAGTCTTAAATCATGACATAACGATGGGGAGGTTTTTAAAAGAAAATGAAATACTAGTAATCACAAAATAATTGAGAATGTTGGAACTATTCTTTTTCCTGACAATGTAAAACTTTTTTACCATTTCTTTGATGATATGTATAATTTTCATTATATTTGCATATGTAAAATAAATTAAAATTAATTTACATAGAAATTTTTCTAAAAAGCAGCTGAAGTTATAGAGATAGGTCAGAAAAATGAAAATAATGCATTTAAATTTGTCTTTTTGTAAGAGAAAATTTTCACAGAAGTGATATAACATAATATATGCTATTACATGTAGTACATGTTTTAATATATACATGCAATATGATCTGTTATAATAAAATAAAATTAAAGTTAGGGAGATTAATGATGGCTGTGTATTTAAAAAACAAAAAAAACATCACAGTCTGTCCCAAATTAGGTTTTGGAATGTTCTGACATGTACTGTTGAAACTGTGATACTTCTGTTATTTCTAATTGCCCTGAGAAACATTATATATACAGCAGAATATGTAAGTGTCATGCATGCTGGTCCTGAAAATCTTATGTTGTCCTGTGTTCTAATTCACCTATTTAAAAATATTTAAATATTTGTCCCTAAATTTCAAATTCACTCAGGACTTTAAATTGGTATCACTATTATTTCTGTGAGCAGTGGAAATTGATGAGTCTAATTGATGTTCTAACAATGAAGCTTCTCCCAGGCCAAGACAATTGCTTTCTCCAATAAACCATAATCAGTTTCTTTCTATGGCTGATTTTTAAGCTGTCTGATTATAAGCTTTTTTTGGCTGCATTGGGTAATGGGATGTCAGCACAGAGGTGTGGTGAGTCTAGACTCTTTTTTCTTGCTTAGTATCATAATAAGATGAATCACAGCTCACTTTTGTATGAAGATGAAAGCTTTATACTTTCTAATGTTTTCATTTTCACTGTGAAGACTGAGAAGCCTTTCAATTTTTCCCCTTTTAAATCCACAATTTTTTCTGTTATAAATACTTCTGTCCTTCTCAAACATCCTAATGACTTTAAATGTTTCCAAGACTCTCTTCAGTGCAGGAGTATTAGAGATGCTTTATAAGAGAAAATAATTAAATATGGAATAAATGTCTTCGGTTTTGAACAAGCATGAAAATTCTCAGTTCCAAATGTCTTCCCTGCTGCTCAGTGAACCTTAAAAGAGGGGTTTATGCTGAGGTGCCATCTAAGTTTTAATTGTCACTACAGCATTACAGCAACCTGTTTTTTCACTACTGTTATACAAAGTACTGTGACAATCTTCCTTCATCAGATTAGATGTTATGCTCTTATGCATTGCTTGGTATTCAGGCAATAGAAGAATTGATCTGTTTATGGTATGTCAGATTCTTCCAGTCTCAGTGACTCTGGTGGGCTTTACAATTCATATAAAAACAGATTTCTCTGATTCACATAAAGAGGGAGTTTGACTGACTAAACTATAAAAAAGCTTTAATGTTTTCTTTTGCTTTCTGGTATGGACATGACTTCAAGTATTCAAAGCTGCTGTGAACTACTCCTCTGATTTTTCTGCATTGGCCATTCATGTCCAGAGAAATAGCTTGTAGTAACTCCAAGAACCTTATGGCCCAATCAACACTGACTTAAAAAGGCTTCTATTCTTTGGCTGTCTATGTCTTCCTTAAAGTCTAGATGTTTCCACCATAAATTATTTAAAAACCAAAAGTTCAGATTTGGACTTACTTATTTCATAGGGAAAGAATCAGTGTATTACTTCCTCAGAAATAGAATTTTGCTATTTCAAATATTAAAAGAGAGTTTGTAAGTGTGATTCTACTTTCATAATAACTAGGGAAAAAAATGTGTAAATATGATTCTGTTCACATTTCTAACTTCAGGCATCCTGAAACTTTGCAGAAAATAAGACTACGAAAGTAAGATGGTGAGCTAATCTCTTAGAACTAATAAAATCATACATAACTCAGATGAGTGTAGAAATTAGGTGCCTACTGCACTGTAACCTTTGTCTGCATTATTAACTAGTGTAAGATTATATTAGAAATAGACTGCTCTCTGCAAGAGCTGATATGCATTAATTTATCACAGAAGGACAGAAACCGCGGATTATATTTTGACAAACATTCCAAAGTTTGAATGCAAAATTGAACCTTCTATGCACTTCATCCTGCAGCTTTCCTGATTCTGTTTTTCCTCACTGGCTGTTGCTCCCAGCATTTTGCTTCCCAGGGTGTACTGCCATCCTACCTGTGTCAGTCAGAGGATGCTGTGGAGGAGTTCAGCCCTTCTATTATGCTAAGACAAGGAAACACGTAGCTTACTTCATCTACCAAATATGACACTCAACTGGTGTAAACAGAAACAGCATAAATGAGAAATAGCCCTTCTAAAAGGAATGGGTGATCTTGGTATCTGACTCTGTAGAGTCAATTTTCCCTTGAAGACATACAGCTTAACACTCTAAATTAGATATTTAAAGAGCTGCTAATGTGCTGTCAAGCCAAAAAGAGGTTTTAACCACACTACAATTTTCAAATTGTCCTATTTCAGACAAGTCAAGTCCAGCCTCATACTCTGAAGTTACTTCTGAAGTCTCAAGGAGCCTTTTTTCCCAGTTATATATCACTGAGTAATACACATTGTTTTTATATCTGACCACATATGAAGACAAAATAATGTATTTCTGTATTCTCTTTTTTAAACTGAAAATAAATTTTTCATAGCCTTCAAATAGAAGTACTACTACTCTTTCAAGTGAGAAAGAAGTATCTTCTACATTTATAAGAGTTCCACTTAAAATAAAGTTTTTGTAATTTTTATTTTTTTAAGGAGTCAAGACCATGAAGTACATCAGATTATAGGTATGAATCTGCCTACTTGTTTCTGCTGCCTATCTGCATAGTTCTCAGTTATTCATACCTTTATCTCTTTTCATAATGCTCATAAAATCTGCATCTGTGTTATAAAGAGAAATCCAACAGCTTTGAAAGAATTAGAGCAGAGTGTGATCTGCACTCAGGTAGGATACACAAAAAGCTCTAAGCTTGTTTTATGGAGTTCAGTCTAGTCTCCATTTTCCCGGTATAATATTTATTGCCAAAGTGATAACTGCACTACAGAGGATAATGTAAGAAGCAGAATTAGAACAAAAGATATTATTGTGATTTGATCTTGAAACATGTACAAAAACTTATTTGGAGCAATGTCTGATTTTTAGTATTCCAATAATCCCGCTTCCTGTCATCTAAAGCTGTAAAGCCTTGACCAAGACCTTATCTGACTCAATTTGTACCCAGAAACAGTAGTGACTTTTTTGGAAGAGCTACATGAATGTATCTGTCTTCGAGGTTCCTCATTATAAATTTTGTAGTCTTCATGCAGCTTCAGTATCAGAAAGTACTCATTGAGATGTCTTATTTAGGTCAAGCTCTGGTCCTTCAGACACAAAAGCTAGTGAATACAAAATACTCAAACTCAGTTAATTCTACCAAAGAATTTTAACCTGCCTCAAACCTGACAGTAGTCAACATGATCACAGCATCACATATCTGAAGGGTAACCAACAGGTAGAAGAATTAAATGCCAACACTTCCATAATGCCATGACATGTCCCTGCTCTGTGAAACAGAGCCATGCTGACTGCCTCTCGCTGACTGCCCCTCACTGCCTGTTCATCCACAAGAACCAAGAGCCGTGTGACCATTCAGTTCTCACTTGCAGTGGAGAAAATGAAGTTTGAGGGAGATGCACTTCCAACCATCCTTAAACTAATACTAAAATACTAATTTTCATTCCTTGGATGAGGGTTAGACAGAATGAGAAAACTCATAATTAACCAGAGAGGTCTTTCAGGCCCTTGTTGGGAAATTTTGCATTTGTGAGTGTAGCTGGTCTAAATACTGGCAAATGAAGAAGCAAGGAGGAAGGAGAGGTCCCCTCTTTTCCCCATTTTCTCCCTTTTACCTTTTCGTTGTCTTCTGGACCTTAGACTATTCAAAAAGGCACCTGAGTTGTTTGCCTGAGTCATAACGAAGTGTGCAATGATACTGGCCATGATCAATAGAGCCTGGTCCCTTTTGCATTCATCAGATGGCTTCAACAGTGTGTCCTTTGTATTTAGGAGAAGATTTTACTGTCAAATAACAGATAATTTTTGTGATTTTTAAACTTATTGTATGGATGATAGACTACTATATTTACAAGTATATTAATTCTGAATTCAAGTAGAAAAGTTGTCCTCAGTTTTGTGAACTTGAGAAATACTAGAAGCTGGCTGTTGCCAGTTAGATAAGTCAGTTGTCAGTCTAGTAGGGAGAGATTCTCTTTTTATCTGTTCCGCTGTAGTTCAGACAAACAATGGGATGCTGCTTTCACAGGAACCTATGGGCTCAATCTGCTTTAGACCCACATCCTGAAGATTTTCTTTCACCGATTTCTGTGGCAATTTCTCATACTGCATTTATGAGTTGTAATTGGACATCAGTGAAAAAGAGTGGGATTTTTCTGTCACAATTTTCTATAGAGCCAAGAGAGAGATAAAGACTTCAGTCTTTCTAGTGTGGTGGTCCTTATTCACTGGAGGTACTAGAAGCCACCTTTGTGTTTATACATTTGATCTGAAGAGATGCAGGATCTGCAGCTTTTCAGATTTTTGTTATGGTCAGCTTTTCCAATTGTGTTATCGCTATATTGTTATTTGTATTTGACTTTCATAAAGATACACAGTTTGGCTAAGATCCTGAATGATGCAGAAAATCATTACTACCTCATGAGCAGAAACATTCCTAGTCTTGTTTATGCATAAAGAAACAGAATTAAATCATGTGGAAGGAGAGACATGTGGCAGTAATTCCTTGTCTGGGTATGCACATCATGTGACTAGGTACAAGGCTGAATACCTCCCCTGGAAAAAGAAATTTTCCAACTGGATAACTATTACATATATATACATTCATGCGTACACACATACATATATATATATAATTTAAGAAATATCTAGTTTGCTATAATCTGAAATAAAAGCAGAGTTTCCTGTGAAAGAATCTCTTTTTTGTTTGTTTGGGATTTAAAGTGTTTGAATATCTTGTCAAAATTATTTTAGAAAATGGAGTTTTGAGTTTTGTGGAAACATTGTATATATATCTAGCATTGAATTATTAGTATTACACTGCTATTCAGGAACTACATATAACACTTGCATATGACATTTTGTTCTGAATGTGTTGTCTTCTGACTCTTTCAGTTATTGTCAACATTTCAAAGGTTAAAATGAAAAAGCAATGAGAAAAGTCACAAAGAATGAAACAAAATCTGAACTGAATCTCGTAGCTTAAGACATAAATCTCTTCTTGAGATAAACTTTGAACTGAGGAACAAAAATTACAGTAAGTGAAAACAAGAGTTCAGAGGCCTGTGCAAATAAAAAAGGTTTTTACAACAGCTTTGTAGCAACTGGACCAGATTTAGAATGTCCTTTTCCAGTAATTCTAAGTTACTTAGTCTCATCTCCTAAGGAAAGGATACCTTCATCCCTGTTTTCACATGGTAGACTGTATTGTCTACTATAAAATGTTCATTTTCATAATGTACATTATTAACCTCCAAGTTGTGTAAATGTTTTGACACATGCATACTATTTATTATTACATATAGAAAATAATTGTGCTAGTATCCATCATATTATAAACTGTGACAAAATGCATTTATATGTTTCTCTTTTGCTTATTTTTAGCTGGAATAATTCAGATCTTTCCTTTAGTTTGGAAATTTTACAGCCTTCAAAAATTCACGGATACACTGTTTATCAATAGTCATTATTCTTTAACTGTTTGGTTTTACATTTTATCTTCAAGATAACTGTGTTAAAGCTGATTAAAATTGTATTTTAGCCTAATAGTTTTACACATTAATATATTTTTGTTTGAACAGAATTATTTATTATACAGTTCTAATAACAGTGATAATTGTCTTAGCAAATTTAAGAGTTTCTTTGCTCCAATAGCTGCAAATATATTTTGTTTCTATTTTTTTTCCCAAGAAACATTAAAGTAGGACTGCAAATATAATTATTTAAAAGAAGTTTTTCGGAGTAAATATCTTTAACATACCTAGAAAATATTTGATAAAAAGGTCTCTGGATTGTAATGAACATTTAAATGTTCATACTGATATATATGAATATATATCTATTATATTCAGTACCTTCATTAATTTTTTTATATATTAATACATGTTTATTGTAATGAAATTTGTCAGTGTATTTTATGACTGAAAAATTGTATTTTATGTATACATAAAATATTTATTTTATGACTGAAAAATTTTTCCAGTCAGAATGCAAACATTATTAGACTGTACATTTTGACAGAGACAAGTCTAAAGTCTTTTGGTAATCTAAAGATAAAAGCAGTAATTGTTTCATGTAAATTGAATCCACTGTTGATGGGGACAAAAAAAAAAAAA
>VXBU01000214.1:6425-18139 GCA_013400315.1 Bombycilla garrulus | reverse complement strand
TACCTACCTACCTACCTTTCTATCTTCATGGTGTTGATTTTGTGTACTTGTATCAGGTTTTTTCCTGTTCAAGTTCTGGTTTAAATCAATATGTTATTAGGCCCCCAGTATTTCATGGGTTGTATCCCAGGCAGTAGCATAGAAGATTTCAGGTTTCTAAAAGTGTTCAACTGTGTAGTAGGTGTAAATATTGTAGATGGCTTATTCTACATGGACGCAATCACCCTTAAGTGTGAAATCCTGGGATATGTAACATGTAAAAGCAATAAAGGTGAAGTTAATGCTTACAAATTATAAGCATGTAATTTAGCTCCTGTATTGACTAAAATATGTTCTTTAAAAGAGTAAAACCAAAAATTATTTCTCTTTTTTACTTTTAAGTATATTTTAAATTATTTTCAGAAATGTATTTAAAGTAAATAGTTTTGATTAGTATTTGATCTCTGATTATAACTTGATAATTTGCCTCCTTTTGTAGGGTTGGTTTGTTAATTTTTAATTCAATTGAGAGGGAAAATGTGAACTTTATCACTGCAGTAGCAATGGAATACTAATACATAATATTAATAAAATACTAAGTACAAATGTATTTCTATACTTATATAATTGAGGGCTAGTATTGTGTTAAATTACACTGAATTATCTAGCTTGCTAAATTGCTGTAGTTTGTATAATATACGTGGCAAACAGGGACGTGCTAAGCATGCCAAAGCATGCCTCAAATTTGTAGGGTACTCTTGCCTGTAAATGTCTCCTGACACATGGCATCCCTTTTTTTGGTGCATAGATTCTTCACATCTATTTTATTTTCAAAGGAATGGTCACACACTTCTTGGTGTTCTAAATTACAGTAAAACTCCTGGTGGAAGTCGAAGACTTAGATCCAATATTCTGGAACCTCTAGTTGATGCTGAAACAATTAACACAAGACTGGACTGTGTTCAGGAGTTACTCCAGGATGAGGAGCTCTTTTTTGGTCTTCAAGCAGGTAGTAGTTTATTTTGTAATAAATAACTAATGCTATCTTTATTTTTAAACATTTTTTTCTAATATGGGCAAGTATGTAGTGTGACTCAGTATGTTTGAAAAGTATTTTTAATAGTTTGCTAGGTGCCATAGTGAACACACTTAAATTTTTAAAGAAATCTGTATTATCATAGTGATACTTTTCTCAAGTAGTTTGCTTAGAAAAGTTGAATTTCTCTGATAAAGTGTATAGAAGTCTGTGAGCCAACATATTTTTAAAAGAGTTGGAATTTGTCTCTTTACCCATCTTTATGGCTGGGTATGCATTGTTTAACATATACAAGTATATATGATGTATACATGAAAAAGCAAACACATTGCTTAAGTAATATTTGCATATAAATATATTTTTCCTGTTGCTTCATAAAACATATAGTCCTGAGAAAGGTGAAATACAGTACTAGAATTAGTCCACCTGAAACTGGATCATACAATCTTTGGATGTGTCATAAGAGAATTGTGATTGAGGCATTCCCTAAGCTAGGGAGACACAAGAGGCTCCTCTCAGCAGAGCCTGTTCTGTTATGCCAGTGTACCCTGTTCTGTTCCCTCACTGGCCCCGTGCCCTCTCCCTGTCCCCCGGTCCTTCAGTCACTCCCACCCTGTTTCCCCAATAGCCTCCAGACCCTGACTGCCCCCTTGCCCCCTGAGAATTGGTCCTTGATGCTCTCCCCGCCCTGAGCACCCCGTACTTGAACCTGGACCCTCACCATGAGGCCTGCCTTTGCCTTCGCCCCCTGGCTTCACCTTCCGCCCTCACCCTCCCGCCTTTGACCCCGCCTTTGCCCTGCCTCTGCCCTCGATCCTGGACTGCCCACGCGCGTGGCTGGAGTAAACATCTCTGTGGAGCCCGTGCAAAGGCCCTCTCTGCCTCTTTACCACCGACCCATAATAGCAGCTGTACAGTTTACAACATGAATTGACTGACGTCTGCCTATACAGTAATTACTGAATGCTTAGGTATAGTAAGTCATAAGTGTAGTTATGACAAAATAGTTCAGATATTAGCTATTTTGAAGCTAGGCTTTACCCTGTAAATAATTTGTGACAATAGAATGTAAGGAAGAGATTAGCATTAGTATAGCTAAGTAATTAGTATAGCTAAGTAATTAGTATAGCTAAGTAATTGTGCTTTCAAAGAAGATACATCTTACAATTTCAGTTTCCTTACTGATGCGTATACTTTTGTTTTTCAGTTATCTCAAAATTCCTGGATACAGAACAACTACTTTCAGTTTTGGTTCAGATTCCAAAGCAGGATACAGTATGTTTCAAAATACACCTTGGAAAATCAATTCTCTGTTTATTACATGCAATATATAAATGTTATGTCTATAATTCATTTTAATTTATGCAAATGTACTTCCAAAAATGTTTACTCTTTCATCTCTCCCCACCTTTATTCTTCATAAGTGTACATTTTATTCAACAGTACTCAGATGAGAGAATTTTCTTCACATCAGCATAAAAGGAAAAAGTGTTTAGTGACTTGTAGTCCTAGTGACTGCTGTCTAAAATCAAGATTATTTTTTCATCAGACCTTGCCACATAGATCAGTCTGTATGTTAACACATGTAATCCAAATATCAAAATGGAATAAATATATGTAGTTCGCCAGGGAATCTTGGTTGAGACCAGACCCAGTTGTGTTATCTACAGTGAGCTTGAGGTTACTGAACCTCAGCTTTGTTTCCACTAAGCATATTGAAACCGTGGTGTTAACAGTTAGATTTGCCTACTGTACTTGAGTTGGATATTTCTGCCACTGCTTTTGGAATTGATGATTCCTTATGTTTATGCTTGTGTGACAGCATCTTAGATACAACTCTTTCACCTCTCAGTGTCTTCTCACATGCCGATTTACCTGCTTAGATAAAAGATTTGTCTAATTCTAATTAAAGAAATCAGGTACAGACTCAAATAGGACAGTAATAAATGCAGATAAATCTCTTTAATGGCATAATCAAAACCCAGAATGTTTATTGCTCCGAGCTTTCCTTGTAGAAATGCGCAAGATGTAACTAAAACTGTCACACGGGATGCTTTTATATATGCATAGGACCATATTCACCGAACATTACTGCTATAGTGTGTTCACCATTGACTGGTTCCAGTGTAGCAGAGCTTACTATTCATGAAACAGACATGCTTATTCAAGTGCTAGCTCAGTTGCTTTTGTCAAATGCTGGATTAGGCAATTCAAGTATGTTTCATTCCTACTCTCCATAAAAATTGACATTGTAAGCTTCCACTAGTCAGCAGATGAGATGCACATATAAGAAGCCTACAGTTTCAGTTACTAAATGTGTGAGTGGTATGTTCAGCATGAGCATTCTCTCATCCTAAGGAGGCTGTCAATCACACAGAATCCCCAGGTTGGAAGAGTCCTTCAAGATCATTGAGTCCAAGCCATGCCCTAACGCCTCAAATAAATCATGGCACCGAGTGCCACATCCAGGCTTTCTTTAAACACATCCAGGGATGGTGATTCTACCACCTTCCCCAGGCAGACAATTCTAGTACTTGAAAAAATTTGTTTTGGAAAGGTCAATTTTTTGTTCATAACTGGTCTCTCTCCAGGTTATATCATGCAGTTACAAAGTATTTAGGAAAAAGCATGAGTTTCTGCGAGGAGCTAATTGTCTTTTTTTTAAAAAAATCATATTCATTACATAAATAACGTCTGGCACTTCAAGGGGCCTCTAAAAGATGAAAGCCTTGCACTTCAAAAACTCTGCTTGATCCAGTCTTGCTGAGATGTGGTACTTGAAAAATCATGTCAGTGGTGAAATGATTTACTGCCTTTGGGCTTAAGTGTATCACATGCAGAGATTGACTTTTAACACTACTTCAGTTAAAATTCCTGTAATAACTAATTAGTCAAAGATCCATTCCACTACCACTTTTTCGTGTATGACCACATCAGTTCTTTGGATCTCTGATTCCTTCATGGGACTTAGACTCCATTTTTATTTGGAGATTAAATGCATTCATCCATTCATGCATTTAGCACTGTTTAGTTCTATCTTTTACAAATAACAACTTTATATGTCTATAAGATAAGAGATGCCCTCAGTCACAAGAGTAAAGAGATATTATGTATGAATGAGAAGATTTCACGTGGGGTCATGCTCCTATGTTCATGTGCTTATCTATGTTTATCTGTATTATTTCCTCAAAATCCTGTTGCACAGTGCATGTGTCCTGCATTTGCTATGCCCTAATGTCAGCAGCAAAATTATCATGAGTGTTAATGGGGCATACAAAACAAGGTTGAAGGTTTCTGTGAATGAAGATTTTCAGAACAATCATTATTGTGAGAAAAATTTTGAAATATTTACTGGATTTTTTTTATTATCTTATGAATAGGTGTTTAAGGATGTACATATATTAACCAAAGAGAGATCAGCCAAACTGGGTTATGTTGTGTTTAACAGCATTAATGAAAAAGCTTGCGTGCTTCATTATAATACATAATGGATTTGCTTTTAAAAAGTCTACAAATTGTGTACAGCTTATATAGAGTTAAGTATATATAGAAGATGAAAAGTTTTCACAGCTTGGGCTAGCAGGGTGTTCACAGAGTCAGTCATTATCGGTTCAGACATAAGAAAAATCTTATCTACTGATGGACAAACTGTCACAGCAGGTGATGTAAAATTTAGGTAAACTTTTTTTGTGCAGCACAAAGTTGTCAAAGTGAGCTTATGAAGTGTTTCAGGAATTTTCATTAAGAATGTGAGTTCTACTAGTTCTTAAGTACT
The DNA here is from genome assembly GCA_013400315.1 of Bombycilla garrulus. Taxonomy (NCBI): domain Eukaryota; kingdom Metazoa; phylum Chordata; class Aves; order Passeriformes; family Bombycillidae; genus Bombycilla; species Bombycilla garrulus. The sequence goes on along the minus strand of VXBU01000214.1, from coordinate 13,349 downwards.
TTTTAGAACAGTCATGCAAACATATCCGATATTCAGAAAATTTTTCAACAGGTTAAAACTGCTGAATCAAAAATAACTAATTTAATCTACCTGAAGCATACCTTAGAACTTGTGGAGCCTCTGAAAGTAAGCAGTCGTTGTTTGGTTTTGTTTTGGTTTTTTTTTTGACAAAGTACAGATCATTTTGTCCTTGTTTTTATGAAGTGCAGTTTATTAAATTTCATAGAATATCTCAAGTTGGAAGGGATCAATAAAGTAAAAAAAGAGTGGAATTACAGAACACAATACTGCCAACATGGTGCGTTGATTTTTAACACCAATCAGAAATGCGCATTTGTGTCTGTACTGTGAAGAGGAGGATTGCTACCATTACCTGAATAATTGATTATATAACAAACACTTACACTCAGATTCCACAGACTATTTACACAACTGCTGATTAGCCTCACTGAATCTGAAACCTTTCAGTCCTTTAAAAAGGCTGCAGAAAGAAGTAACTATCATGTCCATATTTTGATCTTCAACAGGCTGCTTTAAGAAGCTGTAACACTCAGCTGCTAAAGGCTTATTACAATTCTCTTGAAGATACAAGGTATTTATCATAATACTTAGCTACTTAGTGTTAGAAACTCCCATCTCAAAGGTGCCTGTAAGATAAAAGATGTCGCATCTTTGCTTGTTTATAGTTATGGGTATAGCTCAATTCTTCTGCTTAAAGCTGATTTTAATTGTCAGAAAATCTAGTTTTCAACTTGTGAATACAGAGATAAAAGAAGAGAGCTAGCCGTGATAGTGGAGTTGCAGCTGAACTGAACTCCCTTAGAAATAATTTTGAAAAGACAAGAGTAGTGGTTTCATAGAGTCTCCATACTAATGCAAAAGTCAAGTGTTGTGTATTTGAAAAAGTGTATATTTGAGAAATAATTTATACGTCCCAAAGATGTGAATAGTTTTTTAGTCAGACGTTGGTATAGTCACCATTCATTCTGAGGTGAAGATATAAATGAAATGTAGTGTTTTGTTTTAACTGTAGAAAGTTTAAAAGTAGCTTCACTTATGTGTAATACTGCTACTTGTAATTTGGGGATGATACTGCAAGTTAAAATTGTAAATTATTATGATATAACTGATATTGCAGATTTGGAATTATACTTGAAAAGATTACAACTGTAATTAATGATGATACAAGATACACCAAAGGATGTCTGAGTATGAGAACCCAGAAGTGCTATGCTGTTAAGCCCAACATCAATGAATTCCTTGACATAGCTCGTAGAACTTACACGGAAATTGTTGACGACATAGCAGGTATTTCTAAACTAAAACTTGTATTTGTTAAAAGTACATCGCACTGGACGTATAGAAGCCATGTAGTTATGTGTGTTATAACCTTCTCATATGTAAGAGTATTTAGTATTGGTTTGAATTGATTGTCACTGATAAGCAACTGAGATTCTCCATTTCCGGATAAAAACTCAGTTTTATTTTAGTAAAATAGAATGATTAGATGGTGATTCCTATATTCAAAGCTCTGTTAGTCCTTGTTCTCTTAAACTACAAAAAAGTTGAAGTAATGGAACAGAATGACATTCTGCATAAAATATTTAAATCTTTGGTTTAGCTTCTTTGTTTAAAATACCTGAGTTCTTTGTTCTGTATATTTTAAGCAGTCTTGATCTATCTGTGGACTACCTTTTAGCTATGGTATTAAGAGTTGGAAAATACAAACAAAATGAGTTTTGGCGTCATGTGCCTTACTGTGTTTTAGTAACCTTCCTGTTTATCATGATGTCAAAATAATTTCTTCTGAAACTCATTTCCTTTTTTTAGTATAAATCGTTGCTTTCTAGCTGAAGGACCATCTTAGTTTAGTCTACAGTCAGAAACCTAGAAGAGCATCAGAAATTTTAGCACCTGTCATATGTTATGAAGTTCCTGTTCATACGTAGTGAAAAATACATGAATACATCATGAAAAATACAGATGGTACAGATGGTTTTGTGTTTCTGAAAGCTTCCATTAACAGTTTCCATCTTTGTACCAGCTCGGGGGGGTGGGGTGGTAGGTGGGTGTACATGAATGAATATAATTTGGGTTAAATGTTTGTATGTGCTATATAGGTATGATAACACAACTTGCAGAAAAGTACAGCCTACCAATGAAAACAAGTTTCAGCTCTGCTCGTGGATTTTTTATCCAGATGAATGCTGATTGTTCAACATTACCTAATGGACAGCTTCCTTCAGAATTTACAAAGGTATCCCTATAAAATATGTTTCAGCATAGTACATTTGTGTACTTTATTTATGATATATAATATATTAATAAAGTATACATTATACAGTAAGCAACAATAAAAATAATTCAGTGAAGATATTTAGAAGTAAATGAAGTTTTAATTGGGATGTTTTTATAACTACCCTGTATTCAGTTATATAATCAAAAAATGTGCTTGTACATGCAGTTATGTGTTGTGTAAGAATGAAGTTGTATATCTTGCTAATTGTTATCTCAAATGCAGTTTTCCTTAAAAAGTATATAGTAAAAATGAAACTGGGCATTGTTTATTCTCTTTTGTTTTCCCATATGGTTCCCAATTTGTTTTTTAGAAGCTATTTTTCCTTGTGATAATAAGGCAAGCTCTTATTGTTGGTTTCATTTCCCCATAGGTCACAAAAATTAAAAACACATATAGCTTCACTTCACCAGATTTAATAAAAATGAATGAAAGATGTCAGGAGTCCCTGAGAGAAATCTACCACATGACCTACTTGTAAGACCTGTTAAAACTATTTAATATTTGCTAAGTACGTTTATTTTCTCCAATTATCAGCTAATTACATGGCTTTTTAAAGCTATCTTACTGTTAAGTTATGGCTACTTACAGAAATAGTCTAAAGCAACATTGTTCAAGTGTATCTCCTGAGACAAAAAAAAACAACCCATAAATTGTGTATTGTATTAAACGTGATGGCAAGTATATTGGCATTTATTAATAGACATGGTCATCATGTAGAATTTTTATGGGTGTATTTGTTACAAAAAAAGGCATGATGAATGCATTAGTTTTGCATCAGTAATGCAGAATTGCTGCTTTTAGTCATTTCCTTGTATTTAGAGTAGAACTGTCTATTTCTGTATCTTGTCCTTACTGCATGTCATGTTGCTCTCCTCTCTGATTCACAGCTTAGTAAGTGTAATGTTACCTGTCAGTTGAATGGAAATCTTTTCTAGCAACTGTGTAGGTATTATTAACATGAAGGTCTAAGGGAATTAGAGTCTCATTCACATGTTAATAAAACATACTTGATTCCATAGCATGTTTTTAGTTTATTCTTTGTGTGAAGCTTCCATATGAGCTGTTGGTATTTGAGGTATGTGTCATGTCTGATCAGCAGAATGTTAGCTGAGATGATGGTACAAGATCTTAATTTACTTCAAAGAAATTTATACATTGCTCGCATAGGGTAGACATGATGGCATTTTATGAGTGACCTTTTATCCTAATGTATGTAGTATGAACATTATAGTTCCTTTATTTCTGCAAGTTTTATAAAGTGACAGGATGTGCTGTGCAACAGCTAAATCAGTGTCTTATTTCAGAATAGTGTGTAAACTACTGAATGAGATCTATGAGCACATTCATTGCCTGTACAAGCTGTCCGACATTGTGTCTATGCTGGATATGCTGCTTTCATTTGCCCACGCCTGCACGCTTTCAGATTACGGTAGGTTTCTTTTTTGGTTCTGTTATGGGCCAGATAAAGACCCTTCTGTTGGAGAATAACCAGGCTGTTTTGTCTGGTTCCATTTCTTTTTCTGTGTTTTTACTCTGTTTTCAGTTTTATGCTGGTGTTTTTTCCGCTTCCATTCATCGAAATTAAATTCTGCTAGTTAGCTGCTGTAAGCCTTCCCAGTCACTCTTCTCGAAACAGATGGCTTAAACACGTTCCGTTCAAAAGCGTGAAGTGTATGGACATTCTCTGTTTACCCTTTTTTCTGTTCCATTAAAGCTTGTTCATAAAGAGGAGCCATGTGTAATTGGTTCAGAAAAGAGCTGTATTCTGACAGGAATCCATGGAGATAGTTCCAGCATCAAATGGATCTTTGTAGGCATGGTACATTCCCAACTAATCAATATGGTAACATAACAAAAATGGAAGGAACGCTACTTTCTTGTTTACCATGCAAATACAGGGTATCTATGTAGAAGTAACAGAAGTCCATGACCCTTGTACTTTATAGAAGTACTTCAGCTCTTCACATTTTTATTCCTGGAGTCCAGCCCTACTTACTAGGGAACAAAACCACAGAAGGTTAATTTAGAAATAAAGTTTTAGTTACGGGTTTATTTTTGTAGTCATAAATCATGAAGGTTTGCATGGTAGTCAGAATCTGTACCTGGAAGTGGCTGGTAATTCTTCCCAAGAGCTCTGCTCTGGAAGAATTAACTTTATTTCAAAACATACTAGTTTAATAATGTAAAGGTCCCCATACTAACTCCTCAGTGTTTTACGTCTTTTTTTCTCATTTAGTTCATCCAGAATTTACTTTAGCAATCAAGCAAGGATGGCATCCCATTCTCGAAAAGATAGCTGTGGAAAAACCTGTGTCTAACAACACGTACCTGACAGAGGGCAACAATTTTGTCATTATTACAGGACCAAATATGAGTGGAAAATCAACATACCTGAAACAGATTGCTCTCTGTCAAATTATGGCACAGATTGGTGAGTAAGAAAGAGTGTACGATACTAATCATCTTCTGCAGCACATTTTTTTTTCTGGTTAAAAATATTTGTAAAGTTGAATTATTTGGCTTCCAGAATAACATTTTATCTAATTAAATATTAACAGGTAATTTGTAGTCCATTTTCTTCTACCAGCTCTTGTGTTGCTGACAGAGGCAACTGTAAGGTTTTTCATCTGCTACTGGAGACCTATGGGGCCCCATCTGTGTGTCTTGAGGTCTCTCTAGACTATCTTCAGAGAAGCACAGTTGCATGCCCCAGTTCTTTGGAGCACCATAATCCAATTTAGCACCTTATGCTAGATTGATAGTGAGTGTTCTGACCTTTACAATATGCTTACAGACATAAGACACGTGTATTAGCCATCCAAAAGAAACGCACGTGAGCATACCTTGAGCATAACTAAATTACATAGAGAAACACGTTTCTAGACAAGTACAATTAATAGATAAATAATCAACTACTTCAAATAAAGGTAGTAACAAATACTGCATGGTTCTTTTACTAAGGTTATAAAAGTAAACCAACTATTTGTAAAGCCTAACTGAGACTCATTCCTATATTCAGGAATTCCTCATGATTTTTTTCTTAAAAGTAAATCTGGTAGTACAAGTCCAAGACCTAACTCTATAGAAAGAAGCTGCTTAGCAGTGGAGGATAAAATCTATCCATCATCCTTTTGTGGATTCAGTCCCCAGTAACTGCAAGTTCTTGAGGAATTGCTCTCAGAGACATGAGTTTAATGTGAATAAAGCAGACTGTGAAGCTTTTGGCAAAAGGTTCCTGTTCTTTCCTGTTTGATAAAACTACTATGCTTTGAAGTCTGATAAAGGCAACATAATCTTGATTTTGGAAACTGACGTTTCTTGGGACTAGTAAATCAGTGGCCACTGAAATGTAAAACAATCCTAGAGTTCATTGGTTTTATTCTGCATCCCTTTAGACTGACAAACACCTTCAGGCGTATGATTTCTTAAAAGTTTCACTGATAAGCTTCTTTAATTATCCTATCTATATAAGAACTTTTTTCTTATAAATTAACGGTAGAACGTATCTTACAAAACTTCATCAAGTAAGATGCATTCTCCACTGGGCACAAAAGCCAAGTGTAAAATTGATTTTTTTTTTTCCCAGTGACATGTTCAGGCAAATGTCACAGTGCTGAGAGAAACTTGTGTTTTACTTGCTTTGTAGGTTCTTATGTCCCAGCAGAGTATTGTTCTTTCCGAATTGCAGAGCAGATTTTTACCAGAATAGGTATGGATGATGATATTGAAACGAATGCATCAACATTCATGAAGGAAGTGAAAGAGGTATGAAATACAGCTTTCCAGGTCCTAGGCCCACTTTTACTGTTAAACTAATAGAAATTGTACTAGTGTATTTCCACTGTAAGAGTGTACTTTGAAAAACAGTCAGAAATTCAGCCTTCATCTCTTTTATGATAAACCATAGGAGACCAGGCATCTCTTAAATAGAAAGACATTTCAGTGCAAGTAAAAATCAGTGCTTTGTTGGATAGTACGTTCAACATTTTGGGGTTTGCTTAGACGTCAAATTATCATTTGTAGGGTCCTGAGCTCTTTCAATTTCCTCTCACAAACTGATACTATTTTGAGGGTAAATGATATGTTCACTGGTAAAGAGAAAGAGTGCTGTAGTGTGAGTCTTTGCTTGATTAGAATTGACAGCTATTTAAAAGCTTTGAAAAGGTAAAATTGCTGTATCTCAAGAGATTTTTTAAAAAATCCAGAATTATGTTCCATCTGAATAATATAAAAAAAATCCTTTTTAAAATAACACATTTATAGGAATTATAACACTTTGGATATTTTTCTAGATAACATACATCATTCAAAATGCTAATGATAAATCACTCATCATTATCGATGAACTTGGCAGAGGTACCAGTGCTGAAGAAGGTATTGGCATTTGTTATGCTGCCTGTGAATATCTGTTGAACTTAAAGGTAATTCTGTTTTGAAAGAAATTTAAGCCTTAGAATTGTTCTGTCATACAGTATTATCTCAAAATTTAACATCAGTTTTGCAAAGATTTTTTGGCTAAATATGGTATTTTTCATAACCAGTGAATAGTAAGAATTATGGTGATGGAGGAAACATGCTGACATAAGCTGCAGTTCTGCTCAGGGGTTGTTGTGGTTTAACCCCAG
>VXBU01000213.1:95419-106751 GCA_013400315.1 Bombycilla garrulus | reverse complement strand
TTACCTTAGAGAATAGTTTAAACTACTTAGTCAAATCACCTGCAATATTTGAGGTGGAGAGGAGGATTGTATTGTTTCAGTTGTGCTTTTGTGATCACTGTTAAAAGCTGACTTGGCAGAAAGCAATCCCTTTTTGTGGATAAAAGGGAAACAGGCTATGAGATAAGTTATTGATGAAATTAACTGCTGAAGTGAAGAGGAAATGCAGCTGGCCAATACATGTCATAGTGTGAGCTCTATTAAATGAATATATGTGCAGTCAACCATTCACAGCAGCCACACTGGTCTTGAACTGCATTGATCTATAGTATAATTCTAAATGAAATTGATGCAGGAGAGCAGCCATTGACAGCAAGGGTAAAGAGAACCATGAAATGTCTTGTACAGGAAAAGTGTGATGGAGTGTAGGCTCATCTCTGCCATGGACAGAAAGTGCCGTTATACCGTGGTGTTTCTAAGTGTTCCTAGATATTTCACACTTCATTGTGATACAACGGATGTCACTGACTCTTCAAAAAGTGCTTTATAGTATGTTATCCTCAGAAGAAAATCCATAAAGAATTCTGGTAAGAGAACTTCAGACGCAGCTTTGCAGCTTGCATCTCTGAGTTTTGGGTGAAATTTAGTTGTGATAATGTTTTCTGGGAGCTGTCTATTAATATTTAAATTCTTATTCTAATCTACAATTATAATATACTGATTATATTCTAATCTATTATTAACATTTAAAGATTTATTTATGATGCTCTTAATATAAATAGAGCTGTTACATTAGAGCTTTTAAGATTCTTTCAAATATGTTGTGCAAAACCACTACCTTTTAGGTACAATTTCAGGTGGCTTCTCTCTCAAGCGTGCCCTTTTAGGCAGTTAGCTCATCAAACTGCTTAATTTGCAAGCTTTGATGGATAAAACATTGGGTTCTATTAGCCTTTACTTACACCAGGGTCCATCTGCCCTATAGAATAATCTCTCTCTTAATTTATGTTCACTGGTAGGTAGCCTTTCTTGGCATACTGCCTTGACACATTCTAGCAGACTCTCTTCTTGTCTGTAACAAACTCAAATCTGGATAAACTCCTTTGCAGTGTTTCCTTCCACCTAATTGCTACCACATCACTTCTAGGGGTGAAACTACTTTGTTCGTTTTTTACTGGATTGGTTGAAATACAGATGGAAATATGTGTGTGTTTATATACATGTCTGTTTGTTAAAATTTATAAATAACTTGTAAAATCTATTACTTGCACACCCATAGCACCCAGTAACAATAGTGTATACATTTATTTAGCTGTAGTATAAAGGAGATTGTAATTACTACTTCAGAAATATTTAAGGCTTTTCTAGTATGGCAGTTGAAAAGAGTGTTGCTAAAATTTTATCACCTTTTTAAAAGGCTTCAAGCTTGATGGAATGGCATTTAATTTTGTATTTTTAATACATTGGCAGTGTTTGTGTGTGGTCCTTTTTGAATCTTACATTAGTAATGTATGTAATACTCCAGACTTGACGATATCCATCAAACTAGTTACGGGGATGAGGGTAGGCTCTGCAGTGGTCTCAGTTTTCTGTTTCTTCAATAGTGGTCTTCTGTCTGTACAGCACACTGGTTCTCTTCAGTGTATATCAGTGTGTATCTTGAGTTTCCCTCATGTCTTAAGTACTTTGCTATGTTGACAGGTTTCTTTCATCTTGAATTGTCAATATTTGCAGACGATTCAAAAATACTTTTTTTAAGTATAATACATTCAGATCCACATTGTTTTGAATGCTGTCCTTGTTAAGAACGTCTTTAAATTTTTTTTTCAGAGAAGCCAGGAGACAATGAGAATGAAAGTTTGTGATGTCATACCAGCATGGAGAAAAAAAAATCACAGTATTCTGTTGTGTTGGAATTGTACGAGTGACAGAATTGCATGAAGAATTAAAACTAAACCTTTTTCAACTCCAGTTGAAGTTTTATCTCTTGATAATAACATTTTCAAATAACGTTTTCAAATGTTGGTTTGAAATAAAGGTTTAAAAAAAGTTGTTTTTTTAAACAACTTCATTGTTTAGAAACTTTGAAGAAACTTGTAAAATAGACGTTACCTCCATTCATAAACAGACATATTGTTAATTTATTGGGAAAAAATGGTGCAATGGTGCGATACGTAAAGCGTTCCTGGAAGAGAGCACACAGACACTCCAAAATAGAAATCCTTTTATATGTTGCACATTTATTTAAAAATGGTTGCAAATTGTGTTGTTTTTACTCTTCTACATGTTTTAACCCAAACTGAATTTTTGAAATTAAAATAATAGTTTGATGTCTCTTTGTAACTTCAAGGTTCATGTTTCATTCGAACTGACCAGCTGGATGGAGAAACAGACTGGAAACTGAAGGTAGCTGTCAGTTGCACACAAAGACTGCCAGCTTTAGGGGTAAGCATTTTGTTTGCTTTTAAGTTATCTTCTATGTGTGCATTTGTATCTGTTATCCAGAACATTGTTACAGTTACTGTAAATGTTGAAAAATACCTATTACCAGAACCTTAGTTTTTACAATAAGTAAGACACGGATATTCCACTGGATGCTGAGCAAGAAGTTGGTTACACAAACATTCCTGGTTTTGCATTGAGAAGAAACTGAGTCAGAACTGGATTTTTATCTTTCAGCCTAGTGGTTCTCAACGTTGTTGGAACAGAAACTCCCACTATCCAGAAGCAAGTCACAGTTACAGTGTTTTCGACCAAGTGTTAGACTGCAAGTGCAAAGTAGTCTTGTCTCAGGAACCATTGCTTTAATCACTTATTTGTGAGCTTGGGAAACAATAGTCTGCTCTTGAAAGTGCTTTTTGTTGTCAGCATTCTTTCTGGTCTGACTAGGTGCAATGTGCAGGGCTTCTTGCAGGTAGAGCTCTCTGAGCATGGCTTGGATGTGAGTATTTTTTGAGTGCATACATGTGTGGTGTGACGAGTAAATCTAAAATCTTGAAAAGGGAAAAATACACAGGTGTATGTGCATGTATATATACGCATCCAAAACAGATGCATACCTAGAAAAGCAAATACAAAATTGTATAAACATCTCCTTTACAAGAAGCTGAATTGTTTCCCTTGCACTAGGATAGCTTTCTGTTATACCAGCAATTCAGCTTGGTATTAGGAGACCTCCTTTGAAACCATACTTAAGTGACAAACTTGTGGAAATTTACCTCTAAAGAATTTCTGGTGTTTTGACAGAAAATCTTTTAGGTGTTTTATTAAAGGCAAATACAGCTTAAGAAGACTGTTTATATTCCATCTCAAAAGAAAAAGTATTAGATTATCTTCCAGATCTTAGCAGGACTTCTGCAGTTACCCTTCCAGAAAGAGAGTTGCTGCCAAAGTCATACTAGCAAAAAGGAGAAGTTTTCTCCTGTGTTCATATCCTCTGACTACTGGCTTCACAAGTGACAGGAGAAGGAAGAAGTAGTTACATTGCAATTACACTTTAGAGGATTGAGAACAAGATTTGGAGCCAGAAGTTGGTCATGCCACACAGAGATGCCAATCAGGTTTCAAGTCATGAGTTCTGGTGCAAGAACAGACTTTAAACAAATATTCTATAATCTGCAGTTAAATTTAGTATTTGTAATAATATTCCTTCTGTAGTTTTTCACCCTTCTCTTTTTTTCTCATTAAAAGAAAAGCATATCCAAATTTGGGGCACATGCAATGTGTTTGACTAAAATACAGTCAATTTTCTATCTTGCTTTAATTTTTTTTTAAATTTGGTAGTATTTTTCTAACAGTAACTCTTGTATTCAACTTAGTTGTTATGTTTTGGTTGTCTTTGTTTCTTAGTTTTGTTTTTTTTTTTTTTGAAACATCACTGACTGCAGTTGCAAATAGTGTGCAAAGCACTTTCTCAGAGTTTTAATTGTTGGTTATAATTTTGATATTCTGAGCTTAGAAGTTTTGGTATACTGAGGCTGATGAAATCTGGAGTAAGTTACAATGCAAAGGCTTCTCTGCATTATCCTTTGGAAAAGAAAAAAAGCCTTTTCCATTAACTTTTTTTTTCCCCTAAAAAATCCAAATCCATGTTTCAAGTTTTTCCCTTCTTGTTAGGAAGAAAGCATGAAATTACCTTTCTAGCTTTCATGTTAGGTGGAGTATGAAAATTTTGCACTGTGATTTTTATATTATGTTCTTTGTTTAAATAAAAATAAAAATAAAAATCAATTATCAATAGACTTGACAAATAAAGCATTAGTCTTCTATGGAGATAATGCAAAATTATGGTTAAATCTGTGTAGTATGATTAGGAGAACAAAATGATTGTACTTTTTTAGACTAGTAAATCAGAAGTAGTTGAAGTTGGGATGTCTGCATTTGAATGGTGAGACATGCAACCTCATCTTCCCACAGATACACTTTAGGTAGTCGTTTTTTTTGGGTGTGAAGGGGAGAGAAGGCAAGATATAGCCAAGAAATTATTTGTGCATGTTGGAAACAATATAGAGGAATCAATTGTACAATATAGTAACCATATCTTTCTTAGTTGTTTCCACTTAGGGCTATTAACTTCCATCCAACTGGTCTGGGATTCTTGCAAGATCTTTATACTCTCCATATTGAGCTGTAGGTTGATAACCTGAGTTGTGTCGTAAGTGCTGTTAATCAGGAGTTGCTTCCACTTAACACACCTTTCCTGGCTACCAGCAGCATATGAAAGCCACAAGCAGTTGATGTGCCTCTGCCATTTCTCATACCACTCAGTTACTGGTGCTTGCCAGGTGCTAGAGAAGACTTTGCCTGCATAAGCTGACATTTCAGCCTGAAGGAACTGACACCGGGTGTAATACTTCCTACCAACTAAAAATACTTCCAAATTTTTGTACTATGTGGTTTGGTCAAACGACTTACACTTGATGGTTCCTCACTGAGCTCATTTTAAATGGCTACTTCCAGCAAGTCTTAGGCTGTTTGCAGTGCTCATGTCATATAACTGCTTCAGTCCTAAGCCTGTCTGTGGCTGACTTTGGTGGAGTGGTAGCCTAATGCATCCAAGTGGAAATGGTTTTCAAGGGATTCTTATATCCCTCGTGAAAAATGATGCTCTGTGCCCATCACAGAATACTATATCCATTCCTGCAGAAAAGCACATTGGTAGGTCTTAGATTTCTGCAAGGCACTTTTATGTTTACACAAATGACAGTGATATGCAGGAGTGCCAATCACGTAAAGAAACTGGATAGACAACTTCAGACATTTGTATGGAGGTCTAAGCAAGCTATGAATATCAAACTAACAAAAAATAGCAGTATGAAATTATTTTACTATCATCTTAATTTTTGTGCTTTATAATAGAGTCATAAGCCATATTCGTACGTGGGCTCTGCCGGAAGCCAAAGTGCAGTGTCCAGACTTATTTCTTTATAGTTACACAGTTAGGTTGCTTTCCTGTACAACATGGCAGGCGGATCATGCAGCGCCCCGTGCAGCTGCTGTGTCTGGCAGTGCCATATGAGCACCAGTGCATGCCCAGAGTGGCCGCGGGGCACTCGGGGTTCCCAGCGTGGCTGCTCCAAACCCAACCCCTGAGGGATGCTGCTCCAAACCTGCCCCCGCTGGCTCCCAGCTCGCTGTGGGAGTTTAGCATGGCGGCAGAGCCCTCGGCTCTAAGGTTAAATTCCTATGGGCGTGTGATGATCCAGTGCCCGGCTGCTTCTCCCAGGCAGAACCCGTGCCAACCAGCGCAGCTCTGTCCTCTCTGCCCCTGGATGGACGTTTCAGGGTGTTACTGGATGGATCACATTATTCCAGGCAGCCTCTGTCTGCAGTGGCCTCCAGAGACTCATCACACATCCCTGCACTGTGGCTTCTCCATGTATTTGTGATGTGCTTTTAAAGCTGAGACTTACAGTTCATACTTCCATATTGAAATATATTTTTAGTAATTAAAAATATACTTTATGAAGGTTGAGTATAAAATAGACTATGAACAGTTAGCTCTTGTGTTGGATAGAATAAACTCTGTCTAATTGTCACTCCTTTTGATTTCTTTAGTTGTAAAAACATAGTCATTAAGGTTGGAAAAGTCCTCCAAGATTGTTGAATCCAGTGAACAGCTCCACTGTGTTCACCAGTAAACTGTGTACCCTAGTGCCACATCCACATGCCTTTTCAACACTTCCAGGGATGGTGACTTCACCACTTCCCTGGACAACCTGTTCCAATGGCTGACCACTCTTTCTGTGAAGAATTTTTTTTCTAAGATCTAATCCAAACCTCCCCTGGAGCAACCTTTTCCTCTGCTCCTGTCACTTGTTACCTGGGAGAAGAGACCAACCCCCACCTCTCTACAACCTCCTTTCAGGTAGGAGAGTGAGTATCTTGTGTTGGCATGAGCTGTCAGCTGTATCACCAGAGCAGCAATGTAATCCTACCCCCTGTGACACCCAGAACAAACCAACCTGTAGACCTTCAGAGCTTTTCTTAAAGAACAGATGACACCACCAAGATGATTGGTACTGATTTTGTTGTCTTTCTAAAGCACTTAATGTGGTCAGAGAATTAAAATTTCAGCAAGTCACTTAATGGTGGCTGAGCAGCAAATATGGTAACACCTAGATTAGATCTCTTGCAGTTTCATAGTTATAGGTGAGACAGTTCTGGCAATACACAAGTTCTGAGGCATCCTTGTCTAGCTTATGTGATCAGCTATATTTATTAACAGCAGTGAGGTCACTGTAATTTTCAGTAAATAGTGACTTGCTGATTTATATCAGAAGATCCATACAGCAGTAAACAATACCATTTACATTTAATTAGTTTTATTGAACCAAAGGCAATTTTATTTACAATGAACTACATGTTATGATTAAGAATGTATTTTAATGATCTTTAAGTAAGGTGAACAAATGTTGCCCTTGACCTAATAGAGGAGATTTTTTCTATGTTATTGATAACTGTGGTGATTTTTAAATTGTGAAATGCAAGAGATTTTCATTATTGTACCATCACAAAGTCATTTTCTGACTTGCAGTATAGAAGAATGAAATGCATTCTTCTCAATTTTAATTTTTAAGCATGAGACAATTAAATGCATGTAATTTTTTAAGAAATAAATCATTTACTGTTATATAAGAATATTTTTTGAGATTCAAGTCTTTCATGTAGTTGTATTAATCTAGAACTGTTATAATCCCCACCCAAATGTGGTTTTTTTTCCCTTGAGTAAGAAAATTGCTGCGATCATTTGCCCTTATTGCATCCTGAAAGTGATGTGATTTTAGATGCAGAATACTGTTTCCATTGAAGGTATCAGTAGAACTATTTGGCTTCAGTGAATCGGTAGTTCAATATATTAGTATGAAAAGAAGTCTTTACTTGAAGCTGAGTTTCACAAATCTCCCATTAGTTAAATCATTAATAAAAAGTAATTGCCTTTTCTAAAAGTAATAGAATAAAATCCTTTGTTTATGGTAATTTCCCTTTCCCCTGCTTTTATATAAGGGAAAGCAATGACATAACCTAACAAGGTAATTTTTTCTTGCCTAGTGAGCAGAAATTATATTTACATGTACTCTTGCTTACAAATCTTAATGTCTCCTTGTTAAAGTCACCCTCGTGATTTCTTTCAAGATATTGAGAGGAGAAATGCACAGCTTCCATACTGGAAAAGCAGCACTTGGTTAAGAAACATCTTTGTATTACAGTAAGCTTTGCTGGTTGTTGAATGGAGTTCATAGGAAATTATATATAATTTAAATATAAAAATGTGTACTTCTTCAAGTTTTTCTTTCTTTACCTCATATTATAAAACTACCATATTTTATTGGCCTGAAAATGGTGTCCAGTTGGGGTACAGAACACTTGGCTACAGAAAATAAGAATCTTTAACTCTTTTCTTTACCCTAATAATGAAAAAAATACTTCAGAAATCTACTAAGGACAAGTAATATGCTTTTATATCTTTCTGCTATTCATGAATGAAATGCCAGTGGGCTTGCACCCTAGATTTCCCCCAGAGCATAGTTTTTTTTTAAAATTTTATGTGAAAACCCCATGTACTTCTGGAATACTGTGCCAGTTCTACCTTGTAGCATTTCAGAGTAATGCCAATAATGTGCAGATCTCAGTTTTTCACAAAGATAAGTAAGTTTATTTCACAGTTGAAATTCATAAAGGAAAAAAATGAAAACACAAATTTAGGTGTTAAATCAGAAATATAAAAGAGGAACTAAAGCATAAAAAGACACTAAAGGAGTATGGTAGATAGAAATTTTTACATTTGAAATATAACAAAGGAGAAGATCACAGTCGAAAAAAACTGAAATATTAGAAACAAGGAAAATATATTACTGTACAAATGCCAGTTCACTTAAAAAGGTGGATATTTCCACTTTCTTTTATTTTAATTTTCTTCCCCACTGAGGCATTCTTTGAAAAGAGAATTGACAAATTTCACTAGCAGTTTTTTATTGTGTGTGTGAGCATGTGTGTGGTATTAGTTTTCTTCTGTGTTATCCACTACTGAAAGACTCTTTATTTTTCTTTGCATAATAAAGCACATAATAGCTTAGATTAGCTAAATTGTAGGTGATAACAGATTGGAGAGAAGTGAATGATGAAGATATAGGACACCACATGTGTATTAGTTTCATATGAATTATTTCTTTTGAACCTGTTGAAAGTAGGTTGGAAGAACAAGGGTGCAATGAATGAACTTCATGTGATAGATTTCAGTAAATGTCTAGTGGTTTAAAATAAAGATGAGTTGTGAGATTCAGTGTTCAGATTTCATTCATGTTTTAAAAAACATATGAAATATAAAGTGTGTGTGTTTTTTGCAAGCTATGAGAGATTTCTTGTCTGCAGAATATAAACAATTCATTATTGATAGAGCTACACGTTTTTAAACTAATGTCAATCATATTTCATAAATGTGCATTAGATATTAAGAAAACATTCATTTTCATAAGGAAAAGTAAAAATATAATGATATTCATCAATCTAGCCATTGTATTGGAGAAACTAAAGGATATGAGTGTTGGGCATTCATACATTCAGACATTAACACAGGTAGACAATTGCAACTTCGGTTAATTTTTTTACTGTTCAAATTGTGAAACATTCTTACACTCAAAATTATGGGAAAAAAATTAATGGCCTACTTTTAAACGTAGCATTTGAGCCAAGGTGTGGTTATATGTCCATGAAAGGGGCTGTAAAATTAATTCTGCTTTGGAAGGCAGCACATTCTAGCTAGCACAAGCAGAGTATTGTACCCATCTAATTTGGTCCCCTGACATGGTGTTTGATTAGCCCTTTGCAAGATTCGTCTATAATAGGGGGTGGAGATAACCCAGATAATTAGGTGCTACATAGAGTGGGAAGGTGTACAACCTTTTGTTTGATCAGAAATTAGAATTCTGGGACTGGGACTTGGTGTCAAGCATCTGCTCCTCTCCAGAGTAGAAACTGGATTGTTGTGTATCCATGCATAAATGCTCAACTCCTTTTGAAATCCCTTTGCTGCTGTTGGTCCTGACCATCTAAAAAAGCCCCAAAAATTTGATTTTATGATTGAAAAAATCCTTTGTATCAGTGTTTTAGTCTGTAGTATTTTTTCTGTGGAAGGTGGATGTTTTAGAACAATTATTTGATGAAATAATTGCTTCAGAATTTTAAGATGAACCTCCCTGGGCCTCTAGGGACAGCTCTTAAGATCTAACAATCATCAGATCTATCAGATTCTTTTTTCTTTTGTTTATACTATACTGCCATCTATTTATAGAGGCTGCTACTGTACTGTCTTAGGAGTTTCCCGTTCTTAGTTTTAGGGCAGGAACATTTGTGGATTGTTTCCTGTTATAAGTAGTGGTACCATATTACACCAAATTTTATCAGACTAGTTTTGATGTATCCCTGAATTTAAACATTTGATTAATCCTGTTGATGTAGTCAGGCTTTCCTGAAGCTCGTGGGGTTTTCTCATGGGGTTTTCACAGAGGTGCTAGAGTATTCAAGAGAAGTCAAATCTATTTTGTTGTTTCCTCTTGCACTCAGTTGGCTTTGTCCTTGCTGGAAAAGTATTTTTTTTTCCCGAGTTTTCATTAAAAAAACCCAACCAACAAACAAACTAACCCTTCTGGCTCCCCCCACTTTATTTTGAAAAGGACAAATATCTGGAAAATATTTTAAGATTACACTATTATTAATTAAAATGGGGCTGTTTTAAGAAAATAAATTAGATCAAATATCTGACACATATTATAAATGTAAAACAGTTTAGTGTTTGAACTGTCAACACATTTAGGATATCAGCTTGAAACTGATTCCTCTCTAGCAAGATGTACTAGAAAAAACCGCCATGTTTCTTACTTGGGTAAAAGCTGTGGGAGCTTAGTTTGGCGTGGTTTGATGGGGGTCATAAATGGGAATCTTTACGAGGTCTTCAAAATGCATGATTATATTTAAGTAAGTACATTATTCTGTTTTACAGGATCTCTTTTCAATCAATGCTTATGTTTATGCTCAGAAGCCACAGCTGGATATCCACAGTTTTGAGGGTACCTTCACAAGGGTAAGTAGTCCATGTAAATATATGTTCTACTTCCCTCTTTAATATCTCAGTCATATACATAATGTCAACATTGTATCAGATATTTCCCTTGATTTACAGCAGATTTTTTCCTATGTTCCTGCCATGGCTATACTTCATATAAAAGATATCCTATTAAATATGTGTTGCAGAAAACTAATGCATAAGGAATATCTGAAAAAAAATCAGAATTGGAGAGTTGAATATTTGTTGGTTGACATCACTTTAATCTTTTTATGTGAAACTCTTTTTGAACAGTATACTTTGTTTCCAGACATCTGATGTATTGTTCATATGTGTCCAAAAATGACAAATGGAATAATAACAGTAGCCTGAGACAGTGCATCTGCTAGTTAATGTGCAATAAAAGTGTGCCTTATTTAACAGCATTTCTGTTGTACTTCAAAAGTTCAGTTTTCTCAAAAAGTAAAAATAAAACTAAAAGCTCCTTATGGGGGTTTTTATTGACTTATATCCAAAACTGATTGTGAAAATAAAAATGCAATAATATTTATGACTTACTTCTGTTGTTTTGAAAAGGTGGCCTGCTAAAGTTGACCCTTTAAAGCAATGTCCTAATAGGTAGTAATTTTTTAAATGGATTTACAGTTTTGTAGCAGTATGTTAGCAGATATAGTGATTGTTCTGTTTATTTTAGCCCAGCTCAGTAGTGTTAGACTCATTCCTTTTGATGTTTTGTTTCTAAAATAATTTGAGAGAATTAATTGTTGGGGAGGTAAAGAGAAGGGTTTTTTA
>VXBU01000213.1:77219-93254 GCA_013400315.1 Bombycilla garrulus | reverse complement strand
TTACAAAAATTTCTAAAAATTATAGCTTTGAAACTTTTTAAAAGATTCCTTGAAATTTGTCATGATCCTTGGTTAGCTCTATGATGAATTCATGAAAGGACTTTATGAAATTAATTATGAAAGGACTGAGAATGGGTTGTATTCAATTTTTATTTCACTGATCATCTTTCCTTTCTCTCTGCACATGCAAGAACTACAGACTAATTGCTGAAAAAAAAACCCCAATAAACAGTTTAAACTTCTATGATCAATGCTGGTCATGGATTAAAAAACTGAGCCTGAATATGAGGTTTGAATATAATGTTGAACTGCGCTATTCTGGTAATGAACTTAAATCAGAACTCAAAGACCAAGAAACATACAGCTGCCAAATGAAATTCAACCCAGCAGACCATAAGCGGAAACTTTGTCAGCTGGACAAAGAAGCCTTTGTATGTCAAATTTCTGGTATAAGAGCGAGTGATGGATTTCATTTAACCTGAAACATACATCATTCTATTAGTGTCAGAAAATTTGAAGAAATTTCTCCTTAACACAGGTCTTGTCTCACTGAGAAATGGCAGTTCTTGTCCTTCCCTGCTTCATCTATCCCTAAGTACAAATAAAAATAGTGTGAAACAGCTAAACCCATAACCCTTAAATGTACTTTGTATTTTTCATTAGAGTAACTTATGACAAAAGAAAAATAATGGTAAGTCATCATCTGTTTTAGCATGGAAGGTGTGGTATTTGGGAAATGGAATGATTTGTAGAAAGCTAAAAATGCTAGGTGAGGTTATAAAGACATGAAAGTATCATAATGAAATAAGCAGAAGGTAAGAGATTGGCCAGACAATTCTGTGGATGAGCATGAGTGGAAAGAGCGAGAGCTCATTTGATGTTTTCTTATTCTGAATGACCTAAACGAAGGTATTTCACTAAATGTTGTAGCAGTGGTAGACATTGTACAAGTGACTTTTTCCTGACCCTATTGTCAGCTCTCTACAATCATTGCAGGGCTTTTGATTTCTTCTTGTAATATGGAAGAGTTTCACAATTCAGTCTTAAAATCTGCTAACTGAAGAATAAGGGAAAACAAAGGATTTACCTGGCTTAGTATCTTGTTCTTGACAATAGCCAGAAGCAGAGTGCTGGGAAGCAGAATACAACTAGAGTAGGGACATGATAGTACCTCCTCAAAAGAGCCATCTGTCTCTTAACTCAAGACATGGGAAATTTCCTGAGTTAGAGCTGTTTTCTGTAAGTAACCTGCAATGAATTTTCATTCTCTAAACTTACCCAGTTCACTCTTGAACCTCTATAACCTTTTAACATTGAAATGGGAGGAAGTTAATCAGGATAATTACATATTTAGAAATGAATGCCTGTTATTTTAATTTTGCTGACTTTATTTATGATTTCTTTCTTTGGTAAAAATAAGCAGTGTCTGTCCTCCCTTTTTAGGTGCCTGTTTCATAGATGTTTGTCATATTCCCCATTAGAAGTCAGGTTTTTTAAGTCGTATCTAGTATGGAAGCTGTGTTGCCTCCCTTATTGCTCATTTTGAAAATTTTCCGGTTATTTTCACTTTCTGTTTGGAATAAACACAAGAAATAATCACAGAACCCAAATAATTTGGGAACAATTGTAAATCAAACCAGGAGTCTAAGCATTAAGATTTAGGAGTACAGCAAATAATTCTTGCAGTACTAATTCCTAAGGTAAGAATAAAAAATAATTCTCCTTTTTCTTAATTTAATGCTAATCTTACAGAACATTGATGATTCTACACATAATTATATAATGTTCTGAATTTTAAGGGACCCACAAGGATCATTAGTCCAGCTCTTAAGTGAGTGGTCCATAATGGGGATTGAAGCCATAACCTTGGCTTAATTAGCACTATGCTCTAACTAACTGAGCTAATCCCAGGATCATCAGAGTATAAATGTTGATTGAAAATTTGTGGTTTTCTTCTTAGGGCCAATTTCATATCCTCCCTCTCTTCCCCTCTGTTTTTGACAGAATGGTTCTCCATGCCTTTTAAATAATTTTTCCTCAGTTAGAAGAGTAAGAACTGTAGTTTCCTTGGTTGATAGGGATCTCTTGATCTATGCACAAGAACTTGTGTTTAGTTGGAGATTTTTCTTTTTTTGGAAACTGAAGTTTCTGTGAAGCTCGTCGTGGTTGGTGGTTGTTTCAAAATAGAGATGAAAAATGGGCACAGGTTTTGATTATTGGCAATGTGTAGAATTTATTGGGTACTTTGATAAATAAGTCATCTCCCCTTTCTTGCAAAATGTTTAGCGACAATCTGTAATTTGATCAAATACACTTGATTATTCTACCTCCTAAAGTTTCCTTTAGTTGTAAACACCACATTTCACTGCTGCTAATGAGTAACAAATCTGTACATGCTCCAAATTGATTATGAGAGATTGTCTTTTTACAATCTGCAGATCATTATTGCTTGGGAGGAGTGAGGAGAGGAAAAAAAGGGAAAAGTTTAAAGTAATCATGGAAGCAATTTTCTATTGGATGTATTTTCCCAAGGAGTATATATTTTGTAAGCATGTGGTAAATAATACAAGCCTGCATTTCTTTTAAAAGTCTAAATATTTTCCCTTGAGGTTTGTATAACATTGATCAGGTGCAAAATGATGATGACCATAACTTACTGTATGAATTATAGATGATTTAAATACAGAACAGGGTGTTAATTTTTTGGGAGTTAATGTTCATATCTCACTTTAATTGCATTTTATAACATACTGTTCTGCAGTTTCATACATCTCAGGAAAAGAATATGTTACTTTTAAAATAGTTTTGACTAGTTCTTTTAATATGATTGGACAGAATTAATATTAACTTCAAAAATTATTTCACTTTTTAGAAGGTTATTTGTGTCTATGTATGTGGAATGAATACTATTATACAGTGATTGATGCAATGGTGCAAACATCCTGTATCAGGTATTAAGATGGTTTGACATGGTTCTTAACTTTTTGTAATGGTGATTTACTTATTAGCTGTTCTTATTTTTAACAGGAAGACAGTGATCCTGCAGTTCATGAAAGCCTAAGCATAGAAAATACATTATGGGCAGGCACTGTTGTTGCTTCGGGTAAGTGCTGCAATACAAAGCTGCTAATGTGTCTAAATACTTCCATGGAAGTACATTCTTGTTTTTCAAAAGCCTTAATATTTCACATTGTAAAATACTTTTATCTTCCAGACTATTAAACTGTTCCTTCTCTGCCTTCCCATTGGTTTCAGCATGCTGCTCAAAATATTTTCATACATTTTTAATCCTCCTTAATAGCTTTGGGTTTTTTTTAACTTGAATTTTGATCTTTCAGTAGTGCAGTCCTTTGTAGCCCACTGAAGTCGCCGACTTTTTTGATTTAATTAAAACTTCAGTTGTAAGGTGCTCTGTTCAGTTCCTGTGGATGGTTCTCCATGTTGAAAGGCAAGAATGGTTTTGCACTTTTAGGAGCTTTTTTATGTGTACTATATGATTAATATCTACTATTAGGCAAATTCTTAATCAGAAAGAATAGATAAGTTACAAAGTTACGTAATTTTAAAATACTGGCATCTAAATATTAGTACTGTGTCTCAGATATTGTAAATGAGTACACAGTAATACTTAGATGCTGTATTCAGACTTTCAGCCATTGTAGCTTTTTGTTTTTTAGAGCAGAAATTTCTTTTCTTTCATTTTTGCTCTATGTAAGAAAAGTCAAAAAGGCTGTGGTTATTCTACTGCATGTAAGACTGAGAATAAGGAATTCAGAGAGCATGATTTTTGAAGAGAACTAGGTTTTAAGATGGCGAATTGAAACAACTGGGAACAGCCAAGAAATGGGAAGAAAGTAAAAGAGTCTCCAGCTAAATTGTAACGTTAGTCCCCTACTGTGAAGACTTCTTACATTAGTGAGACCTGCTGGAAGGCTGTGGGGAAGAGATGAATTCTGAGGAGGTAGCAAAGGAGTCTGTGACTGAGCACTCCTTTCCCAAGTCCTGAAAAGATAGTCATGTTCTTTGATTCTTAATGTTGCTTGGTTTGGTTGCACTGGAAATCTATTCTCTCTAAAACTGTTTAGTCAAATAGATGATGCCTAAAATTGTCCTCAGGCTTTTAACTGGTAGGTAGCCGAGATCTTTAACTTTGTATGAAAAGATGCTTCTCATGAATTATGAATTGCAATACTGTGTAAACCTGATTTAAGCTTTTCCTCAAATCTATGTACAGGAAAAAACTACACTCAAAAAGTTTACATTTGCAAAGTCAGTAATTCCGAATCAGTACATTTGAATTTTAATTGAAAGCTGTTCATATTTTCATTTTCTTGGTAGATTTTGTTTAGAAGTGTAGCTATTGACTGATCGCTCTTGATGTGCTATGTAAATTTGGCACCCATATTTGGCACTGTTTCTGTATTAATGGAAACAGTGCTTCTTAAAATTTATACCTTAGATCGGTGTCTTGGTTTTGAAAGACAGATGCCTGTCAAGGAAGGCAGGAGCTTCTCTTGGAATAGAAAATGTAAACCCCCTCCCTACAAATTATTATAATTTTTAAAATTAAAGGGCCTCTCAAGCAAAAATACGAGGATAGGAATAACAGTTCTTAAATATGTATAAACAAAATAAAGTAAAACAAAAACAACAAACTACAGCTTAATAGGAAAATTAGACCGAGATGCAGTATTAAACAAAACCCAAAACCTGACAGTTAGAATACAACCTGACACCCTGTCAGTCAGGGTGTTGGTAGCAGTCCAGTTTGAATGGTGGCTCCAGTAGTGTTCCTGGAGTGACAGATGGTTCTGTTGAAACAGAGATCCTGTAGAAGGGCAGAGTTTTCCTCCAATGGTCCAGTGGTGATGTTGAAGGATCTGGTCCTTCCTCTGGGNAATTGAAATTTATTAATTATAGCAAGCAAGGCATAAGCAAACCAGCGCTGGGTGACAGGGGAGTCTCGCTCTCCACCACTGCCATGCTAAGAGCCTGTTCCAGTCTGTCTTTTATACAATCCCATTTCCTGCTGACGTTTCTTCTTAGTTGTACTCTGCGTATGTCTCCTACTGTTGCTAGGTGGTCACATCCTGCCTCCTGATGGTCCTTGGATGAAGGTTGGTAGTCTTCCTTGGGTGTCTTCTTTCCTTATTTGGTGTTCCTGTTCCGATTTCTGGAACTCAAAGCTTATTTGAGCAAGTACTTATTGAGCAAGAGCATATTTACGTATGAGTTTTATCTTAATCTAAATACTTTTGTTTCCTGTCCTTGTGGTTTCTCTTACAAGGACTTTTAACTTTCTGTCCTTGTGGTTTATCTTACAAGGACTTTAACTTTCTGTCATTGTGATTTGTCCTTCTTAGTGAACAAAACACCCTTTAATTTACCACAGAGGGATCTTGTAAAATTTAATTATTTATGAAGGCTTTAGGTCATATTAATGATGGCAGTGGAAAATCGTAGGAAAAGATAATTCTCTTGTTGGAACATAGTTTTTAACAGTGGAATAAGACTTTAAGCCAGAGTAAGGGCAAACTCACTGAATAATAAAAAGTAAAAAATATTGAATGGCTCTTCAAGATTGCAGCCCCTTCTGAAGGGAAAAATAACGTGATCAAGAAATTAAAAATGGTGTGCATACAGAAGTCAGCTTGAATTAAGGTACCAGACAAAAATAATTTCCTTCAGTAATTGATTTTGTGACATTAATTATATCTAACCTTCTGTATATCATTCATTTAGTTTGCCTCATTTCATGTATTAACTACAGCTTAATACCATGGTAAATGTGCTTCTCTTACATCCTGTCCTACTCCTTGTCTTGTAGGACAAAAATCCAGATCTTAAGAATTCCTCTGGATGTAATTTTAGCATTTGATAGGACTAGCCCTTAAGTAAAAACTAGGAAATTGTTGCCTTCAGTCCGTTGCTTATCTAATAAGGCATTTATAAAATCTTAGAGGTACACTGTGCATAGTCATGAGTAAGACCATAACGTAAAACATCTAGAAAATTGTTAAAATTAAGATGTTCCAGATCTGGTTGATAACTGATGTATCATTCAGTGGTTTCCATCTCACTTCCAAGTTGAATGTACGTAACTAAGTTAGAACACTCGATGCTGAGCTAATTAAATTTGCGTAGGATTTTTTTTTAAAGTAGACTTCATAATTTAATTGCCAAGATTTGTGACAGCTGAAAATTGTAATAAAAATGCTGGTCACTGTCTGACTGCCTTATAAACACATAGAAGCCGTCTTGCTTAAACCTGCCATGAGAGGATATCAAAGCTGGGTTCTGCCTACACAAGTTTGCAGGCACCTCTGCATTCCCTTCCCTACTATAATCAATCACATCCCTTAATTATATCTGAAAAATCTAGTGGAAGAATATGCTGTGCACTGCTTCTAGAGACACTAGGATTCCATGAAAACAGAAGAATAAACAGCCCATAGCATATGAAAGTGTGCAGTTTTTCTACTCTGTGGACAGCTACCTCACCCATACTTGTATATGATTTCAGTGTCCTTACTGTCTAGGTTCTCAGTTCTGTTACACACATTTATTTTTCACTGAAAAAGTCTACAACATCCGTGTGCAAACCTAATAATTCTATTACTATTCCACTTTGGTTAAAAAAGGGGGTTTGAGGCCTGAGTCCAGGTAGTGGGGGGTAGAGTTCTGCCCTGCAACATTTCCAGTACATCTCTTCAGTTACCCTAAGACTCTTCAGTATGGCAGTCTTTAATGCAGTCTAGCTTAGAAAGCTGCTTCCTCTAGTGCTCTCTAAGCAGCCTGGATATCATCTCTTATTAACCCAAGCAAATGTGTGACTCACTGGGACCCTGCTAGGCCCTTTCCAACCCCTTGTAAGTTTTTACAAAGTGTTCTGGGTCAACCTAGCACTATTATCTTGACGTATTACTGACTGATGGTGTTTGTCTTAGGATCGGAGACAAAGAGCTACATCACTGACACCCAGGAAAGGAATATGTACAAAGCCTTGTTTAATTTTAAAAACAGTTTTGTATAGGACAAACAGGACAATTTTTGGGTGAGGGAGCTCTCCTCCTAGTGATTAATAGATGCTGAATTTCCTGATGCTATTCTTTGACATATTACAAAAACCACATTGCATCAGGTAGGATAGCCCACTGTTTCCAGGATAGATGCCATTGCTATTTGTCAAGGTGATACAGAGGGTCAAGGTTAGGCTGGGAAAAGTGTTTGGGGAATTATGTGGGGAAATACCTCAGGAAACTTGAGCTCTGGTTGCTGATGCCCTGACAGTTCGAGAAGAGAGAGACCACAAATCAATTATTTTGCAGATCAGTAACAGTAAATTTAAGTGTATAAAGGTTTCAAGAAATCTCATCAACTGTATCTTGAATGCAGACTACCAAAGCTCATGAGAACATCAGAATACCACAGTAATGGATTCTAAAGAAAAAAGCACCTATTGCTAGAGCAGTAGAAGTGACAAGAAAAGTATTTGCTATAATTTAAGACTTTTTATTTTCTTCATTAATTTTGGGAACCAAAAAATTGATTCAGCAAAATTGTGTAATTGAGATGTAAAACAACTCAAGAATAAAACTATTCCACGTCATTTTTTTTACATGACAAAAAAATATAATGTTAATGAGGGTGAGATTAATGAAATTTTTACATTTGGAAGGCATTTACTTTCCTTGGATTTAGTATGTCTGTTTACCCCTTAGAATAACAATAAGCTAAATGGGGCTGGGGCAGGGGGGAATCCATTTTGCCACACCTAATATATACCCAGTTTCAAAACTGGTAGTTTAGATATCTAAATGGAGATTCCTACTGGTATCCAACCTGCAGGGTTTTCTGCCCTTTGCTGTAAAGCTCTGACAGAGATCTGGTGACCCTCTGTATGATGTTTATCCTAACCCTAGAAATGATGAAGATTAATGTGTGTGGATCACACTGGAAGCCTCTGGCACTTAGTTACCACTGGTACTGTGCTAATGCCAGAAAGTTTAAAATCTAAGATCAACAACTTGTTATAAGCAGCAGTTTAGTCAGATCTAACCAAAATTCTGCTCTAAGTTCAGTGGTCAAAATGGAATTTATCTGACTTTCACCTTTGAAACCACTTTTTCAAGGAGCAAAATATGAGACGAGTAGGACAGTTTGTTTTTCTGAGCTGCAGCAGCCTAGCCAGGCAAAACTTTGTGGAAATGTGCCATCTGGAATGTAGAGTCCTCCCCAACTTCTATTGAACTAAATACTTATGAGGGCAGAGGTTGCTGTAGTGTGCAGGAGGAGATTCCCTGCAGTATTGTCCAATATGTTCTGACTATTGGACAGAGGTCAGCTCAGGGTCACTCCAAAATAAAGTGCCTCAAAGGGATATGTGAGCATTGGTTGGAGACAATAGAAGGGGTTCAGAAATTATGGATTAGTGTCTATTGGAGGAATTTTGGGGTGGCCTGAGCATTGTTCAGTGAGTGTGAGCAATGGTACTATGCATCACTTGTTTCACTTGGGTCTTCAGCGGTTTTTAGTTTGCTTTGATTTGGTTTTGGTTTCTTTCTCATTACAGTATTTATTAATCATTAATATTATTACAAGTATTACAACCTGTTATGCTACAAGAGTAGTGGTAGCAGATCTTACATGTGGTTCTAATTGCCAAAGACAAATTAAGTTAATGTCAGACAAATGTTTAATACTTCTACTTTTTTAATGTTTTCAGAGCAGGGAGTTTTTTTAATAGTTATGTTTATTATTTCCTTATAGCATAGTGACAACCAAAAAAATCATTATTGGTTGTACTGCCATAAAGGCATTTCAGGTCACTTAATGAAGTAATAGAAATAAAGGGAGTTTTTCATGCTAGAAAGTGTTATGTGACACATTAATAAAATATTTTTTTTGTAATATAAAAATTTATTTAGTGATGCTGAAGCCAAATTTTCCTATGCCAGGCTGTAAAAATTGACTAAAAGATAATTAAAAAATTAAAATTTTATAAGCTAATGAAGATAATCTTTCTGTATAACATTCTATCAAACTAATTAATTGGCTGAATCAGATTTTGCATCAGTATGGATGGCAGGGGTAGCAGGGAATTGATGTGTGATGTTTTCAACACCATTTTACACCACAGGGAAATTTTTATTCCCTGTGCAGTTATTTATGCTGTCCTAACTTCTGAAAACAGTTGGAGGAAATTTTAAGTTCAAATACAAGTTTCTAACCAGTTCCATAGGAAGTGTTGTTTCCATAAAAAAGAAGGAAAGCATTATCATTGTTATGAATGTTTATTGTAGAAGTTAAAGTGATTCTTCATTTTGCATTCTGCAAAACAGCACTCACAGTCTTATGCATAAACGTTGGGGGTTTTTCATTCAATTGATTTGTTTAAGGAACTAAATTATTTCAAGTTTTAATTTGGGAAAAATTTCTGTCATTATCTTGACACCTCTGGGTTTTTGTTTGTTTTTCAGGAACTGTAATTGGTGTTGTTATTTACACAGGCAAGGAAACACGAAGTGTAATGAACACATCCAATCCAAAAAATAAGGTAAGTTAGTTTTACTCTGGGATTGACAGATTCTTTTCTCAGGAAACTTAAAAATAGATGTACCTAAACCCAAAAATCTAAAAGTTTTTACTGTGATGTGTCTTGTGTGTGCTGCTGCCTTGAATTTTAATACAAGAAGTGAATTCTGTCACAATCTCCTTTTGAAAGTAAAATTATTCTTCCTTTAGCTAGGAGTGTTATAGGTAGTAATGGGGGCATTTGTCTTTGAGTTTCAATGTTCGTCTTCAGACCTTTATATTTCTCACAGCTGAATATTAATTTTCACTTCTCCCAGATTATTTTACTCTAAAGTATGTGGCTAAAGGTACACAGTAGTTTTAAGGAGTGTTTATAAAAGACTACTAAAGTTTATTCAGGCTACCAGTGGTAGTAGAACAAGATAACTGATGTTCCAGTCAGTACCCAGAACACTCTTTCAGGGATTTTTTGCAAGCAATTGAAACATTTTCAAGAGATTTTTATGTGCAGAAGATACCAGAAGTTTCAGTGCTACCCTCTGTACAAGATTCTTTCGCTTCTAAACAAAGCAAATAGCTCTTCACTTATTCAGTAATGTTCCTAATGTAAGTTGGGGAGCACTCTCAATTTTAAAGAAATAAAACTTCAGCTATGGGCTGTACCTTACAACCTAGCCCTGTGTTTAGTAAGAAGATAATTATATTAAGAAAGGAAATAATTATTGCAAGAGGTTTAGAAAAAAATCGACTGTGACAGGTTGCCATTTTCACGCCATTCATAATACGTTGCTCTGAGTAGGACCATCAAGAGTGAAATAATAATACAAATTGCTTGAAGCAGTTATTGCAGTCCCCTGAGTGTATTGATTTCTGTTTCTAATAAAGAGATGCTTTTAAATGTCTCATTGACAGAGACAGGTGATATGTACCATTACCAGGATTAAGATGGCCTTTTATTATTTTAATCTTTGTAACATGCATTTTAAAATAATAGAGTAAAATGGAACCAGAATGTTTGCGGTGTATGGTTGTTTTCTCTTCTACCTGATGCAAAGATGAGCCCTTTAGTAACAGAATTCTGAACAATTTCTGACTAATAAATAATTCTCGCAGGTGTTTAAAGTGGAATTATTTAATGTAGTAAACTGATAGGGAAGTATGCATGATTGTAACATGCATTACCTAAATTCAACAGATTCTGGAGATGTATTAGGCTTCTATTACATGTTAAATTTTTTGTATTTGACTATTTCAACAATAGTATTGTCCTGGAGATTTTCTCTATGGACCTGAACAGCCACGTTTAAAGCAGTAACCAACATGTAACATGGCTAGTAAAGATGAATTTGGGAACTGAAAACAGGAAAACACAGCTCTCACAGCTGAGTAAGTGATAAAATGGAGTACTGCACTTTAAAAAATAGTTGTTATAATTTTTAAGATGTATTTTGAGATGTACCTTTCTGTGGAGTCTGCATCTTAGTGTCTCTTTTATCTTCTACCATGGGAGGAGATTGGTTTGCACACTTCTGTAGGATAAAACACTTGTTGTCTGTAGGTGACATTTTGTCCTAGCTAGCCATGCAGAGGGTAGACAAACAGTACTCAGTTCATTCCTCCTCTGTGTATTTAGGAATCTTCCTGTGTTTTCTCAAGCTCAACAATAATGGTTCCTTGTTAGGTATGTAGCATTAGGACCCAAAAGGAGGGCAAAGGGGCTCTAAAATAGCCTTTGAGAGTAGAAGATATATTACATTTGAGAGATTAAAGATTTGAACATTAAAGAAGGAATTTGCATCCAACTTGCTGAAACATTATTAAAATTAAATTGCTCAATTGTGCTATTGCAGCAAACTTGAGAGGAAAGAAGTCTGTAGCCTTTTCTGCTTTAGGAGAGAATTGTTTGAAATACTGTTTAAAACTGGTTTTAAATGGCACATTGTCTCTCTCTGCTGCTTTTTGAAAACAAATAAAAATAAAATTTTAGAGATTTTCCTTTACACATGTTGATACACTTTTGTTTGGAACATAGTTCAATGATCCTGGTGTTTTCTTTCTCTGGGAGAAGCCAAACACTGAGATCTATGATTCCCAAATTGCACTGTCAAACTGAAACTCATATTTCCAGAAATAAGCAAAAAATACATGGGCCTGACTCTTTTATCGGTCCTCTCTTCATTGAAATACAGATACATGCTACAGTTGTATTTTTTGCTGGAGAATAACACTATTGCCATACTTGATACTATAAATTTGTTTTTTCTAATGGTAGATTTTTAGTTTTCCTTCTTAATGGTAGATGCTTTTTGAGTGAATTAAAATTCAGAAATGTGGACCTGCTCTATAAACACTCAGTGAAAGACTAAAACTGAAATAAGTTTAGGAAAACTTGCATAAGAAAAACTGTGAAATTTATGTACCTGTTCAAGCATGTGATTTATCTGTATGTTAAGCTTAGAAGGATTTATTGTGTTTGCTGAAGTATTCAGTCATTCAAGCAACAATTTTCTTAACTTAAAGTCAACACTTACGTGTTTTATTACAATTGTAAAAATTGTTTCATTGCCTAAGGATGCAGATACAGTCTGAAAAGCACAAAGACAGAGAGCATAGAATTTTCTTAATAGATCAATTCAATATGTTTTTAATTCCAACAATATAAAGAAAAATTATTTCTGGCAAGGTTTAATTTCAGTCTAAAATGATATATGTTCTGTGCTTCAGATGAATGTGGAAGTGGTAACATCAACATTATAGTGTAATGACTCTCTGCATTTTACCTCATTGGCAGTCACATCAGCTTACTCAGGAATGCAGTTCCAGCCTTTAAAGGAAAAAAAAAAAAAAAACACCTCATTGAATTGTGCTCCTGAGAATGCTGTAGTCAGTAATCAATCCTATTTGGATAGATATTCTTAAACCTTGGCTTTCTGGATGAAGTTGGACTTGTCTATGCTAAAGGTCATTTATAGGTGTTAATTAACCAAGAGGGAAATTAACAAACTAAGGTTATTTATTTATTTTGTCTGGCATTTTACAGTGTTCTCATTCTTACCTATTTAAACTGCAGAACAGTTTTTTTGTTGTCTAAATTCAGAGTTGCTTTTGCAGCTTTGGTCTTCATAGAAAGCAAGACTGTTGGTATAGCCCTNATACACACCCAGAACATATCATGGATCATGATAATAATGTATCAAAATTAGTAGAAATTATCTTAAATGGAGCTCCTGAGAAATCAGTAGCCTCTCTAAAGGAGCTACAGCATGTAATCTGCCTAGTGTGTAGTGTGCTTCAGATGAGTATAAAAATAGTTTTAATGTTCCTTATCCTTACGAGAGGCATTCAGAATACTTCCCCCCCCTTATTTTATGGAATTCTACATCTGCTGTTAAATTTTAGCATCAGAATTAAAATTTCATAGCAACCATTTAGTGTTCATCAAAATAGTAATATTGTTTTTACCCTAATTCTTAACTAGCCTGAAAGGTAACTACTCTTGTGGTTCCTGCTTTTGTTGCTTGTTTGCTGTTTTGATTTGTTTTTTTTTAATAAATTAAAATCTCAAAAGGGTGAGTTTTTGTTTGGTTGGTTGGTTTTTTTTCTTTTTGTGTTTATATTTTGTCCTTGGTTATTTGAAAACAGCTTTGCTATTCTGGTAAACTGAGGCAATATCACTTTTCTGCTCTCTCTCTCTCTCTCTCTCTCTCTCTCTCTCTCTCTCTCTCATTCTTTCTCTCTTCCCACAAAATTTCTTCCTCGTGTTTTGTGACTAAATTTACTTATCTCTGTTTAAAAGGCTTTTATCTATGCCCTTTCTCTCTTCTTTATGAGGATGATTTTTGAAAAATATTTGCTAAAAACGGACACCCCTCCCTCCAATTCTTTACGGAGTGAGATGGAAAGGCTGGAGCAGATTCATCTGTTCCCAGAAATTGATGCCACTTCACCAAAATCCCTGTTCAGCACAGCTTTTTCAATACTCAAAATATGTGCTTCTCCTGTCTTGACATATTTTTTTGGACATCAGTAATTTAGGTTGTCCAATATCTCGTTAGTTGTATTAGTAAGCCATTCTTATGTTTTCTACCCCAAAACCTGACGTTTCTAAGTCCAATTTGCATTTCTGTTCAGAGCTTCATAAGGGCATTGACTTTATCCTGCTGCTACATTGTTGTGCAAGAGCACAGTAATTTCTCTTGCATATTTTTTTTTTTTACTAAATTGATAATTTGATGTTCATAGTCTGCTTGAGGAGAATGGCTTTCTCTGGCTGTATGTCTGAAGGCTCAGAGTAAGAGTAGAACAGGCCACTATTACATGGCTCTTCATGGAAAACGTTAAGGAGTTATAAAAAAATGTTTATGCACCACTTTTTATTGGAGTATAGTCTGCTGTAGTTAATCCTCCTAAAATCTTCTATTTGTATTGGAAAAAACTGAGAAAGCGGTCACCTAAAGGTAGTATGTCGTCCCCATACGTAGTTTGTCCCCTGACACAGAGCTTCCCATGAAGTGTGAGAATCCCTCTCTTGGTGTACAGGAGAGTTTGTGGGATCAGGCCACAGGGAAATACATATAGTGTAGTGTTGTTGATGGTTTTCTCTCCCTGTGCTGTCATCTTTGAGCAAAAGAAGGAGAGTAGCACCTTGAAAAGCCTAGAATGTCTCAGCAAGAAGGATGGAACAGTGTTAGTTAAGGAGGAAGACAAAAGGTATTTTTCTTTAGAAGTTTGGAGAGAAAGGGCTGAATGGCAGAGGAGGCACCTTTGTTATTCCAAAATTAGAACGTAGGAATGTTGATGCTTGGAAGCAGTCAGCAGTGTTTTGACAAACCAAAGACAAAATTTGTATCTCCTTTACTCTGAGTCAGTGAACATCTACCTACTATAATTATCTTTAACACCATTAAATGAAATAGCAAGAGTATCAAAGTGGGAATTTCAATCCTTAGATGACTAGTATGGAAAAAGAATAATTCCACATAAAGTAGCTGATGTTTTCCATTTTCTTTGATATATATAAAACTGGAAGAATACTAGATTTATACCATAATTTTAAGACAATAAGAAAGCAATAAGACTGAAAGTTTTGGTTGACTTCTGTGTGTATATATGTACATAGATATCACTTAATAAACAGTCTGTTGTGCTGGGGCCTTGTGGACATTCATTTATTTTATTTACATTACACTTCAGAGACTTCGTGGGGCACTTTCATCCACATGAGTAGTGCTTTTCAAATAGTGGTATATATATTTTTATTCTCCTATACATAGTTCTCTTCAAAAGAAACAGAATGGTAGTACTAATAATGGGAAACTGAGGCCCAAGAGATAAAGGGGTGGGGGGAAAGTGGAAGAGCCACTAAAGAAACAGGAACTGAGAGTGGTCAGTTTAAGGTATTCAGCTTCATTTCTGGTCCATCCTAGTTGAATGTTTTACAGTACTCTCAGGTTTCAAAATCAATTTTGGGTTTGTGTACACATGATACCTGTAGCCTGAATTTTCTTTAGCATCTCAAAAATATTAAATCATCACTTGCTTATCTACTTTGCTGTTAATATCCCTGAGCTGGAGAAGTTTTTCCATTATATGGCCTGCTATCAATTCACAACTTAAAGAATAACCTATGCCCTAACTTCTTACTTGTTCTGAAACCAAAATTAAACTTATCATGCAATTGATATACCAAGGCATGTGACTGGTCTTTTCTGGCTGCATGTATGTTGTGTGGTACACTGTGTTGCTGTGTGGTGCCTGAGGGCGTCAGCCTGAATGCTGCACAAGGACCAGACTGAAGAGGTTGGCTATGCTGTTTTACAGTGCTGCTGCTTGGGACATGGATGTTGAATCACTGCCCTTTTTCAGTTGGTGCCACTTTCTGTCTACAATCCTATTGCAAGGCAAAGTATGGGCAAGAATATAGAGTTTAGTTCTAAACAAAATCATTGCCATACAACAATATATTGAACAAGCAAGGGAATGGCTCTTTGGTAGTGAGAGAGAATTCTTGCTGTACTCTGGATAAACTTCTGGGTTTAGTGTGTATTTTAGAGTTCATGCCAAACTCTCCCACTGATTTTGCAAAGCCACATAATTTATTCACAGCTATAAAATTCCTACAATGTTAAATTCATACCCTATTGTAAGGCTATAGAATGATGAAATTTTATGTGTGGTAGAATGTGAATGACAAGCCACAAGCCATGTCTAACTTGGAGTCCTAAATTCTTGTAATTTTCGTCAAGAATGTTACTTGATATTCTGTCATCTCTCTCTTCCCATTTTGGAGTCTTCCATTAAAAAGTTGCTTGGATTTTGTCATCTTAGTATTTTTAAAACATCTGTAGGTTAGAATTTGTCTCAGTAGTTCAATGTCATTTCACACTGGTTTTTAAGGAAGGATCAGTGGTGGAGTATGCCATTTCTGAAGTACTCTATTAATCTATTGTCTTGGGTTGAAGACAGGTATCTGCTAGGGAAAGGCAGAACCCTCCCTCAGGA
>VXBU01000213.1:0-76950 GCA_013400315.1 Bombycilla garrulus | reverse complement strand
CAACAAATGGGACAAAAAATTCCATAACTAAAGAGAACGAAAAAAGAAAAAGAAAAAAACTAACACCCCAACCCCCCACATCTATTAAAATAGATTAACCTCACAAAATAGTCAGAACAATTCTTAAAATGGATCAAGTTATGGAATAGCAACAGCCTGCTTTGCTATTCACCTTATTCACCAGAAATTACATATATTTTACCTGTGGCAATCTGGGCTAAAATTAATGATTTGTGGTAAAATAAAGAAATTATTTGAAATGTTGTGCTTCTACAGGAGACAGTGCAAAAGGGAGATTCCCTGCACATTTGGCTTGTGTTGAATATCCCAGTAAGCTCTCAAAGAGGCAGACCCTACTGGTATTTCCTCTCAGCTGCTGCTTGCACTGCTGCTAATCCGCTGAGGGAGTTTGCTTTTACCTTCACATTGCTTCTTACGGCTTTGTTGCCATTCAGAATTTAATCATGCCCAAAATGCAGCTTCTGGGAGGTGGCGAGGGTAGGGGCAAAGGGCACGGGCTCTCAGAGGGTCCTTGGAACCTCAGCCCATGACTTAGAGCTGCACCACTTCCAAAAGGCTCTGCCTGCAAGACCTTACTGGCTGTGAGTGAGCCAAAGTGTTGGCAACCAAAATACTGATGTTGTGGAAGGAGGCTGTTGTCTGTTTTCCTACATTAGGTTATGTTCTGTGCACTGAGTGTTTATTAATAAGTACCACAGTCAGCACTTTTTTGTAGGTTTTTTCCTTATTGTGTGTATTTTATTGAAAATCTGAAACCTTATATTTGGAATTACTTTTTTAGTTAAGATCCATGCAAACACATTTCTGAAATGTACAGTTCCAAAAACCTGATGCTGCAACTGTGTAGAAAGTCAGGTGTGCCTAAGGTCCTTATGAGCTCTACTTGTTATTAGGAAAAGTCTATATAATTTGTCTTTTGCATAACTTTTATGATTTCTGCAATTATTTTCATATTTTTATGAATAAGCCTAATTTTTTCCAATATGGAAAGGAACTATTAAGAAGGAATAGAGATATTAGTTTTAGTGATGGTTAAGTTCAAAGTATATTGATTGTTATTTTTTTACAATTATTATGAAAAAGGGATGTCCTAAATGTCGGAAGCTAGGATGTTTAAGACTTGCGGAGCAGTTTTAGAACAGATGCTCATCGGATTTTCACAACTTGTATTTGGATGCTTTTCAAGCATTAATTATTGTTTACTGTTATTATTGGATAGCCTTCTCTTTGTGTAGAGGAAGTATAAAAAAAAATATTTTGAGGTTTCCACTTATGTGACTCAATAATTCATGCAGCTGAAGTCTCATGTATTTCTCCAATTACTGGAGGCTCAGAAACCATCATGATTCACGTGACTTGAAATCTTAGTCTACAGTGATGGATATCTAGAGGGAAAGGAAGGTTCTCTCCATATCAGAACATGGTATTTGTTTTGATGTAGGCTGAACATAGTGATCATAACTAAAATATTTTACTGAGCTGTGTTTGCACACTTGAACTAACAAGCTTGTCATATTCTTAACA
This sequence comes from Bombycilla garrulus, assembly GCA_013400315.1. NCBI lineage: Eukaryota > Metazoa > Chordata > Aves > Passeriformes > Bombycillidae > Bombycilla > Bombycilla garrulus. The sequence goes on along the minus strand of VXBU01000213.1, from coordinate 75,405 downwards.
AATACTATCTTTGTCCTTTTTTACCTCAGTTCAGAGCACAAGCCTGTGGATACATTTAGCATTAAAATCAGCATTCCAGCTTGTACCAAATGATAATAATGTGGTTTAGATTGTGGATTAGTTTGTAAAGAGTGGATTGTTCTTCATATTCTTAAAGCTCATTCCTTCCCATCATATCTTTTGGAATGTATCCCAAAATACTGTTTATACTAAACAGCATTCAGTTTCATTTATTTTATGATTTGGAGATATTGTGGAATCTTTTCTTAATCTCAGTCTCCAATGAATCCACTCAAATATTTTCTTTTACAAAAACAAAGATAGGTGACTTGTGATTCAGCTCAAGAAAGAAAGTAAGATTCTTACTGATGTCTACTGGGTTTGAGGGATAGGTTTTTGTTTGGTTGGGGTTTTTTGAGTTGTTTTTGTTCTGCCTATATCACATAGAGTGCTTTTTCCAGTCTTAAGTTCAGCAGTGGTTGGACAGTTGTTTATTTTGGGTTTTTTTGAAAGAACCATTAAAAAACTTTTTTTACTCAGTTTGTTGTGATTCCCTATTGTATGTATGGTCTCTGGAAGAGATTCAGCCAGCACCACTCCTCTGCTTTGTATTCAATATACCTTTCTTCTGACTACCTTCACCCTTGCCCTTTTCTGCTTCTCTCCCATACTCTGGTCTGTCTAGTACTTTTTCTAGTTCCACCTATGCCTTTCTTTCTTTCATCTCTTTACACATCTTTCACGCGCTTGTTTTTGCTCTGACAATGTAGTATGTTTGTGAAGAAAAAGTTTGTCTTTGATAAGATGAAATTATCAAATAATAATCTGTCACAATTTGTTTACTTTGAAAAATGCTGTCTTGGTTAGTGTGCACTCATTTTGCAATGATAGAAGATCGTGATCCTGGTTCACCTCTTCAGCTTGTATCTGCATCTTTCTATGTGTTCCTTCCTTCTTATCCTATCCAGCCCTCTCACCTTCCTTTTAAAGCTCCTTTCATCACAACACATGTATCTTTCATCTGCTCTGCTATTGAGATGTTGGCTTCAACTTGTGAATGCATGGTTGATTTTTTAACAGTTCTTTGCATGGGAAGAGATTCCCCATAAGCAGCTGAGTAGCCATTTCATTGACCTTATCTATTCATACTTTTCAAATTCCCAAAGGTCCTCTGGCTGTATGTCCACCTCTTATTCTCACTTTTGGGTTTTTGTTTCAGCTATTATTGTATCATTACTTTCTCCTTTGCACTCAAATAAATTTGTCTGTTCCTTGGCTTGTTGAAGTAGTTTATGCAGTACATAATGCAGGGCTGTGCTCCGTCTAAGGGGATCTCACTCTTGATTTGCATCTAAAAAAAACTGAAGCAAATTCATCGGCAAAATTTATAAATTTGGAGGTTGTGGGAATTAATTTTTGCAAATAAGATACACCTAATTGTGTTTGCACTGTAAAACGGTACTTTTGAGGGTACTGGCAGAAGTGTGGAGGGGTACATACTTAAGTGTTGTATTCCATGTATGACTATTCCCCTGGTCTTTTTTTCCTCTTGCATTGAGGCATGTATTCAGTCAGTATCTTATTCTTGCACTTAAGAAAAAGTGTGTTTATGTAGCCCCTCCTTTGGGACTCAGGTTTGAATCATTTAGCAGATACATTAGCTGATGTTCCTCCTAGTTTTGTAATGACCCTTCCCATTGTGAGGTTAAGATATACTGTGTATGCAGTGTCTTATTTGTAAAAGTATTTAATTCTGTAAGCAGTAGATGAGTTTTTAATGCCTTTCCTGATATTTTATATTCTATTTTGACCTTCTAATTTTCTTTGAGAACCTGAAAATTTATTTCTAAGTACTGAAGAGTTTTATAGTTGTGCTATACAACAGTTTCCTTGTGGAAGGTCTGCTAGCTTCCAATGACCCTTAGCTGCCATCTGGTACAAATTCAAAGTGCTTCTGTCATCTGCTGCTAATTGCTGTCACCTGCCTATTGCAGTCACTGAGCAACTTGGAGTGTAGTAAAGCAGGAGGCATACTGCTTTGTATAGCTGCAATCAATCCATAATACCCATGATTTCTTTATTAATATTAATTTAATAATAAAAGAAGTACATGCCTTTTGAAATTGTATTAATTAATATAAATTACATTTCATGTTTATTTTAGTAACTTTCAGGGTTTAATCTGACATTCAAAAATGTGTGTAGATTTGTATTATAAATATATTTATTATTTCGGTATTCTTCAGCCTGTTTATTCTGCTGAAATTGTTCAAAGTGAATCATACAGAAGAGTTCTTTAATCTTTTTTGTAAGCTGATAAGCTTTAGTCAGGGCACTAGCTTACAGCACCGTATTATATTAATGTATTTTACTTGTAATTTAGAGAACAAGAAGAATATCCTGATCTGAAGGCTAAACTGTCCCCTGTGGCACTTGCACAGCTGATAATCGTGAACCAGAAAGATGTGTATATCAAATAGTTTACAAAATGAAGCCAGCTGTGTTTCCCTACATACTGTGGCTTCCTGACATGCATCATTAAACCTTATTAGCTACTTCCTTTTACAAAGATTCTTGTAGTCTTGGACATTGTATATTAACATTTTCTGCCCCTCCAACTGGAAATTATTTGCTTTATTGTAGAGTGTCAACTTGCTCTAGTTTCTGATATCTGTTCTAATTGGTACTTTAGAGTATAATCTTAGTGAAATACCACTCCATGCATTTCTTTATTTGGAAAATTAATACAGACCTTTTCACTTCATCTGTCAATCTGTGCAACTTTTCACACAATTCCCAACTGTTGGGGTTGCTTGCAAACCATTAACTATGAAATGGTTATAAAATGTCTTTAAGAATATGAACACAAAAAAAAAGGAGTTGACTTTTATGATAGGATTTTTTGTTGTTGTTGTTGCTTGCTTAATAGAAATAAAGCTATTTCAGCTGATAAATTTAATTATGTAAAAAACCTCAAAAATGTAGTGATATTATAAAGTTAATTTTTGTGATTCAGATGAGGCTTTGTTTAATAAAACCACCATCCTGCACACATGCACACACCACTTGATAGCTGAATCCTGATAATGGAATTTATCTTTTAAACCTTAGGAGAACAAAATTTTTGAAATACTAATATCTCCATGGGTAAAAACAGATTTAATTAAATACAATTAAGTACAATTTTACTATGTATTTGTACTATGTACATCTGTATTATGTATATACTTTTGTACATATTTACAGCTCTTTTGTATATCTGACCAGAAAGACAATTAAATTCTTCTGATCTATATGGACAACATTATGGAAAATATTATTCCAGAACTTTATTTGTCTGTATCGTCCCAGGAATAATTTTAAAGCAGCCTGTTCTGTTAATTGTCTTGAAACATATTTTGTGTTTATTTTAGGACAAGAAGCACTAGTAACATAGACACTATATAGATTATGAACAACATGTAGCTGTATAAAGAAGAAAATTAAGAACCATCCTAAAAACCTTTTTTGCTGATATTCCTCGTCTAAAAATTTTGATATTTGTTGCAAAAGGATAGTTTCATTTGTAAACACATTGGTGCATTAAAATTGAGCTAGAAATTCTGCAGTTCAGGTTATAATTTCTTCTACATATTTGAGTCTGAAAATTGATGTTTTTGCACAATACTAGTAACAAGTTGTATGTCAAATTTTATCCAGAAGTCTTCATTGAGAAGATTTGTTTTTTCTGTGCCTTAAATGGTTGTGGACATTTGCTCTGGATTTATTTTTGTTATTTCTACTCAGACTTGAAGAAGGCTCACTCCTCTTTCTTTGGTATTTTACCCTATATTCTGACATTTAATTAATCATTTATGAGACTACTGCTGATCTCCCACCATGTCAAGCAGCTTTCAAGCTTCTGTTCAATTTTGAAGTAAAAATAAAAACAAGTTTTTCTTTCAATATGTGTCTCAGGCTTTTCTTCTCATCTTGCAGACTAACAGAATTTTTATTTGTGGAAATTGCTAGGGGCAGAGACAAAAGTTCCATGAGTCAAAATGCTTTTTCTCAGTTCCTGTCTCACACATTTTTCCATTTATTCTTGAATATTATTATATGTAAATATACATTAATATTCCTTTTAAATGGGATTCAGATGTAAATGCTTCAAAGCAAGTTTTGAGATGCTTTGTGTTGTGTGGTTGTTCATTTTTTTTAACCCGATTTCCTGTGCAAGAATACCTGGATGGTTGTGTTTGTATCTGGACCTGTGCCAAGACAGGTTTAATGATGGACATGGAGTATACATAGCAGAGGAGGAAGGAGGTTGTAGAAATGCTCCACCAGTTAATGAATCTCTGCTTACTGCCAACTTTAATTCCTCATTCAAGATTTTTTATTCATTCTCTTGCATTTATAGGCTAATCCGTCTTCTGAAAGTTTCCTTAGTCACTTTAATAATCTGTGTATTGTATTTACAGTATTACTTCATTTACATTTCCACAAAGACGGTTTGCAGCTCTGATTTCCATCTACTTCTATAGCATAAGCACCAACTTAATGTATCAGTGTTTCTCCTTGAAGATTTTTCCAACTTTCATTAACTTTTAAAATAACAAGGTGTAGTAAAATAAAATGTATGTAATTCACCTGGAAAGAAATTTTAAAAATGCACCTCTCAATTTAACCTTGAGTAAGATGGAAGGAAAACATATCCTTTCAACAGTCTTTAAGCTTTCTTTCAGTTTGGGATAAAATGAAATTGTGAAATTTTAAAATAAACTTAGACTTTCTGGGTTCTTGGCTTCATTTATTTAATTATATTCTTAATGGAAAGATTGACATGTGTTTTGATAACCTTAGCTCTGACCTCTCTTACTCCAGCCTTGTGTGAGGTTAAACTCATTACAAAATGTAATAATCTCTGCTAATAGCTTAATCTAGATAGTCTATGAGGAGATGAGTTGCTAACACCGTATTTTGAATGTGGAGTAAGGAAACCTTGGATTTCTTCAGGTATACATTTTACGCTATTCAACTTCAAAGATGTCTTTGAAAAAACTGTAAGGTTCTCATACCATTTATGAAGTATTATGAAACATAGTGTGCCACATATAAGATCCACAAATGCAATCCCCGCTAAGAAAATGCTATATTTGTGCAGTTTTCTATTTGAAAAAGTTATTTAGACCAGTCAGCTGCATGGTATGAAGTGTAGATATATTACTATTCCCAAAATTTATGCAAATGAAAGAGCTAGCTGTTGCTGTCAGTTTGTTAGGTCCCTTTTGTAATTCTTTTTTCATGAAACAAGTACCTGTTACTGAGCTATGTTTTTTACATATATATCAAATTTTTTGCATTTATTTATATATATGCAAATTCTACACAATGTGAGTTTTGGAAGTAGTTCTCCCTGTGCTAATTTTGCAGTTATTTTGGTACAGCTAATTATCTTAATCTGTGAGAGAGCAAATCATGTTTTTCTAATCTCCTCAGATTAAATGCCGTCTCCACTTAGTGTGTTTTAATAATAATCTGTAACATGTAAAGCTGCTTATTCTGTATTCTGACCCTTGAAAGACCTGATTACATGACAGCATCAGTAGGAAAGTCTTGAGTTGAAGCTGATGATGGCTGAGCTTAAAGAAGATATAACAAGCAGATGTAAAAGGTACATATGAAATAAAAATCTGGAGATAGTGTTCCAGTGTAAAATCAAGCACCTTTAAATTCTGCTTTTCACCCACCCCTAAGAATTCCATGTCTTAGCAATCTTGATCAGATATAAGGAGGAGTGCTTAGAAACTCTAAATGTCTTCTGTGCTGTGTACCTAAATTTTCTAAAATGGAAAAAAAACCCCGATGAATTAGAGCTTCACTGTGTGAATGCTTTTGGTTGAAGTTTCCAGTATGACTAGTTATCTTAGATTACTGAAGCAATTGTTCTAAACTGATGGATGGTCTTGAGAGAATGTTTCCAACTGGTAGCTTTTAACAGGAGGAGAGTATGATTGTAGTACAGCGCAGGCCCTGTTCAGATACCGGAATTTAAGGGGCTGTTGACCTTTTCAATTTCTTAATGTGCTCTGTACACGTTTTAATTATTCGCGTTCGTGACAAATACGTGGCAAAGTCGGAGAACATAGGGTCGCACCGCATCTGACCAGTGCTGCCTTTGGGCGCCAGACTGTGCCCGTATGAAGGTGTGTGACGGGTGGGTATCGTTTTGCTAAGGAGGAAATGGAAGAGAGAGCGCTCAGTGCGCGGTGTCAAAGCCGACTTGCTGACTCCGCGCGTTTCTCTCCGGGGCCCGCGGAGGCGCCGTACGGCACACCGTGGGCGCGGCGCCGTCTGCTGGCCAAAGCACGCACGGCAGAGCTGCCCGCCCCAGCCTCCCCTCCGTCTTCGGGCGAACCGGAGCAAAAGCCAAATACCCGCGGCTTGGCTTTATTGCTCTCGTTCTAAGAACAAACGGCAGATTGAAGAATGTTTAGAGGCAGTAGTGTAGTTTACCAAACCGCAAAAGTGTTAATGAAAGTCAGATTTATAGTCAGCAGTATATTAATAATGAGTCGTGTTCAGTTTCTCTCTTTGGGATGATTTGAAACAGAATGTTTTACTACAAATAGAGTAAATCGTTGGCATTCAGGTAAACCAGGATACAACTGAAAAAGAAGACATGCTTATGTTATGAAAGCTGTGACTAGCATTTGACTAAAGGAATGCCCAACTTCAAACAACTGAGCCCTACTGAAGTTTTTAATGCAGTTGACAATTAGAGAGAGCTAAGCACCTCTAAAATCCTGGAGAGGACTCTCGAGCTCCAGTTTGAGTATCCAGACTCACATGATGTTGAGTCTGGAAAAGGCAACAAAATAAAATGGATGAATAAATGAGGTAGAGAGAGAAAGAACCGTGTGAGTCCTCTATTTTCTTCTTTTAGCATTATAGATATTTCTATTTACAAAAGGGAATTCTGCTTCCAAAGTGATTAGCTTAATGTGGTTACCGGGATTGCTGAGCAGTCAAGATTTTGAATCATAGGAATTAGGAGACTTAAGAAAGAAGAAACATTTACAGATTCCAAAGTTGCTCTTTGTGGTTTTAGTGTCAAAGATTAAGATAGATACATAAGGATGTGTTGCTTTATTTAGCCTTTAAACACAGATTAGTAATCTGTTATTTCTAGAGACTGTAGCGTGGGTTTAACAGATTATTGAAGAAAGTTGCAGGGGTTTGGATAAATGCAGCTGACTGTATAATATAATCTATGTAATTTTTTTTTATATAAATTATGGAATGCTACTTATCATTTTTGTTAGGCAAACCTTGGTTTTGTCCCCCTGCAGCTGAAAGATTTATTATTTGAATTTTAGTATTTTAAAATATTTACTGTTACATACCTTTTACATCTAAGTGTAGGCTCCAATTAATGAAAACATGTTATATATACTAGTATTCAAGGCTTAATAAATAAATTTCAGACCATGCATTAAGAATAGGAAAGAAAATTTTTATGTTTATGGTGCAAGTTAGAGCCCAAGTCCCTCTCAAACATGCATACCATGAAATTTCATTGCAGTCAATGCAGTATTTGGCAGTGCAGAACCAGGCTGATTACTGAAATATAATTACCTTTGTGGAGGAATTTGATTGCAGAGGGAAGTCTGTCCTAAGACTGTGCTTTAATACTTCAGCAGTATTAAAGTAGGGCACTTAAAGGCTATTTGTGAGCAATTATTTCTAATGCACTTTAAACTGTAATTGAATAAAAAAATGGCTGCAGTAGACTATTTTGAGAAATCTTTGCCATTTTATAACATTTAGTTATCACATTTTGCATTTCAATATTCTAGCATTTTAAAAGTTCTCATTTTCAAAGTGATGTGCATTTTATAGTGCTGAAAGAATTTCTCTATTGCTCCAATAACAGCTACAGAAGACAACCTTTCCTAAAAGTTGAGCATCTAGGGCAGGAACAGCAGTATTGTTGTATTTCAATAACTGAAAAAGTTCTTGTTGTTTTCAACTTTTTAATTAAATTCAGAAATTTCTCATAAGATAATGAATTATACCTTGTGACCCAAAATATGAAGACACTGAATCATTCCCTCATTCAAAAATGAAGTATTTTAAAAACTTGTCAGCTTTTCTACCATGCAAGTAGACAACTGATGTTATAAGCTGTTACTTTATTGAGAACCATTAGCTATTTAAAACTCTGTGCATAAATTAAAGAGGAGCTAAATGGGTTTGCAGTTGTTGCCATTAGTAGCATTTTAAATTATACAGGCAGTTACTGTGTTCATTTTCATTATCGTAGAGCAGCCCCTTTGCAAAACTATTGTGGTTTTCTCAGACATTATGTATAAATTTTCCCTTGGAGATTAAAATTTCCAGTGGTGTGTTTAATTTTGTTAAGTTGTTTCAAATAGAACAAATATTATGACAAGTAGAAGAAAATTTGTTTTACTAATATGTGAAATAGCAATAAACGTGGAAAATTACTCCAATTCTTAATTCATCTATTTTTAATATTTTTATAGTTATTCTAATTACTCTTTTCCAAATAAAAGAAATAGCTTTCATAAGATGGCATATTTTACAAATGCTTTGATAAAATCACAGTATAATTAAACTGAAGTTTATTCACTTTTCCAATATTCAGATGAATTTTAGAGAACGTTAGTGAACTTCTACATGTAATTTATCTGGTTAGTTCAACAGTGTTTCTTTAGTTGACTGCAGAAATTGTTTAAGTGGAAAGGCACAGAATTAAACTAATTAAGTATCTTTTAGTACATTGGAGTAACTAGGTTTTGAGAAATGGAGAATGCATTTCTATTAAAACTTACTTTCTGTGTGTGCCTTCTTTAGTAGGATTTTGTAATTGCCTTAAATAAAAATATTAAGTAGTACATAAAAATATTAACATTTACTATGGCCAATAGCATGATCTATATTGAAAAGAATGGCATTATTAGTAGCAAATCAAGTGTTCTTGAGCAAAAGATTTATTGTATGAAAAAGTTTTCAGCATCAGCTCTTTCATTGTCATAATACCTCTCCAAAGACATTTTTGTTGGGTCCCAAACTTAAAATTCACATCTGTTTTCATCAATTAGAAAGGAATTAATACTTTGAGTTAGCTACATATCAGTGTCCAGTGGACTAAATTTAATGTTTCTGTCCTAAAAGTGGCATTCTTTCCAAAGAAGCTCTTTATTCATTTCTGTTCTGGGGTGGGGTATTTTTATGGGAGGGGTAGCGAGGGGAGAGATAGGCTTTCACTACCATGATGCAGGGAAAAAAAAGTGTGAGGTAGTAGTTGTGCATATTGCTAGACAGTGATTCTTTATTTTATTACAAAAAAAGACCAACTCTAGAAGGCCAGATTAAATCATTCCTTTCACTTTTTAATGGGATTTGGATGAATAGAGTAAAATATGCACTCTGCATTCATTGATAGCATCTTTAGGTTGAGGTAATTGAGTCTTTTTTCCCTGACTGAATGAATAATGACTTCATCTGATCCTCAGCGAGGCCTGAAACTTAGGCTGCCTTTGTCAATGCAAAAAGAGCTGGGCTTTGAAACATGCTCTACTTCCCTGGCTTCATTTTTCTTCATTTTAATCCAAAAACCTATTTTTCTCAATAATTCAAGCATAAACTATCTAGTAGTTGAAGCAGCGGAAATTGCAAGATATTTGTCCTCGTTCTGCTGCTTTTTAAATGCAGCTGATAAATCAGCCGCTGTGGTCTTCAGCTGCCTGGTTCTCTAGGGAGGGGACAGCCCATGTGTAAGCAAAATTGCTGGAATTTTTAAGAACTATATTCAAAGTGCTTCTTTTTGAAGACTGTTATCTAAGGAGGTGTTGTGTTTTACTGGTCTTACTTGGCAAGACTTGGAGATAAAAGGGGCATCTGTGATGGGGCCTAGGAAACTCTTCCTGACATAATTTTCCTACATATTTTACTGACTACTGGAGTATCCCCAAAAGTGGAGTAAAAATACCGTAGCTTACATCATACATTATTGAAATGGTGAGAGTCTTAGTTACATAGCTTAAATATATTTTTTTCATGAGAAACAGTGGATGAAAAATTGCTTCTGCTAATGTTTTACTTGAAATGTTTCTAAATCAAATACCTTTTTATTCATGTGAAGTTGAAACTCTGTTTCGCTATATTGGCTTGGGATATTCCACTTGATTGCTGATTTTTTTTATTATATTGGATAATTGAAAGCTTTATACAATTAAAAATAATTTCTGTGGCATTGGTTCAGATTTACAGAGTGGGATGAGAGCATAGTGACATGTCATAGCACACTTGTCACAGAAAGGGGAAGTCACAGGCTCCATCCCATGTTGGTTCTTGAATCTAACAGGGATTTGATCTTCTAGCTCACTACAAATATGATACATAGTGCCAGTATTTTTGCTACATGCATGACAGAAGAAAATTGTCCCTGCTCATTTGTTTGTCTTTAACTGTCTTTCCTCTTTGCCCTTCTGTGTTCTTGTCCTAGAAAAAAGGAGTGGAGTAGGGATGTGTCAGACTTGAAGGCATTCAAAACAATTGGCTGGGACAGTTCACACTGGTTCTGGGAATTGTTACTGCCACAAAACCAGGGAACATTTTTTGTATGCAAGCAGAGGAATAACAATCAATGCAATTATCAAATTTTAATTTATTGTTACAAGTGCATGGATTTTTAATAGGTAGGAATGACCAAAACAAATAATTGATAATTGTTTGCACTGCAGAAGCATAAATTTAAGAAAAACTCCTGACTAACTTGATTTCTTTTTCTTCCTCCAGGTTGGTTTGCTGGACCTGGAGCTGAATCAACTGACCAAAGCCCTGTTTTTGGCTTTAGTTGCACTATCAGTTGTTATGGTAGCTTTGCAAGGATTTGTAGGCCCATGGTATCGCAACCTTTTCCGGTTCCTCCTCCTGTTTTCCTATATCATCCCAATCAGGTATGGATAAGAATGAAAGCAAAATACAGTTGACTAATTTCACTGTATGTGGCTTTCTTGAAATTTATACTTGCTTCTCATTGCAAAGGAAATTGATCTTATCAGGAAGCTGAAGGAGAAGGTGCCAACAAATCTGCTGATTCTTGAAGGATCACTGTACAGAAAACAATACTGTTGTATTTTTCTTGTATAATGTTCATCTTGCTGGAGTAATCAGGATATCTAATCCTTTCGTGGCATAAATGTATTAATAAGGATACAATGTTGGTATATGAGAAAGTAGTTTCTAGAAGCATGCAGGTGAATGAACTTTTAGATGCATCATGGAATTTTATTTTTAATGCCTTAGACACTAAAAATGTTCCATTTCTCTGTTAAAATACAGACATTTTACCCCAATAATGATTAATTTAAATTGGATGGCTGAATAATGTAAGTGCTCTTTTACAATGAGAGGAGTTTTAACATGTGTAACCAAGTAGAAACTTGCCCTGAATTAATTCATTAAGCATGAGTACTGTACATTCAAATTGCAGATAAACTGGAACACAAAATAATATCCAAGTGTGTAATCAAGTCTTCTGTGGACACAGAAGTGAGAACACTGACTCTGAAATGAATTCTTTTCTTTGCATGGGTATTGCCTTTGCAAAATGGAAGTACTGTTTCCTATTAAAATACACAGTGTTCAGATTAAGGTAATTGTTAATTTTAGATCCTCTTTAGAACTGTTCTGTTTGAGATATATCATTCAGTAAGCCCAGTCATCAGCCAGAGTTAGCCGCATCTAAACTGTAGCTAAATTTAAGACCTGTCCCCTCAGGCATGCACACAAAATTTAAGTTCACATAGTAAAGAAAAGAAAAATAACAGGAGGATTTCATTAGGTCTTTTAATCTAAGCTTACATTACTTACACATTACTGTGATCACATGTTTTAAGTTCATGTCCACGTGAAAGAAATTGTATCATACTTGACCAATGGGATGCTCAAGAAGCACAATTTTGAGATATCTTTCTAAACAAGGTCATTGTCATAACTCCTTTACTCCTTGTATGATGCTGTTCAGTCATGTTGCCATCCCCCTCCTACACACACAGTTACTTGAGTATTAAGCAATTTATCCCTGTGAAGAGGCAAAAAGGCCTCCATTCAAATGGTTAAGTCTGCTTTTTACTCAGATATGCTTTTAAAACTTCCTGGGGAGGGTAAAAAAATAGCTAAGGATATAAAGGACCTCTTCTAACTAAATAATAACTTTTAACCATTTTAATGTCTATATTTATAATTTTTAATTATAATTAATAGGTACTTCAGAAAGAAACTGGTTCATTGTGATTCAGCTACATCCTAAACACTCATCTAGGTCGATGTTGCTTCACTTTGTGCAGAGTGTTACTGTAGGAAATGTAAGACTTAAGAAGTATAAACATAAAACAACTGTAAAAAAAAGAAACCAGCAGCACAGCAAAATAAAAAACACCCCAACAAGCAATACTTACCCACCCCTCACCTCCAAAAAATCAGCCCCCCCCACATTGCATGCATTCTGTGGTATACAAGGAATCAGGAAAAATTGTAATAAAGAAAAAGTAGTAATAAACAGATAATCAAAGCTTAGTCCATCTCTAAACTGTTTGCAAGTTAGAATCATTAGACACAAAATGTTTTGAACAGCCCCACACCCCCAGAAACATTTGGCCCTTTAAAGTGTTCCTGTCATTGATGTTTTCTTTTTCCATATGCAGAAGCCATAGCCCAGGGAGCCTCCACAGGCAATCTGCTGCCCTAAAAAGTCAAGCTATTTTAATTTCTTAAGATTTATCAGGGAAGGAGGATATAAAGCAAGTCCTTGATAGACTGTCCAAAACAAAGTAAATCCCCCTAGGATTATCTTCACCCATTATCTGACTAATTCCATGTCCCTCAGCATTTTTAGGCTTTTTTCTAGTTGGCTCTAGCCAACCTAGTGCGGTTGTCACATAGCAAGCTAGCAGGGAGCATGTGTCCTCAGGTATGTCCATGCTTCTACTCTTTGTGATACCAGTGTGGAAGTTCTTAATTCTGTGACATCGCCTTAGTAAGGTGCTTTTGTTGAACAACTTTTGTTTTTTGGATTGTCTGTTTTCCAAATGACAAGGGTCAGAGGGCAATAGCAGTCATGTTAATGAAAAGCCAGCACCCTGGATGAGAGAAGATTTTTTAATTTTAAGGGTAAGAGAATAGAAGAGGTTTTAATCAATATGGGATGCAAGATACCATACTGCATCTACTACTGAAATGAAAATTCAGTACTACTGAATGAAAATTACTACTACTACTACTACTGAGATGAAAATTCTGATGGTTGTGTAAATAGGTACAGGAAAAATGTTAAGGCTGTTAGAGAGCCTTGTCAGAAAATGATTCTGTTCTTTTCCCTGGCCTTGAATACTAACATGACTTTATCAGCTCACCTGATCTATCATAGCAAAGGGTTCGGAAAGCCTAGGCCAAAGAAAAGACTTAGTGATGGCATTGCCCCAAAACCTGGATCCCTCCACCACCAGTGGACTTTGTTTATTCATTATCTCATCTTCTTTAACCCCCTTGAAAGACAAAGTGGGTTGCACTTTGTGTTGAACTCTTCTGTATGTTTGGGTTTTGTTGAAAATAAATAAACAAATAAAATAGCCAGGAAAGTTTTTCAAGATAATTTAGATTTAGCCAAACAATATTTGGTGAAATTGCTGTCTCACATACAGACAGAGTCTAGTAGCTGTATGTGCTTCTGCTTAGCTATTAAGAACTGTAGAATTATAAGATATTGACTTAGGATCTGTTAAAAATGTGTATCACTCAGGCTCTATATTTAGTAGCAGTTTAAAGCTGGATTGACAGGGGCTTAGTCAGCCATTCTTTTAAAAGGATCCTTTAGTTTTAGTGTGAACAGAAGCTGAAATGTCTCTTGTCCTTTCCTTTGAACACCTCAAGGCTCTTAGTCACTGAGCTCTTCTGCCAAAAGAATCTCTCTCCAATGACTGGAAGGAACTGCCTTAGACTTAAGAAGTAAAGTTCTGGGGCACTATATGGTTCCTAGCTGGGATTTTTTTCTGGTTCTTTAAGAGAACCACTTAAATCCTTCAAGTTATGTCAGTCTGTTCTCAGAGACAGTGAGGAAAACACCGCTAGGAGGTCTAAGGTCTGGAATTTGTTAATAGCCCCTCAAATCCCAGATCATACGAATGTCAATTTCTGTGTCTTCTTGAGATCCAAGTGCAGACTGTCTTAACAGCAGTAAGCAGCTATGCTGCTTTCAATCATGCTGTAGTTTCTGCTGTGTGTGGAGCTCTAATCTGTGTAATCTATAGATGTGAGAGTATCAGTATATGAAGTCTCTCATAGAGAGACAGAATATATATTAGGTATATGATGCAAAGTTTTCAGTGTGGAAGAGCTAAAGAGCTGCTTATGCAGTGGCTTAAGCAAGTAGTTTAATACACATTTAGTATATTATGTTTTAATACCATATAATGGTACATAATGCAGTCTTGATAGAGACTTAAAAACATATGATGCTTCATGACATTTTGCTAATTAATTTTGCAGCAGAAGTAATCATGTGTCTCTCTTGTGCTAAGACTGTCTTATACTTTCCAGTGGTGCTGTACTACTGTCTGAGCTAGCTACGTGCTTCTCTTAAAATGTCTGATATTCATGCTACATAGAAAAAGCACAGAATCATAAAGTTATTTAGATTAGAGAAGATTTTTAAGATGATCAAGTCCAACTATTAACCCAGCACTGCCAAGTCCACTGCTAAAACATTTCCCTAAGTGCTGTACAGATCTGTGGCTCTTTTAAAATACCTCCAGCGATCTAGACTCTACCACTTCCCTAGGCAGCTAGTTCCATTGCTTGGTAACAGTTCTAGTGAGGANGCTGCTTTCAATCATGCTGTAGTTTCTGCTGTGTGTGGAGCTCTAATCTGTGTAATCTATAGATGTGAGAGTATCAGTATATGAAGTCTCTCATAGAGAGACAGAATATATATTAGGTATATGATGCAAAGTTTTCAGTGTGGAAGAGCTAAAGAGCTGCTTATGCAGTGGCTTAAGCAAGTAGTTTAATACACATTTAGTATATTATGTTTTAATACCATATAATGGTACATAATGCAGTCTTGATAGAGACTTAAAAACATATGATGCTTCATGACATTTTGCTAATTAATTTTGCAGCAGAAGTAATCATGTGTCTCTCTTGTGCTAAGACTGTCTTATACTTTCCAGTGGTGCTGTACTACTGTCTGAGCTAGCTACGTGCTTCTCTTAAAATGTCTGATATTCATGCTACATAGAAAAAGCACAGAATCATAAAGTTATTTAGATTAGAGAAGATTTTTAAGATGATCAAGTCCAACTATTAACCCAGCACTGCCAAGTCCACTGCTAAAACATTTCCCTAAGTGCTGTACAGATCTGTGGCTCTTTTAAAATACCTCCAGCGATCTAGACTCTACCACTTCCCTAGGCAGCTAGTTCCATTGCTTGGTAACAGTTCTAGTGAGGAAATTTTTCCTAATATCCAGTCTAGAGTTCCCCTGGTGTGGCTTGAAGCTGTTTGCTCTTGAGACTGACCCCCGCCTGGTGCCATGCTCCTTTCAAGCAGTTGTAGAGAGTGATAAGGTCACTCCTGAGCCTCCTTTTCTCCAGGTTAAACACCCCAAGCTCCCTCAGCTGCTCCTCATAGGACTTTTGCTCCAGACCCTTCACTAGCTCCACTGCCCTTCTCTGGACATGCTCCTGCCCCTCAATGTCATTCTTGTAGTGAGGGGCTCGAAACTGGACACAGCACTTGAGGTGAGGCCTCACCAGTGCTGAGTACAGGCCTGATCACTGCCCTGGTCCTGCTGGCCACACTATTGCTGATCCAGGCCAGGGCCGTTGGCCTTCTTGACCACCCGGGCACTGCTGGCTCATGTTCAGCCACTGCCAGCCAGCACTCCCAAGTCCTTTTCTGCTGGGCAGCTTTCCAGCCACTCTGGCCCCAGCCTGTGGAGCTGCCTGGCATTGTTGTGACCCAAGGGCAGAACCCAGCACTTGGCCTTGCTAACCCTCGTGCAATTGGCCTCTGCCCATTGACACAACCTGTCCAGACCCCTGTGTGGGTCTGTGGGTCCTTCATTCCCTCCAGTGGATCAACACTCCCACCTAACTTGCCGTCCTCCACAACTCTCCTCCAGGGAAAGCTTGATCCTCTTGCCCAGATCATTATGACAGATATTATAAAACAGGACTGGCTGCAATACTGAGCACCATCAGTCTAAAAAAAAGTAATTTTTTTAACTGATCTATTGTAGTAAATCTGATCTTCCTCTTTTCAAATCTTGCAGCATTGCCTATTTGCTCCTAGATTTTTTTCTGGTTTTAAACCTATGGTATTACAGCAAGTAATGCTGAATTTGTGTAGAATATACAAACCCCCCCCCATGTTTTAAATATTATTTGTACTTGATCAATATCAATATTGTCACCTTTGTATAAGAGGCCTAATTAAAGACGGCATCTGATCTGGTGAATGTGATAATAAGAGAGAAACATTTTTAATAGGAAGTGGTCCTTGTCACATGCAAAGGTGCTTGTTTGACGTGTGGGGTTCTTGTTTGGGTTTTTTATGCATTCATTTGGGGTTTAAATCTGTAAGAAATTCACAGATTAATTTTTTCATTTATTATTCCCTACATTTCCTCCTGGATTTTTAAGTTCTATCTATGTTACAGCATGTAATTATCTGTATCTGGGTTGCATTTGGCCCTTGAAAAACTGCATGTGCCACAGTTGCTATAGCAATACAGAATTGATACACATTTTTTTTCCTCACAAATATTTAATCATAAATGTGTGGGGTTGAGTTATCTTTTAAAGTTACATTCACTCCCAGGTTTTCATGCAAAATGTTATGTGTACCTTACTTAATTTTCCTTTACTTGCTAACATAATAGACAAAATTTAGAAAAATTACTGCAAGAGAACTTGTGAGACCAGTTGGGAAGCAAACAGGAACACAGTACTGAGGCTCTTCTTGGGAGTGCCAAACAGATAGCAAAAAAACCTAAATAAATAAATAAATAAAGTGGACAAAACACAAAGGAATATTATATTCCAGTTTCCTGATCAAATAAAATATGAGAGATGGGGAAATTAAAGGATGACTTAGAGGCTGATTTTTATTTGCTTAGATCTTTATATAATATTATGCTTAAATGAAGTAACTTCTGTTTTGTTCTATTTTTATTTATTTTGTGCCAGTTAATAGGCTCAAAAAAATCAGTTTCTGTGAAGATTTAACTTTCCAAACATGTTGAATTTAATTTTTTTTTTTGTTTGTTTCTTGACCAATAATTTAAAAATTATTTCTTTTTTTTTTTTTTTTAGATTTTGGATAACATGTATATCAGTGTATAGTTTTTGGCTATTTCAAGAAAGTAAGGATATGTTAAGAAGGTTAGGGGATGTACAGTTTTGGATAAAATGGGACCCAAATAGCACCTTAATATCATTTTCACAGAGAAGGAAGTCCTGAAAATAAAAATACTATATCTCAATTACTTCATTTATTTTAAAAAGTAGATACCAGTTTGGGTACTCATACCATATCTGGAGTTTCGGCAGGGCTTTGGTTTTTTGGTCACAAAACTCTTACATATACAGAACTGCTCAGGAAGTTAGAAAAAAAAAAAAAACTGCCATCTAATTTTTAGTCAAGATCATATTTGAATTTTATTTGGCACAGTATCACTTTGTTCACAAAATTGTCATTGCTAACTTCATGAAGTCTTGATTGCTTTTCACTGTGTCATGAATGGTATAATGTTTCTGGAGTTTCTAAATGTATTTGTCAAACTTTGTCAGTGAAGGCCCTTGCTTATTGGCAAATTTGTCCTTTTGACAAAAAAAAACCCAAATCAGACACCTTTAGAGGAGGACCTTACATCGTTACAATTCGCGAAAAAAACCTTAGATTTAGAAGTCCTGTAAATAGGAGTGTTTAATCTAGAACACTGGTGGTGTTTTTGAGGGAATAAAAGCAGAACTATTTGTTTTTAATGTGTGGTTAAAAGCAGTGTGGATTCTGAAATGTTGTGTTATTTATTTGTTCTGAAGCTGAATTGCAGAGAATGCCACCCTGGCTCGTAATGGAATAAATCCCCAAGTTGGATAGAAATTACCTTAGGGTTGCCTGCTCTAGGGTAACTAGTGCTGAGGTGGAGACAAGAAATGTATCACTGTGTTTGCTAAATGTGCTCATTCTCTGCAACAGCCTTCAAATTCCTATATTAACAAACTCTGCCCAAATATTGCATGTTAATTGGTTTGCTAAAAATTAGCATTACTAATGCAACAGTTGCTAATGCTACATTGATTGCTGTTCTGTGTGTTTTCATGAATAACTAATGTGTTTGGAGTTTGTTTAATTGGATTAAATTGAGAAGGATTTGAAAACTGGTGAATTTAAAATGTTTTGGTTATATAATGAGGTTTCATAAAGTCTGCAAAGAAATTACGAGAAATCATAGCTGATATTATCAGGCACTGAAAGTAGATTTATTTTGAGTAAGCTTAGTGTCTCCTTGTTTTATTACGTAAAAATTCTTGGACTTTTCAATGAAGTATTTTTTCCAATCCTGTGAAGCTCTGCTGGAGAGGTTTCTAGTTTCAAAAGCAAACTCATTATTAATAGGCCATCATAATTTATAGTATTGCCTCAGTTTCCATAATGTGCTAAAGAATAGCTACAATGATTTCAAAGATAAAGATTTCCTCTAAGACAAAAAGCACCAAGTGAAGGAAGTCAGAGAAGGATACCGTGTGCAAATTTTAGAATTAATACTAAAAAATTAATCTATAGCACTAATTTTTATTCCTGTTTAATTCTTTATTCATCTTAACAATTCAAGCATGTACCCACTATCTTTCTGTGTGTGAGAAAGTGGTCTTGGACTGTCCTAGTCATTGGGGAGACATTATTTGTCTGTAGACCAGCAATGCCAGCATTCTATTAGGTCCATCAGCATAAAGGGGGTACATTCTGTTGTACTTAGCAGTTGGAAGGCTAGAGTAATTCCTATAATGCCTTAAAGCTTTGAAATACGAATTTCTCTGCTCAGCAGGAGAAGTTGGAGTCTTATTTTCTCTTTTTTTCTTACGTCTAAATTATATTCAAGTATATTATAGTTAAATGCATAGAGTGTTTAGAACATCAAAACCAGGTGATACACATGCTTATAAAAGGTGCAAGTGAAGATGCACACTGCACTTCAGCTTTGAGGGACTTCTCTGATTTTATTTTTTTTACTGAAGCACAGTTCTTCCTGTCTAAACAGCTTTGTAGATCTCCATTGGTAGAGCAGCCATGTGGATGTCTCTGTGGGTGTGCCATGTATCTGAGACTGAAGTGCTTAAATAGAGTGTCCATCTCAGAAATCCTGTCTTGCTAGTCCAGCCACAAAAATATGTAGCATAAATGCCTCTTTCAAGTGGGATGATGATCAGCTGTCATCATTCAGTTAATCCACTTGCTAGAGCAAATGTCCATCTGTTTTCAAATGAAGTAAATGTGCTTGTATTTCTCTTATAAGGTTAGATGGCATCCTTTGTACTTGACTGGCTAACTAGCAGGTTCACATCTCTAAGAGGAGTAAATCTTTTGCTGTTCCTTTGGTTACAATGTGAGATATGTTGCTTTTGGTTTTTATTTCACTCTGAAAGTTAACAGGCAAGCATAATAAGAATGCAGTTTGTACAGTACTGGCTCTGGATTGAGTAAGATAGTAACTGTAGTTAACAGTAGTAGTGTGAGGCAAGTTACTTCCAGTATTTTTCTCACTTTACTATAGCATTTTCAGTAAAATGAATCTGTAGAGTCCTCCTTCTGTTGTCTGTCTTTTTGTTACATATATTTGCATGTCTGAAGACAGATGAAATTAGGGAAGAGGACTAATTGGGGTATATCACCAGAGAGAAAGATGATTTTCAGATTATGATGATTTTGGTGAGAAAATAAGATGTAGTTGAAGCATAAAATACAATGGTAAATATTGTTTCTAAAACATATGTTTATTTTTACACTGCAAAATGTTTTGTCTTGTGCTGTACAAATTCAGGAGGTAAGGGACGTAGAATAAACTTCTTTGCAGTGCTTGTCAAAATTTCAGATGCTCTTGCAATTCTAGTTAAATGTTTCTCTTCTTTATGGGATAGTGAAGATTGTGACTCACTGTTCCCACCACTGTTACCTCAGGTAATTCACAATCTGTTGCTGTGATTCCAAGAGGACAGATGAAAATTCCTGGTAGCTGCGCTTTTTATTATACAATTAAGTCACGATGATACAAAAATGTTATGAAAATGTCTGAAGTGCATTAGCAGTATTTTGAGCTTGATAGGGTACCTTTGAACAGTTCTAAGAGCTACATTACTGTAAACCTGTTGCTTAACTTGGGACTCTTGTGTTGGCAACTTAGCTACAAATAGTTCACAGAATATGCTGAATTGGAAGGGACTCACAAGGATCATCGAGTCCAACTTCTGGTCTTGCACAGGACCATTCTCAAGAGTCATACCATGTGCCTGAGAGCAACGAGAGCATTGTCGAAACACTCCCTGAATTCTATCAGGCTTGGCTGGTGCTGTGACAGCTTCCTTGGGGAGCCTATGCCAGCGCCCAACCATCCTTAGGGGTGAAGAGCCTTTTTCTAATATCCTAACCTCCCCTTACACAAATCAGGCCATTCCCTCAGGTCCTGTCACTGGTGTGGTGTTTGCTCCTCCTCTTCCCCTCATGAGCAAATTGTAGACTGTGATGAAGTCTCCCTTCAGTGTCCCCAGTGTCCCCAGGCTGAACAGACCAAGTTACCTCAGTAGTTCACGTAGCTACTGTCCTACCTGTTTTTTCAGTATTTCTGTTAGAGCAGAGTCAAGAGAAATCAACACATGCCTATTTCTTAGTCACTGCTCCTCTGACATGGCAGCAGGAACATGGTGAATAGCTAAAGGAAAGTAACATTTCAATGGTTTAGAACAAGGTGGATAGAGTTTTGTGTTGGAGCATTTTATTGTGGGGAAGAGCAATGTGATTAAATGAGTGAAGACTTTTTTATTGTAACATAGGAATACAAGGTGCATCTTAGTTCTTATATGATGTAGACATGGAAATATTGAAAAATGAATGCACAGAGTGAAGTGGAAAGACATACTTTTGATTTTAGACTTCTATGTATAATCTGTAAAACTTGCTGCAAATAGTGTGTTTTCCGTTAGAGAGCGAACCAAAGGTTGCTTCTTGCCAACATGCTGTCAGGAGGGTGCATTTTGCTGCTTCAGCACTTTTCTCTTTTCGCAATAGACCCTACACTTTGGGAAGGACAAAAATATAATTGATTTATTGGGAAAGAGAAATTGACAAATATAGTTGCTATCCTTAAGAAATAATGTTGTTGGTGGCTTTAAAAAAAAAAAACAAAAAACAAAAAAACAAAAACAAAACCCAAAAACCACACCGTGTGACTTGAAAAGGTACAAAAATGTTTGTAATTTCACATCATAAAGAGAACATATGTGGGGTTTGTTTTTTTTAGCAGATAAAACCTGTGATTTGAATAGTGATCTGTTCTTGATATGTTACCCATCCGTATAAGAGTAGTAATGTAATTACGCCAAGAGTCTTCAGAAAGTGTTGGAATCTGTCATGCAGAATGCATCATACTGTTTGTTTGTATTGCCATATCTTCTAAAAGTCTGGGATGAAGCCTGTGATATGTACTCTACAAACACATAAAAAAAGCACGATTCCAAAATTTTAGTGCACATAGGTTTAAGATCTTTCTTTTTCAGATATGCTGAAAAGAGCTTCTAGTGTTATTTTTATGGTTATAACTTTTATTTTTCCTAATATTCACACTGATTATGGTATAAATTTCCTTTGCAGTTTACGTGTCAACTTGGACATGGGTAAGGCAGCCTATGGGTGGATGATTATGAAAGATGACAATATTCCTGGAACAGTTGTTCGAACTAGCACCATACCAGAAGAGTTGGGACGATTAGTTTATTTACTAACGGATAAAACAGGTATATCAGGTTACCATTCTGAAATCTGATCACTTTTATTAAATTTCTAAATGTAATTCTATACTTGAATATGCTAAAAGTACACTTGAATAATGTAAGAGTAGATTTAGACTATTGATTTCTGTTTCTCAATAAAATTTTACACATTTACTTGAGGACTTTTAAAAGTACCGATTGGCTTGGGTAGGCCAGTACTTAGATGTTAAAGTCAGTATTTGGTAGTACTCTGATTTTGTCCAGTAGGAACAGCTCTTCTATAGCAAGAGGACACTGTACAGCATGAGTAAGAGTATCTTCCTCTAAAAAGACTCTGGGATAGCACTCAGGATGCTGGTTTATTCTGCACTTCACTGCTACTGCAGTATTGTATGATAGTAAGTTAAGAATGGCCTTTGGGAGAGCTGCTCATTCCCAAAACAAGTCATGAGATCAGCCTCCAAAATGCTATCTGCTGTCCCAGTGAAGTTAGTTGCTCTTTGTGTTACCAAGACAAGTTCTAGAGCTGCGGAATTATTTCACCTTCATAACTGTAACCTGTTACTCTACCTCACCTGGTGTACTGGAATCCCCAACCCTTACCAAGATCAGAAGGTAAGTACTGAGAGTGTGAAGAGGTAATAGCTTGTGTTACACTTTCTTGTTTCTTTCTGAGATTGAATGAATAATTTCTGGCAGATATACCGGGGTTTTTTTTAAAGAAGCTTAACTTCTGAACTGAGAAAGTTGTTTCTCGAAAATCTTGAAGATTTCTTTTACTGGTTTTAAGTAAAATATAGCTCAAAATGATGAAAAGCTGCTGGGGAGGGCAGGGGTTGGCCTCTGTTATACTGCTCTGAAAGCGTAATACACAATTATATTTCCTTGTTTGAAATAGTTCTCTATTCCCTCCCATGCTAACACTTCCATTACTTCATATTTGAAATGAAGTGTAAATATAATATATCGTCACATTTGCAAAACACTCTTTCCTTTTTTCTCCTATAGGCCACATACGTTATCCTATATGGATCTGAATGTTGTACTTCTGTTTTGTAAAAGGAAAGTATATTGCTAATTATAGTGTGGCATTCTTCAGAGCAAGTGAATGATTGTTTAACAAGTCTTATTTCAGTAACCTAATGATTTGTATGCTATTTGAAACTGTTTATTGATTTTAATTGCACCCTTCATCATGATAACTTATGGAACTTTGAGGGCTGTCACACTGAAGTCTTGAAATATGTAATTTACAGCATATTGTTTGGAAAAAGAAATATGTTCAAAAATATTTATTTTCAAAACAATGCAGTAGAGTTCACTTACAAAATGAATTCTAAAGTTAGTTGCAAAACACTACTTTCTAAGCAGAACCAATGAAGACTTTTTAAACTTTGCTGGTAAGATTCCAGTTACCACATCAAACTGGAAATAGAGTTCAAGTATTGAGGTATTCTACTTACAGTTAGACTGCACTGAGAATCTTAGGTGTTGCTGAGTAAAATACTTACAGTTTTTCACACAACTCTACAATGCAGAAATTATATTCTGTCTCTGATACCTACTACTCTGTTTGGGAATTAGACTGTTCTCCTTGAAGACAACAATTACACTAAACCTAATAGAAGAGTGATTAAAACCAAATATTTTCTCATTTAAAAAAAATCCATAAAAAATTTAGTGGTACTAGATTTTTCGAAGCAGAACTGTAGTATTATATCCTTAAATCTTCATAAGGGTATTTTTTATTGGCTTGTATATACAAGGAGAAACAACCCTATTGTTTGGATAATTGGGTTTTATTTGTTTGATTGGGATTTTTTCAACCTACATCAAGCCCCTTGCAATCACCGTAGTTCTGTTTAAGAAGCAGCACAGGAGTATATGCTTAAAAGCTGCAAAATAGACAAAAGTTAAAAGACTTTTACCAGGAAATGTGTTTTATGGCGTTTGGATCATTGTTGGTGTTCAACCTCGAAGGCTTTTCAGAGGACTGAGGTTTACTGAACTCTGGTGGAAGGTCTGAATCTGTACAATATTGATGTAAAAATGAAAGTGCAGGCCATACTCTAGGGCAGTAGTTTCAAAGTGTTTTGGAAAGAAGCAGAGTCAGGTGTCCCAGCCTATGCGTTCTTACCCGAGTGTCAGCTGAAAGCTGATGTAAGTGAAAATAAGCCAGGAGTCCTGGAGACGTCACCAGCTTCACAGCACTGGCTGTGCCTTGCAGAGATGGGAAACACTGCTCTGTTTTATTATTCTTAAATGCCCCACAAATTTTAAACTGTTCTTTATTCTGGACAAACACCTTGGCAAAGTACTTTTTACCCAGGTATATTGGTAGCTGCTTCCAGTTTCCTTTCCTGAATACATTTGTCCTCATTATGCATTTTATGATACATATGAAACATACTGTTAGGTAATGAACAAAGTCTGTACATGATTGGCATGGCATGATTATACAGTTTATAAGAGCTGGTCTCAGCACTTTCTCATTTGAATTTTCTTTTCTAGTCGTATAAACCAGTTGATTCTGTTCTTCTGCCCACTTAAGGCCTGGCTGTCAGAGGATAAAGAAGGGAGTCAGTAGCCATCTGCCCAAGTGGGTGCTGCCAAAAAGGCTGATTTAGTTAAATGTAACAGGCAAAGTTTTTCTCAATACCGAAAAGGAAAGGGAATCCAGAGAACTGTCTGCAAAAATCTTATATTGTGGCCCAAGCTTCACTGGAAATGATTTAGAATTAGTTGTTGAGTCTAAGGAGCATTGTATTACTAACATAATTGCAAGGTAGTCCTTTGTATGATTGTAAACTGGGTTTATGTTTCATCAATAAGCTTTTTGACAAGAAGCGTCCATCACAGTGGCTCTCTCATTTGCCACAGTATAATAGAAAATGAAGTATCCCAATAATTGCATTATAGTTTCCTTATTGTGGGACAAGAAAGCAATGTGGTATAATTAAGTTTGATTGGAGTGCATGTTTCCGGTAAGATCTGAAATTAATGATGTTGCTATAGTGACACATCTGTGGCCACCAGTGCGTGAAACATAAAGTAATTCATTCAACAAGAGAAGACATCTGTTAACTGCAAGGATGCTGAGCATATTGACACTGACCAGAAATACTAGACGTTATGTGATAAATGAACAAATAATGCTGAAACAGGAGGACAGATAATTTGTACTTAATCTGCTGGGAGAACTTTAATCTTCTCACTGGTTGCATTTGACAATGCCATTGTTTAAAGAACAATGCTGCAGAGAACTCATAAATTTTAAAACTTAACTCTGGGTGCAGCCTATTAAAGCAATACATTAATTCCTTTGTTAGGGGGTTTTTTATCTTCATGTAGAACAAAGCCATTACGAAAAACACCCAGTAAAACAACAGGTTTTTTAGGACTCACATTTTAATTATAGCATCCATTACCTATAATGCCACATTGTTTGGACTTGAATCACATATAAGTTTTACAGAAAAGCGTCATCTGTTATGATGATGGGTAGCAGTTTGCATGAGCATGGTATCTTATGCTCTCCAGGGTACAAAGAATTCTAATAGTGGAAAAAAATAATGATATCTGGCAATATTTATTGAGAGTCTTTGTTTCTTTGGATGTGGGATGGAAAATTGCCTGCCATTCACAACAACTACCAGTGTGTTCAGCTAAAACAAACATGTAGTCTTCCAAGTGTAGTTATTTACTAATGCGTGCACTTGTTTTTGAGTTCTGTAATTAACATTTTAGTGATGGTTTGGACAAAATGAGATAGATAACAGATATAGTCATTGAACAGATGCATAGAGCAATGGGGTTCTTGAATTTTTTGGAAAATACATGTATTAGAGGTTGGTGTATATGGACATTTTGTTAAATGTGCCTAATGTAATGTACTATTAGAGCAGTGAATTTCAGTAATTATTTATGAAAAATAATCTTTTTAGTTATACTTTGAGTCTTGACCTCTTCAATGTAAGCAACTAGAGAGAACAAATAATTAAAAAATCGTTGATGGAATAACATCTCCTTCCTTTACGTAGATGGATATATATTTATGCTCTGCCTCTTAGATTTTTAGTATCACTAGGTTTTCAGGGTGAGTAGAGAAGACTAGAAGTGAATATTTTGATGGAGTCATCCTACAAGGAAGCCATACTTTTTGTCTTCCATTGGCCTCCCATCCACTGGAAACATCCAGCAGAGTGTTGCTCTTACAATGCTGAATACACAGGTATTGTGCTTGTGGGAGGCAGAAGGCACAGAGGAAATAGGTACTGCTCTTCACAGCTATGTGTCATGGTTTAGGAGTGGTGCTCCCTAATTCAGTGCCCCTAAGGCACCTGTTACTTCTACTGCGACCTTGTGCCCAGGAAAGATTAGGTGTTGTTCAGCTCTCTTGGTCTTTGTCCTCGTTCTTAATGGGTTGTACTGGGTCTTACTTGGTTTGAGATTTTGTGTAGGTTTTGTTTATGGTATACTCATAAATGGAGCAGCTGAATGAGCAGACATATGCTATGTATGCTTACCATGAGTTTTTTTCATTTTCTTTTTACAGTATACACCAGATTGTACTTTTTCCAGGGATCATAGAAAAAAATTTGTTTCTCCAGATTGTTGTCAACCGTCTAATTATTAGACTGACTCGGCCTGATCTCCCTGAAAGTTTCCACAGAAAAAAAAAATCCACATTTCCACTGACTTTTTATCTGTTTAAGCAAGTAGCTCAAACAAATTACTCAAATTATATGAAAAGCTACTCATCCTATTAATTTCTCACAAAGTTACTAATTTTTCTGCTGTATATATTTTCTTGCCTTTTTCTTGTTTTGGACTTTTTATATTGCTGGTATTGGTCCAAATTGCCAGCTAGTAATACGGGATCAGAATGATGTGCATCTGCTTCTCAAAAAACAACAACAAAAAATTCTCTGCTGCTCTGTTGTGAATCACATCTGTTGCCACCCATGGAATGATGCCTTCAGGACTTTTTCTTTGGAAATTAATTTCCTCTTTGCCTGCTTTACTCTGTGTTTAATGATACGATTATGGGAAAGAAGGAAAAAAAAAAAAGCTCTTGGCTTCATTAAAGAACACGTGAAATTTTTCTTCAGTAATTCTATACCAAGTTTTTGTCAGGCTATTTTTGTTGTGGGGTACCTGCATTCCAGAGCTAATTTCAAGAATGTATAATAGTAGTAGTAGATGGTATGTTGACTAATGTGCGTTTTGGCAGCTTTTCTAAAATAAGCTTTTTAAATCTAATAACTCCTCATATTAGCAAGGCCCTGAAAGTGTGGAATTGATAACTGGGTCTTTATTAAAAATTGAAAGATCCTTCACTGTTTTGTAGTACTTATCATCTTGAGCAGACTGAAAGAGCTTGGTTTTGTGTTGTTTTTCTTGTTCAGAAAGTAGCCTATATTAGAAAACCTGCCTCTAGTTAGTTGAAGGTTTGCATCTGGGGACATAAAATCAAAGATGTGTTGTTATGTCATGGAGTATTAGTCTTCAACTAAAACACTAAAATTTAAGGGAGAACTGGTGCAAGAAAGTTATTGCATAACTGGTTGGCACCATGTAATATATGCAACAAGTTGGGAATGTTTTTGTCCCATTTTGGCCTTTCTTTCATTAGAAAATTCTTAATTCTTTAATTCATTAGTAAATTCTTGATTTTCACACATGATAAAACTTAATTTCCATGCAGGTGGCTGAAAAATCTGGGGTTTTTTCAGAATTTTTTTGGACTATTTTCATAATTTCAGCTACTCCTGTTGCTTAACAACACATCGGCTTTATTATGGCTGTTCTTGAAAGTCTTAAGCTAGTCTTGAGAAGCGTGAGCAAACTGGAATTGATTCTTTTCTTTATTTTTGTTTTAATTATTTGTCATAGATATTTCCTATTAAGATAGCTGATAGAAAGGATTGTATAAGAGTTGTATAAGATGCAAGTATTGAATCAGGATTTCTGGTGTGTTTATTTCCATGTCTTTGTTGATTCTTTTTCCTCACCTGTTTTTCCTGAACCTTCTTCCCTGGCTCCTGTTGATTGCAAGATAAGAAAATCCATACTTTTCTTCTCTGTTTGCTGAAAAAGAGGGGGTGGAACACGCAAATTTTCCAGCCGTCTACCTTTCCCTCACCAAGCATGATACAGAGTTGGACTGATTTAGTGGTGTCAGAAGAAATAATCTTTCCATATAATAATCATAGGGCTAATTTTATTTCCTGCTCAGTTTTCCCAAGCAGCAATTACTGAAATAGTGGGAAGCTGATTTCACAGTTGCCTGCTGTCTCACCTTTTGACTAGCATTTGGTTTCACAACTCCTAGAGAGAGCTTTTTAATTAAAAGCCTTGGCAAAGCCAAGGGCAGTGAGAAGGTATTAGCATTCCTGGAAAGTTAGGAAGGTGATAAAGATTGGCTTGGAAATTTCTTGCACTGAATATTTTTGCACAGTGTGTGGGTTTTAGTTTTGCTTTCTTTTAGAAATGGAGATTTTAGTTTCTTGTATTTATTGGTGGAAGTTTTCATGTTTCTCATGTGCAAACTGGAGATTGAATTTTTCTAGTCTCAAATTAAAGTAAAAATGTAGTGAAATTTAATAAAAGGTCTCAATAAAAGTACAGCTTCTAAAAGTAGAAAAAGTGGGGTTTTGTGATTACTGTGAAACAAAATAATTTCATTTTCCCATGTATAAAAGTACCAAAAATTTGCAATTTCCTGATTATAGAGATCTGGAATTTTGTCTTCCTCGGCTGTTTTCCAGTCTTGGGAATGTTCAGCTTCTCATGTAAATTTTTAATAATGTTATGCATATTTTGTAGAGAATTTATGCATTTCACATAAACCTTATTTTAATTATTTTTAAAAATTCAAATAATATGACTATAGAAAGAAAAATCCTCAACAACACATAAGGAAAAGCAAATCAGAAGTGTAGTTTTTTAATGGTAAATGGAGAATTTGAAATGAACATCTTGTACTGGTAAAACAGAAAGACAGGGTTTGATAGTGCATTGTGATGGTACAACAATGGAAATGAAGTGTCACTGTGCAGGTATCACCAGGAAGTGGGAGTGGTAGACATCTCAAATGCAACTGGGAAAGACTTGCGACTTAACAGCCGTAGTGAATCTTTGAAGATCTCTGATTGTTCTATCCCTAATAAGTACATAAACTGGATGCTGACTGGCCAGACAGTGTTGTTTTGGAGATAATTATAGCATATGTCACGCTTTTAGTCTTTTCTTCTCGTGTGCTTAGCATGTAGTTTGGCATACTGGGATAAAGATGTGAAATAAAAATAGTTAAGGTAAATAAAATCAGTATGAAATATTTTATTCTGCAGTATTTATTTCCAGACAATTTTCTTATACTCCATTTAAAAAATATTGTAGAAGCTTCAAGAATGTCTACTCTGATACCGTGTTTGGTTTAGTTTTTATTATCAGAGTTATGCATTTTAATGACACAAAACTGTGTTAAATATAGGAATAGCTTTATACTATTTTTATACTTGCTCTGCCTGAGTAGCCATAGGGAAAAATTTTAGGAAGGGCCATAATCAAAACAGTCTTTTGTGAGCCGACCATGGAAAGCCAGGCAGTAGTGACCCTTTTCTGCCTCACATACCCCATCAGGCAAGGCTGAAGCCCCCATCCCTCAATTAGAGGTGTTCCAAAGCAGAGGATATGACTGCTTGGCAGAAGTGGATACAGTGTCAGTCTGACTGACAACCAATAATTTCTTACAAATTTGAAATGAGCACAGAAAACACTGATTTTGTTCATTCTGCCTTACTCTGCTTGGAGGCTGAATCTGTCAAATTGGAAGTGATGTTAGATCTTAATGACTTAATCTGGGTAACACTGACACTGAGTGTGCCCAATTGCCAGAATGTCTGTGTCGGTACATTGAAGTGTGGAAATCTTGTATGAATTTCTGGGGTTTCTTGTAGGGGTTTTTCTCTTTAGATTTTCTGAAACGTGATGCAAATTCTTGCACTGGCTTTTGACAGTCGGTTCCATCCACATACTGCAAATTCGGTTTCTTATATATAAAGAAAAGGTTTTGTCTCTTCAAATTTGCATATTTAGTTATTGGCAAAATCAGCTTGCAGGTGGAACCAGTGATTTCTTCCAGAATGGCTAACCCCGATCTTTCTCCAGAAATGTTCCTTTAAATATCTGAATTGATGCTAACTCGTGATTCGTTCCTTCTTACCAAAGGAAAGATTTTTTTTTTTGTGGGGGGCGGGGAGAGGAGATGTTTGTGGCCATCTCACAGTATTCTTCATGGCTTCTCCTTTATTACAGGAACACTTACACAGAATGAAATGATATTTAAGCGCCTCCACCTAGGTACTGTTTCCTATGGAACAGACACAATGGATGAAATACAGAGTCATATTATAAACTCTTATTCACAGGTATTTCATAAATCATTTACATTTTGTATGGGGGAAGGGGTTAACAGCATTGAAGCATTGTTGTTAATGATTATGTCTAGAATTTGAGATGATATGAAAGTTGTCATGTGTAGGTACTTAAGAAATATGATGGAAGGGAAAAATGTGAGAGAGTACATAGTTCTCTCCTGATTCCAAAGTTCCTCATAATACCCACTTAGAGATTTGCTTTTCTGTTCTTCACTAGAAGAAATCTGTGTTAACCTGTCTGTGCAGTTCAGTCTTTCTCCTGCCAAATCATCTAAGAGTAAGCTATTCATTACCGAGACTACAAATTACAAGGAAGTGTCCAGAACAATATGAACAGTAATTATACCTTTGAAGATACTCATCAAGAGTAGACATTGAAAAGCCTCATTAATTGGTATGACCAAATGGTATAACAGTGGTTGTCAAAATAAAACTTACACAGGTATGTTTAAAATTTCTTTTTAAAAACTTAAGATGATTTCAGCATAAAACAGGCACTGAGAAAGTATGAGAAATTGGAAAACTCCATGTTGCTTGAGAACTAAATGTTCCTGTGATGTATAAGAGTGTTTGGTCTGAGGATTGTGACTCCCTGTCTCTGTGTGGGTCAGTTGTGGGATTCTGCAAGGATTCTGTGGATTCTGCAAGGATTACTTGCATTTCCCATATATGTAAACTATTTGTGTGCTTGCTGCAAACCTTCCTAAATACCTGATTCTACTCTGAAATTAGGATGAGCTTTATGCTTTATTTTTTATTTCTATTTCTATTTGTTTCTATTTGAAAAAAAAAAATAAGGAAATTGACAGAAGAGGAAACTAATGAAAAGGTAACTAATATTTCCGTGTTGTTTGCAGTATGATAATAAAATTTATATAATTTTTGTTTTCCATAGTTAACTTGGATACACAAACATGACTTCCTGAACCGGTGTCCTGGTTTAGGGCAAGTTGGGGAGAAAACCTCCAAATGGGCTTCCTCTAGAAAGCAAATTCAAGTGGCCCCTCCCCACCACCGGTTCAGGAAAGATTTCCTTGGAGAAAAGTGGAAAAAGCTGTTTATTTAACAAGCAAAGTATTCACAAGTATAAAAATAATGAATAATATTAAGCAACAAAACCCCTTGCTGTTCTGAAGAGATGACAGAACATTCAGAAATTCCTTGTCATGGGGTGCAGATTGGCTCACTCAGTCTCTCATCAGTCCCTGCTGTGCTGGGAAATGCCGTGTCCCGGGCCCTAGTGGCCACTGGTGTGAGCTCCCACTGCTCTTCTGGGTTTTCAGTCCAGAGCAGAGCTGATCAGTTCCAAGAAAAATTAAAATCACAGTCCAGGGAACTTCTCTGCCTCAGCTACCTAAAAACTAACTAAAAGCAAAGGAGAGCTCTCTCCTGCTCCCTGTCCCTGCTGCAGACAACACAGTCCAGGAGAAGGATGTGGGAGAGCATGTGCAGCTTCTGCAAACAAACTCCATGCTTCTTCTCCCCCCACTTCTCTCTCAGAACTAGTCTTAAAGGTGCAGAACTAAATATCCAGCATAAACAGAGCAGATGATTGGGCATGCTAGCATCATAAAGTCACCCTAGAGCACCCAGTTAAGTTTGTAGACTGACCTTGTCTATGTCCTCATTTTCTCTTGTAAAAGGACTATAGGATCAACAACTGATTGGAATATCTAGCTGTGCTGTGTTACAAGCTATGGCTCCCTTCTTATTTGCTTAAAATAAAAATAAAAATTTAATTTAACACCACATTGTACCCAGTTAATACTTTGTAGCTTTTGGGAGGAGAGACAGGAGGGAACACAGTGATGAAATGTGTACATTTTAAGTTTGCAACTTAAATTCTTAATTACTTTCTGTCTATACAATTCAACAAATCCCCTTCTTGAACTCTTTTCTTTGGATAAATCTATTTCAGCTTAATTTTTAGTAGGTATAATCATGAATTGTAAGTGAGATACAATAATCATGCCTTGGAAATGGGAAATGGAGGTCTTTCACCTAAAGATCAGCTGTCCAAATTCAGTTCAGAATGTGTTACTGAAATTAACTGCTACTGAATAAGTTTATAAAAATCAGCCAAACCTGGCTTTCTTATAATTTGTCATTTGGGTATTTACAATAACAACTGTAGCAATAAATTATATTGACTGACAGTCTTGAGCTGGCATACCTTGGTCTGAGTGAGTCTGACAGTTAAGCAGCAGTCTTCTAGGGGAGACATGCTCACAAATACTGGTTTTATATTTTGCAGTTAAATATGCTGTCTGAAAAGAATTGCACAATCCCTGGAGTTCTTACTACTTAAAGCTTTTACTAATTTATTGTAAAATTTAATGAGTGGTTACCATAGTTACAAGTTTTTAGTAACTGTAACATACTTATAATAAGAAATATGAGGGAAGTGTTTCTTCTCAGCTGTGGGAAAAAGATTTCTAAAATGTAGGTTTGCTATTAGTAGATGATGAAAAGTACCTTCTTGGAACATTCTTTTTTTCAGCTTTATATAACACTACTCTATGTTTAAATAATATTTTAATTATGCTTGTGTTAGTAGCAACTTGTTAAAACAGAACAATGATGGAGTCTCAGTAACAAACTAAACAACTACTAAACAATTGTTTCAGTCTGAAAAAGTATGGGGAGGTTTTTTATTTAAGCTATGATAATAGAAGCTGCCAGTTAGCTAGGCAGTGGTTCTTGTGTGACATTGATTTTATCCCTTGTTTGTGTTCTGTTTTATTATTACAGTGGACCTACTAGACTATTGTCATCTTAATGTAACACACAAATCTATTATAACCTGATTATGTTTCCCCACTGGAAGCATTTTGTGATAGAGGGCATAATCTTTAATGGAATTTGTGTGAAATTAAATTATACAAGCATCAATAAACATAACATAATTCAGAAGGAGTAAATCAGCTTAATTTATTTGTGACTGTAATGGCATCAGCGTTAGCAGAATGCAAATGCAGAGGTTTAAAGAAGTAGCTGAAAAGCAGTGCCAGATGAGCAGAAAGTTAAACCCTTTATTAGACAACACTGTAATTTGATGGGCAGAATGTTCACGGTTCAGCAGATTGCAGTCAGGAGGAAAAAAGCATGATTTTGAAAAAGTTTTCTGAGTTGCATTGGACTGAAAGGAAGAGCCTGTGGTGGTACTGCTGATATATTTAACATGCTGACTTTAAAACAAAAAAACAAAACCCAACCAACAAAAAACAATAACCCCCCCTAAAAAAAAAAACAAACTTATTTTAACTAATTATAAACACATAGTACTTTTCAGAGGAAGATTAGTTCTGTCATGTGCTCAAGCATTTTTGAATGATAACTTTGAACCGTGCTAGTTTAATGGTTATACAACAGTAATATCATCTTCAAATATGTGTCAAACTGTTATTTGGCATAGTTATTTTATTAGATTATTGCATTCTTTTAAGGACAAAAAATTTCAGCTGCAGCAAAAGCATAAAACTGCATTAGTTCACAAATAATACAGAAATTACGTAAGTTATATATTAAATCAGCAATATTTGTATTTTAATGACTCCTAATATTTGTACTTAAAAATGATCCTGCTTTTGTTCTTCTGTTCTCTTCTAATCTCTTATTTTTCTGATCTCTTCTGATCACCACAAATGTGGTGATCTTTTAAAATACAGAGATTTAGGTGAAGATTTTTTTTTAGAAAGGGTTTCTTTTCAGTTTAATGACACAGGTGAAGAATAACAAAACAGCAAATTTTGAAATTTTGTCTGTGTTTCTGAACTCATCCAGTTGGTGGCTGGTTTAAATACTTTTTTTTTTAAAAGGAAAAGTAAAAATAATTCATTGAATGCAAAAGACATGAACAGACTATTGTGACAGATCACTGAAAAATGAAAAATCTGAAGTGAGGTAGCAGGAGTTTCTGCAGAATCCAATCAGCCTATTCAGCCCTTTTCTAACATACTTGTTTTCATTTCATATTTTTCTTCAGGCTTGTCTTCAGGCTCTGCTATTAAATTTGACTACAAATGCAATGTGATGAACTCATGTATCATTTCTTAAAAAAATAGATGAAGCTTTTTATTAATCATAAGCTGAATGAGTTAACAGTAGGTTATATAAAAATAAATTGATAGTTACTAGTCTTATCATTTATCAACCTTTGTAAAGGGAACAGTCAGATACAGATAGGTAAGTATTCGTGTTTTGTTTCCA
The DNA here is from genome assembly GCA_013400315.1 of Bombycilla garrulus. Lineage (NCBI taxonomy): Eukaryota > Metazoa > Chordata > Aves > Passeriformes > Bombycillidae > Bombycilla > Bombycilla garrulus. The sequence continues at coordinate 40,697 of VXBU01000213.1, read as the reverse complement.
TTTTTGAATTTTGTTTACTATTCACTGTGTTGTGTCTTAAAGGTCCACTTTCAGAACAGTGGGAACAGTACGAGCTCAACACCGTCCCGGAAGCCTCAATCATCTGCGCCCAAGGTCCGAAAGAGTGTCAGCAGCCGGATACATGAGGCAGTGAAGGCCATTGCACTCTGCCACAATGTGACCCCTGTATATGAATCCCGGGCTGGTGTGTCTGGAGAGACAGAATATGCAGAAGTGGATCAGGACTTCAGTGATGAAAACCGTACTTACCAGGCTTCCAGCCCTGATGAGGTTGGTCTGCAAGGCTGAAAATATTTATATAGTCTAAAGAATGGGGTAAACTAAGTTAAAAAGAGAGGAGCTGTGAAAAAAAATTTTTAAACAGGGGTTTCTTTAAAATTAGTAGTAATCTGTTTTAATTTTTTCTACAGCTTAGGAAAGGTCTGCTGGTTCTTTGGTGTATGAAAGTGTTTTCAGTCATTTGACTCTTCAGATCTGTGAAGTCAGTGCTTTGGGGGTCAATACTAAATTGAGGATTGCAGTTAAAGTTCTATTATGTATTATTGTCTCAAAGCATTAATCCGTGTATAAATCATAGTATGCTAATAAAGGGAATATGAAACTGTTCTGAGTGATGGACAATCTGGTACAATCTAGTTAGAGATGCTACCAGATATTGGAATGTATAGATTCTTAACAGGAAAAACCAAACAAACAAAACCCCCAGAAAGAAACAAACAAAAAAACCCCGTCAAACGTCAAATGCTTATGTAGAAAAGTTTTTTAAGCTTCAAACTCTAGGCAGCTTCATAATCTTTAGGTTTTATCAAAATTGCATCAAGTGTAGCAAAAATTTAAAAGACCATTTCAATAAAAACATGCCTTTGACTTCTTCTGAAATCCAAATTTTTAACAAATCCCAGTGCTTTTATTGTATTTGAGTTATTGTTCTGAATAATCTTATTTTGGTCCCTAAACTGATTGCCTGAAATTCAGTGTAAAAAGATACCAGGAGAGAGAGGCAAAGCTCATGTTTCAAGATACTACAGAGTTCACTTTATAAAAATGTGTGTAGTCGATATAATAAAATGGAGAAATAGACTGATTTGAGGTTGATTTGCATCAAAGTGAGGAGGTTGAGAAGAATCTTTGTTTTAAAGGATTTCTAGCATTTTCTGAAGGTACTGTTGTTGTAACCCTAGTAGCTTAGTCATAAAAAAATAAGGTTGTTTTAAGATGTGAAGAAGGGATTATGTACCTGAAAGCCTGAATATTTTTCTAGCTGTGCAAGTTGATCTCGTAGAAGACAATGTTTCTTTCACAAACTTTATCCTGCCACATAGTGTATTATTCATATACACATTTGGTTTTCATGTCTAGTATATCACCATATGTAATGCTAACAAAACTTTAGCAGTTCAAACTGCAGGCAATAATTGCTAAAAGTAACAAGTATATAACAAGTGTTTTGAGGAATGCAAGAAATAAAATTAAATCTGTCTTCATGTAGTAACAAACTAGCAGACATTACATACATTTCAGGTGCCATAAACACTCTTCATAGTGTCAGAGGATTTAAAGAAGTGACTGGTTCTCTGCGACTGAGAAATGGTAGTCAGAACAGTATTAAAAATAAAACTCTGGCTAGGACTTGAGATGCTGATCTTTGGCTAAAATCAATAATCCACATTACTGTATGTGGTGTTATAGAGTGTGAGGTGATCCACATTATGAATTGAGAATCCTGGAAGGGCATTCGTTTATGCCAGAAGGGCATTTGTTTGTGGTATGTACTTGTATAATGTTTGACTTGTATTATGCTGTGCCGGTTTGAGATTGATTGACATGTTGGTGGGCAGGAAAATAGCCACCCCTGGAAGTGAGGTGTGCCTGTGGATTTCCCATGAGCCCAGTGCAACACCAGTTGTGGGCCAAATTTAAAGACAATCAGGGAAATGAGCCAATCAAAAGTGAAATTCGTCTCAGTAGGATATACATTTGCACAGGATTGCCTGGGAGTCGCTCTCTTTTGTTTCCGGCCTTGAACAGGTAGAGACGCGGGCTGTGCCCTCTGCCCGGCTTCCCCCACCAAGGCCATGGAGGCCCACAGGGGGAAAGGCCAGGCCGGGCTGCGCCGGGAGCCCTCCTGAGGGAGCTGTCCCAGCCGGTGGTGGGGAGGATGGAAAGGAAGAGCGATGCCCCTTGCTCTGGCCCAGTTTCTCCCCAGTGTCCTATAAGAAAAGATTGGGTCGTGCCGGGCCAGGAGAGAGAGCCCCCCACCCCCCGCCTTCCCCCCGGAGAGAACCATCCCGGCAAAGAGTGGAAGGACTGAGGGACAGACTGGCCCCAGCCTGGCAGAGAAAAATTCCCCCCTCCCTGGCATGGAGAATCTCCCGTTTCTCCCAGCCACAGCTCCAAGGATATCTTATCAGAAGAGCCGAATTTACTGGCAAAAGTCACAGAAAATGAGATTTTAACTGCTTCTTGCCCAGATAGACCTTTTTAAGGCATGCATCTCACTCAACTGAAAGAAGAGCAGCTTAAAGGAGATGAAGAGACAGGGCTTGAGACCTAATGTCAAGGAAAAAACAGGAAAGAATCCATAGTGGGAAGGAAGAATAAAGGAGTAAGCCGGGTTTGGCATAGACTTCTCTTGCAAAGCCATAAAAAATGGACTGGATTGCTTCTATAACATGTAGAATGCTTTTTAGGGGTATGTCCTAGTCCTGTGGGGGGTGCTAATGAAGCACTGAATTTTGTCGTCCTTGGCCCCAGGGACAACCAGAAATGGAGAATGCTGAAGCATTAATTGTTAATGTCCCCAGCCCCAGGGACAGCCCAAAATAGGGAATGCTAAAGCACTGATATAATGATATCCCCAGTCCCAAGGATGAGAGATAACTATTCCTTGGGATGAAGATGGAGCTGATGAGGAGAGTTTTTGTTTTGAACTAAAAAAAAGACATTCTCAAACTACATCGTAAAAGCTGATACAGCCCATGATCAGTTATAAGAAGACTGTCCCATAGGAGGTGATGTTTCATAATAGCAAATCCACAGGCGAGCCATTTGTGAACTGTGTGGCCACAAGAGGACTGGTATTCTTGTGAGAAACCTGTGGCAAAAGCAGGAGAGACTCCCACTCTTCCTAATAAATTAGGGAAATGATTGTTCAAGGGGTGAATTGACTAAAAATCCTAAATTTTGTCTTTTCATGTAGCCAGTAGGAGAGTAAACAGTCAGTGGGGGGAGGATGGATGTTTTAAAAGTTTCCTTCTAGTTTCTGGTTTTTTTTTTCTTTTTAGCATTAGTTAATTAAATTTCTTCTCTATACTTTAAATTTGAGTAATTGTGCTCCTTTTTTAGTCCTATCTCACAGCAAAAATTGAGAAAAATGTATTTTCATGGGTGCACTGGCCCTTGGCCAGTGTTAAACCATAACATATGCACATATGTACAAATTTTCATCTGCACATACATTCATATTTACAAAATGTTTCAGCTTAATGAGCCTGTGAGGTACTACTGAGTATAATGAATGACTGCATGAACAAGGATCTGCCTGAGAAGATATGATGACAACCATAAATTAAGTAAACATTCTACTTTAATAGCCAAAGATGTTACTAAATCAAGTGAGGAGATGTGCAGTTGAGAGAGACTATGTGAGTTTTTTCTCCTGCTCACTCATCTCTCCCTGTGGGCTTTTGTATATTTGTTCAGTTGTTTGAAAGCTGAAAATGCTACCATGAAGAGCAATTCTCCTCCCATATTTACTAAAGAACGCAGCTGTAAGACTCGAGAATTGTACAAGCGGTGCCCTGGGAAGTCAGTAGGGAATTTGACCTTGGAAAGATGAAAGGAAAGAAAGCAAAGTTGATAAAGTGCTAATATAATAGATCTGGGACTGAGGGTGGAAAAGATTGTAGAAGAAGAAATCAACAACAAAGAAACTGTTCATGCTGCAAGGGAGAGAATGCACAGATACCCTTTTAATAATGATTTTTTTTATCATTTCAGCTCATACATTACTGCTACATGGCAGTGAAATGAAATGTTTCCATTCTAAAACAGCCTTAAATTTCCTTTTTGTTTCTCAAAGATAATGCTTGAAACAAATATGCTGTAATATAATGATAAATTGATGTTAAATGGAGTCTTATAAAAAGATGAAGCATGCTCAAAAAGCATGTAAACAGCATAAAAATTGCAGCATAACAGAAAAAATCCTAAGAGTTGAAAGACTAGCAGGTCTTTATCATATTTTTTTAAGACTTCTATTGATGCAATGTTTGCAAATCACTGGAGCTTAAGGAAAAGAATGTAAATGGTTCATTATTTAGCTTATTGAACTTTCCTGCGGTTAGGTTGACGGATGATGCCAATGTTTCCCAATCACCAAAGTACCATTTTAAAAGCATTTTTTATTGAATAAAGTGCTTTGAATATTGCACCCTGGAGCTTTATTTAGGGAAATGGTTCAATTGATGTTTTCTGTTTAACTTCAGCACTGACCTATCGCAACATATTTGGTTAATAAGCAACATTATCATTTAATAGACTTAACCAGTTTTATGCATTGTACTTTCTCAACATTGCAACTCTCTTCTCTTATATTTTTTTTAATGGATCTGGCTTGATTGCAGTCTTTCGAAACAAGATGTTATTTGCACAGTTGTCTGTTGCATTATATAGTATTGCATTATCACACCATAGGATCTAAAAAGCAGGGAACAGTATGTAAATATAAACTATTCTTCCATGTAGGAAGGTATAAGAAACAGCTCAGTAATACGTTGACTACACTAAATGCTTAATGAATAGACTTGAGGAACTCTTTTGAAATTCCTCACATCTGTATATATATGTATCCATCCATATACAGATATAATATCACCATAACAAAGTATGCACATGTAGAAGTAGGTACATTCATCATAAAAGGTGAGATAAGTAACTGATTTTGTATTCATATTGCAAACCCTACTTATGCCAGGCTCTTTGTTTCTTATGATAAGTGATCAATATTTCATTTTCTCTGAAACAATGGAAAGCTTCATTTGTCTGTCACTTGCCCTCTACAGCTGTAGCATAGCAAACAATAAACATTCGCTGAGAACCCACTGGATGGGGAAAAAAAAAAAAAACACACCAAAACCCAGCTTCAACTTTGCCATCATAGGTGTGGGTTCAGCTCATCTGCAGAAAGCCTTAATGTAATGAACAATCATAAAAGGAAATAAGCTAAATAGGCAAAACAATAGAGTTCAAAGGTCAGAGACCCAAACAATTCAGGGCATGCTATGAACAGGAGCCTCTGAAGACCTTTGCTCCCCTTAGTCAGAAAAGGTTGAGCAGTCATGATTTTTAATGACTGCTTACTCTCATAAACTAGCCATTTATTGGTAATGCTTTGTCCTGTGATGTTATAGTCTCAAGCATTTCTAATTCCAGTATCTTGAATATTTAAATACTGCTTTAAAGTGTGGTCAGTTATTTAATTCCAACATTTCTGTCCAGAGACAACAGAGTTGCTAAAATTAATTACAAGGATACAAAGCCAATCATTTAAAAAGCGACAGGGAAATTATATGCCCTTAGTGAATCAGCTTTTGTGTTTACAAAAGTGAAGCTGTAATGTATGAGACATGTTGTATTGTTTAATTCATTTTATTGTGTGTGCTTATTGAAGCAAGACTAATTGTGTTGTTTTGTCAATGTATTGTGAAAAGCAAATCACTCAGTAGCTTAAAACCATCACTTGCGTGACCTTCGAGACCCACAAAGAATAACTACTCCATAGCTTGCCTTGAATATTTATTGGTAGTTTTTTTACATGATCAAGCTGTATTTTTTAATTAATAATTTTACTTTAATTATGAAGGGTTTTTTATGAAAAGTGATGGACTGCAAATGTTAGTTATAAAATTATTGTTTATAAATATAAACAAACCAGCACTGATTGGAGACAGATCTGAGTTGTTGAACAGTCCTGATAGAAATGGTTGGAAACAGGCAGTGGGGAAAGCATATCTCACTGCTTCTTTTCTGTTTCCAAAGCAATAGCCTTAACTTAAAAATACCACACTTACAATGTCTGTATACCTTATACAACAATCTGATTTTGAAAGCAGATCCTATTGTCTGAAGTAAAAATGCTCTTAAATACTCTGAAAGAAATACAGGTGGGCTACATGAGTGTTCTTCTAAGCAGCAAAACTAGCTTATAAAATTTCCATCTCTAGTCCTTCTTTCCTACCCTAACAAGATGCTCCCTCATATATGCCAAAACCATTGAACACTTAATTTATGCAGGTTCTTTTTTGGTTTAAGTGGTTAGGTTCATAGCAGGGCTCCAGAAAAGCTGTGAATACAGCTGTGGTGGAACTCCCAAACTGCCCTATGAGGCGGAGAACTGCCAACTGCAGCCACAAGGCAGTGGATTTTCTTCTTAAACTAACGTTAGTTCAAAAGAGAATATTGTACATTGAAAGTGACAATTATTTGTTCGTAAACTGTTTTGAGCAACAAAACCTGTAAATTTTGAACAGTTCATTATTTCTGCTGAGGAGCAGAACTGATAATCTGGGCCATAAGGAAAGAAAAGCAGGAGCTGGGCATGGTAACCAGGCTGCTAGAGGCTGTGACCTTAACGATGAAGGGTACAGCCCCACAGTATCCATGTATGGTGAGCAGAACATGTCCTGTGATAGAAACCTAATGCGGCGGGGTGCCAGGGGGCTGCTGTGAATAGCCCGGACAGCAAGGTCCCGGTCCCGGGAACGGCTCTTGTCCTGGAGATCTCCAGCAGACGCCCTAGCCGCAGGGCTAACCTGGCAAGCTCAGCCTGAGGCTTTCAGGCAGTTCAGCTCTTTAGTGATATTCAGCTTAGTGATTTCCAGCTCTTAGCCTGCCAGGTATAGCCGGTTGCTAGCTCAGGGGTGAAGAGACAAGAAGAGCTGAGTAGAGCATTCCACAAAGTCTTTATTGGGAGTTCCTGAAGGGGTCCAGGGACTGCGTCTTCTGCCGAACTGGGCAGAGGTAGGGGTTTTTATAGGGTTAGGTAGGATTGGGAGAACTAGCCAATTAGTTTGGGGTCTGGGTGAGCTAACCTATAGTCTTGGGGCTTCTGGAATGTCGCCAATAGTGTTACAGGGAGATAACAGAGGGTCTTAGCAAGCATGACTATGCATTTTCTCTCCACTGAGGCCTTGCTAAGGGCTCTGTGACTACAACAGAAACCTGCAGTTAAGAGTATGTATTCTTGTATAGGTCAACCCTAACCGAGTGCATACGCTGTTTGGTTTGATTTGGTTCCATAAATGAGCGTTTCTAAACAAATGGGATGATTATGTCCCCAAAACATGGGCATGTGGCCATGGTCTGTAACAATGATTCTTTTGAAGTTTCACCTCTTCATGCCCCTCTGGAAATGCACTCATTCCTCAGGCAACTAAGTTAGAAACACACTCCTACTTAAAGAAGCTTCTGCCTCCTGAGCTGGTACTGCTCTAGGTGATGTTGTGGGTTGCACAGTTACTACTTGACATGGGAGAGTTTCCTTATGAAATCTCTGAATTTGACTTTGAGTGGAAACCTGTGCCCTGGTAATTTAAGTGTTTGATATTTGGGTCTGTGAACTGTAGAAGCTGAGTGGGTTGGGTGGCCTCTCGTGGGGAGACTCTTGACAGAAGCAACCAGAGTTCAAGAGTGGGCATGTGGTGAATGGAAGTATCTGAAAGATTTAGGGTAGAAACACTAAATGAGGTGTTTCTCACTAGCTTACATCAGATCTCTTGCATTTTTCTGTTTCACAATGCAATTATTTGCTCCTTTCTTTCCTAATTTGAAAGTTGCTTCTTTGACATTGTCCCTTGAGAGGTAGATGGCCATCTTTACCCTTTGGGTTGCTCCTGAGGAAGAAGAAAATTAGCAAGTTTGCAACCACAAATCTCTCTTGCCTCCACGTGCATTACCTGCCCTAGGAACACTACACAGTTAGTGGGTTCACTGCATACCTATGTCTCAGTAATGGGAAGACCATTTACCCATATGCATAAATCTCCCAGGCAGACAGTTTCCATAGAAGGGAAGCTTTGTGATAAGCCAGAGAAGATCCATAAAATATTCAAGTAAGTCCCTAATCTGGATTCAGAAAACTTGACACATTTCATCTGTGTTTGTATATCAGCAATTTAACAGTTATCAGCCAATAAATATTATTATTGTGATGGATTCTTTTAAAACAAAATGGTAGCATCACCATTGAAGCCTTTTGTGCTTGTCCAACCTTTAATCGCTTTATCTGACTTCATCCAGTATGCCAAGCTCTGTAGAAGCCACAGCTGCTGCATTGCTGCATTTTCTTGGCATTCTTGGGGTTCTTGATTTAGGCATGCTAGACTGCAAGACCATTTTAAGGTAATGTTTCAGAAAACTATTGAAGAGAATATACTTGTAGAGGGGAAACCTCAAGAAGAGAGACTTGCCTAAGAATCCTTTTTTCTGAACCCTCTATAGCCAGCCTTTCAGTATATATGTAGTTGTTAGGATTTATAATGTAGATGTTCATGCCATTTGTGAAATACTTGTTTAGGAAAAAAAAAAAGAAATCTACATTCTAAAAGCTTCAGATATTTTAATGGTAGGATCTGGCTCTGTTGTTTTGGATGCTGCTCTGATTCGTTCTGAGTGATGAGAGTCAAACTCATCTTTCTCTCAACTTTTTTCAGTGTCCTTGTAGGCATCTGTTTGACTCTTGAGACTTATTGAATGTTTCTTGTATGGTATTTGCCCTGATCAATTTAAAAGAAAAAATAAATATGCAGTTGTGTATAGGCCAGGTATAAGAATACAAAACGACTGTGCTGCAAAATACCAATTCAAATGGTATGTGAAGCCAAGCATACATGAAATAATAAACAGATTTGAGTCACCAAATATAGAACACTTTAATCCTAGCTGATAGGGTTTTAGTAGAAAGATGCAATTTACAGGTCAGAATGTAATAGTAACCCTTCACTGTGAAAATTGAAAATTAACCCTGGAAGTACTGGATCTTTTACAGTTTATATGCTACTTCTGGTGAAGAAAAGTTTGCTGTAAAGGTTTCCTGTAGTTTTCAAGAATTTTAAATGGTGCTTTTCAAAGTCTGTTCTATTTTCTTCTGTTACTGCATCTCACTGTATTTTCATCTGTTGATGCCTACACAGATGGCACTACTAGTTTTTTTTACAGGTTCACAGGATTTACAGGATTCTATACCAATTTTAATTTTTTTTAGAAGCTGAGGTATTTTATTTGCTTTGTGTGGAATTCTTAGTGACCATCCTGTCGAACTTAGCTAGGGGATTTTCTACTTGCATGTTTTTTTATCAGAACGCTTGATTTTTATTTTTTTAATCTTGTCTGAGATTAATAGCAGAGCCTATTAAACCATAGAAATCCAGGATCCATAAAAATCATGTGAACTTCATTATAGTTATCAAACCAGATTTAAAAATTTGGCTTCCAGTAATGATTAGTATTTGGAAAACTAAAAGTAGATTAAGGAGGAGAAGTTTTCTTTAATTAGAAAAAAAAAATCAGATATGAAATGTGTCTTGTATATAAAACAGTAAAATCAGTAAAGCAGTCTTCCTAAAATATTAATTTTTTGAAGGAAAAAAGTCACACGGTGGTGGGAGATACTAAAAATGTAATATAGGAAAATGTTGAAGCTAAATGTCATGCACTTCACAGCAGCAAAATTTTGAAAAAGGGACTTTCCCATGTCGGTTTGTGGGATGCAGTATTGTAAGCTTGATTTCCATCCTATTTGATATCAGAAGTCATATTACTGTTGAAACAAAGTATTAAAATTATGCAAGTGAGCAAAGTAAACTAAAAATAAGATCCTTTGCTTACCTATTTACTACCTATTGAACTGTCTCAACTTGCATGTAACTGTAGATGTAATATATTTTACATGGAAATGCTCCCAAAATCTTCTACTTACATAATGGTCTTGTTATAAAAATCGTATTCTCATTTTGCAAAATTTCTACTCGATGTCCTTGATGTATTGTCGAATGTATGTGGAGTATTTATTAGGATAGTTATTTCTGAACAGTATATTCTAAATGCCTCATTTTTAGCAATTATTTCAAAAAAACTTTTATACTCTTCGTAGGAAATTTTGTAAGCTCTTTAAGGGGAACACGGAATTTGATCTGTTAAGATATTAATCTGCTGCTCTTCACTTTTTTTTCCCTAGATTTTTGGAAGAGTTTAGACTTTCACCCTAGCAACAGTTATTTTTGTTTGGCTTTAACCTAATTTATATAACATCATCTTAGACCTTTCACCTTTCATGCTTAAATATGTCTCTTTTTTCTTTGTTGTTGTTTTTGGGGTTTTTTTTTTGGTTTTTTTTTTTTTTTTTTTGGTTGGGTGTTTTTGGGGTTTTTTTGGTTGGTTTTCTTTTTTTCTTTTAGGTAGCTCTGGTGCAGTGGACAGAGAGTGTGGGTCTCACTCTGGTTAACAGGGATCTGACCTCAATGCAGCTGAAGACCCCTGGTGGACACATCCTGACATACTATATCCTGCAGATCTTCCCCTTCACTTCCGAGAGCAAGCGCATGGGCATCATAGTTAGGGTAATTTTGGGGATCTTCTGGGTGTTTGGCTTGTTGTTGTTTTTTTTTTTTAAAGGCTGGCAGATCAGACTAATTCACTCCTGCAATAGACAATAACACAGAAATTAATTGACTTGCCTGTGTGTGGATTCACTGAATATGCAATGGATGTTGCTTCATTAAAATGTGTAACAAGCATTTACATTAAGTTATTTGTAAATTTTTAATTACCAGATATTTCAAAGATACAGAGCTTTCTGTTTTGGGTTGGTATTTGCCACCCAAGAAACAAAATACAAGAGAGGACATAACAGTGATATTTCAAAATTTAGTTTAGGGATGCTGAGAATCTGTTATACTTAACTTTTGTTAGAACTGGTCCTCTTACATGAAAATAGAGGACATGTATCTCAATGGAATCAGAGATAACACTGGAAATAGTCACTTACCCACTTCTTGGCAATGTACTTCGTCTTTTATAAATAGGAACCTATTGAGTGCCTCAGAAGGCAATTAAGTTATTTAAGGTAATTGTTTTGACTTTATAAACAGATATTCCTCTCTCCCCACCCTCCTCAATTTCTTTTGTAAAATTTTAGGATGAATCTTCAGGAGAAATTACATTTTACATGAAGGGTGCAGATGTTGCCATGTCCACTATTGTGCAGTATAATGATTGGTTAGAAGAAGAGGTAAGAAAGAAAATCAACATTTACAAAAATAAAAAATTTATAAAAATTTAAAATCTAAAATATAGCAGATGTTATTGGGATATGTTTAAAGCACAATCTGAGGCAATGCAGTAATGGATTTTGAACTTCAGTTATGCATATCCTGAATGGGTTTTAATGGATTAAAATTATTTCCAATTCCTGAGTAACATAAAAAAAAAGCAAAGCTGATAGTAGTAGTGGGACACGTTCCTACTTACAAAACGGAAAGTTGTTTTTCACTGACTGACCTTTCACATAAAACCTAATTACTTCTGAGAAGAATTCTGCTATAAATCTGTTTATCTTGAAATGCCGTTGTTTGGTCAAAATCTGCAGTTAAGTATGATTATGAATTACAGACTTTGACCAGCATTGAGTCCAAACTAATTTTTTTGACCACATTTATTAAACTGCAAATAAAGTAGTTAGTGACTCAATTTAAAACTTAATATTTTTCACTATGTGTTCTAGTAGGTACCAGCAATCATCCTATTTTTGACCCTACATACAGCCAATATGTTAATACAATGATTACACCATGTATGTTCATAATGGTATTGGCAATATGAATCAATATCTGCTGCAGGGCAGTTTGATTTATTCAGGGACATGAATAAATTAAACTCCCTCAAGACCTAGCAAAATGTCATAAAAATTACTTTTGGTGATAATGATACACAATTAATTGTAAAATACTTGTTTAATTTATTTAGCTTTATGAGGTCAAATCAATAAGTGTTTGCACTGGAGAGCCTTGTTTTTCATTAAGACATGCTATTCTATGGCTATTTCTAATGTGTAGATTCATTTCTGCTGAGAGATGTGTTCAGTGGAAAAAAACATACCTCTGTTACAAGCCTCAAAAGTAGTTTTAATTTATTTTAAAGCTTTAACTTAAAAGAAATTTTCTTTAAGCTAGGAGAGGAGACTTAATTGACTTACTGATAGCAAACCACTTCATTTGGGGGACCTGAAGTATAATTGCTTTTCATTGCTGTTTGTGGCTTCTCCAGAGTGTTTTAAGAGGCTAAAGAAACACCTAAAGTTATGGTACAGATACACCCTGTTAGCATACATTATAAAGCATGAAGATAGGATTGAATATTTGCATAACTATTCTGTGCTTTGGTTCATTTAGTGTGGTAATATGGCGCGAGAAGGACTGCGCACACTGGTTGTTGCCAAAAAATCACTTACTGAAGAACAGTATCAAGATTTTGAGGTATAAAGGGACAGAGTGATCTTGTGCTTCTTCATATTTAATTACTTCAAGGAGAACATTCCTCTTTTTTACTTTTTATGGTTGCAAAAAAAAGATGATTCATATTTAAAAAACAGATAATTGAGGTATTGGCCACAATCTGTTACAGTCTTTGTCACTCATTGGTGATGGTTCTGCAGTCATATGTAGGATCCTGTTTGCTTTATTATTTGATTGAACAGTGTTTTCCCAGGAGCTAGTGTAATGTTATTTTTGTAGCTTCAGCATGACCTAAAAAAATCTACTTGTTCTTCAAAGATAAGGCCTTTCCTCCTTAAAAGCTGTGATGTCTAATTCTTAATAGTTCTTCAAGAGGCATTCTCTTTAGGTGAACTAACATTGGGTATAAAATAAAATTGCTCCCTTAGTCTTGTTCTTCATTAAAGATATTTAAAGAAAAACATTTAGCCTAATGAATCCATGCTATCACTGAGTGGTTGACTAAATGTATACTTTATGAGTCCTAGCAAGCTCTAAGTGGTTTTGTGTTTGTGCAAACAGGGTCGATATAACCAAGCAAAGTTAAGCATACATGATAGAAACCTGAAGGTTGCCGCTGTTGTAGAGAGTTTGGAGCGAGAAATGGAATTACTGTGTCTCACCGGAGTAGAAGATCAGCTGCAAGGAGATGTTAGACCAACTCTAGAGATGCTAAGGAATGCTGGAATAAAGGTACTAAACACATATTGCTGACATAACAGGTTATCATTTATTAATGTTTTAAATCAAGATATAATTTATATTTGTGTGTATTTAGGTTCTTTCCAAGTAAGAAATGTGTCAAGTCCTAAGCACATTCTGGGCATGAACTAGCAGAAACTAGCAAGACACTGTGTGCAAAGTTTCTTTGCCTACCACAGGTTTCATCAATCTCAAACTTATTTCTGCAGGAAAACTACTAGTGGATAGATGTGTGTGTGTCTCAGACATTTATCCCCTGTTTGTCTACAATAAACTGTCCTTGCAGACACTAAATGAGTTTGGCACAAGATTTGTGTGACAACAATGTTTTCAGGTTTGGCACTCATAAGAAGTTTCAGCAAAGATCAAAAGCTGAATTATTTGAACTAGAATTCAGAAATGCCCTTGGGGTTTGTTCAGTTCATGTTAAAGGGATGGCATGAAAAGCCATGCAGAAGAGTTAGTTTGCTAGATGCCTATCAGTTGCACATATAAAAGTAATGCATTTATTTGAGGGAGGGTTTCAAGTAAATATATGAACAATATTTGAGTGGAGTGGATAAGATTACAAACATTTTGATTTAAGCAGTGTCAAGCTCTGCTTCAAATAGTTGTAATGACTTTGCATTGGTTAAACTGAGTCAAACACAGTGGGATATTTTGTATATGCTGCTCATGCTGGACTTCAGCCCCTCCACTATCTGCTGAAAGGTCATCTCAGGTGGGCAAAGCAAGCCAGGAGAATTTTGGAATGCAATGACAATAATGTCTTTACACTGCTGATTGAGTCAGTCTAGTCATTGTACTAACAAACCTTCTTGGTGTTAAAGGGCTGAGAGAGCTGTTACACATTAAGAACATAACAATTTTCTCCCTTAAACTTTATTGCCTTCTCATTTCTGCATGGTCAGTGAGTGAGATCTCTTTGGAGTGTTGGGACTGTAGCTCATGCTCCAAGATTTGCTGTCACGTGGCTTGGCTGCTGCTTTCTGAGAATATCACCAGGGTCACAGACTGTTGTGTTGCATCATTTTGCTGACTAATGTCATCTGTATCCTCACTTTTCTGATCAAGGTAGTATCAGGGTCATTTATGCTTCCCCAGAGCTTTACTTTATCTTCATATACATTGAGACATTGGCCCTTGTGAGAACAAGGGAAATGGAGCTGCAAAAGTGAAGACTTTTCTTCTCTGCTTTGCATACTACTGCAGTAAAAACAGTTTGTTAATTTTACTTTACAATGCACAAATCAGTATATTTTCTTAGATAATCTAATCCAAAATGGTGCCAAAGAAAAGTTGGAGAGAGATGTTATTTAGATTTGGAGAACAGACATGCTTATGTCCAAAGGACTAAACTCTAATATTATTTTGCAGATATGGATGTTAACAGGAGATAAACTGGAGACAGCAACTTGCATTGCGAAAAGTTCTCACTTAGTGTCTAGAAATCAAGATATTCATATTTTCAGACCTGTAAGTATAGTTCTGACTTTTTTAGTTGGTTCATCAAAGGACAGCTAATAACAGTGTTGCTGCATTCAGTCAGTAGTTGCCTGGCTGTTGAAAATTGTTGGGTTATTGTCCTGTCGTAGTAATGGTCAAGTGAGTAGTACTGAGGTTGTTTTTCAAGATGGTAAAATTAAAAACCATTTAAGGGTGTTGGTTTCTAGAGTTGCTGATGTGCTGTAGAAATGTTTGTAGCCATGTTTGGGTGACCCAAATTCAACACTCTCATTTTACACCCTTCATAACAGACATAGTGATGGAGAGGGGTCTGTGAAGTGAGGTGCTGAGCCACTAAGAAACTGTCTGTGCATTTAGGCTCTCTGAATGTCATTCTTGCTTGGTTTAGCATTTTCACTGGTAGAACTCTTTAGACTCAAGCAGAATTAATCCTTAATGAAACTGCGAACATCCTCTGTATAAACATAGATCAAATTGCTATGAGAATTTTTTATGTCATTATTTATATGTGTATTTTACCAACAGACTGTTTAAGTACCTGTTAAAAAGTAAACTGAATCTTCTTCTATACATTTTATATGCGTAATATCCACTTGCCTGAAGCCAAACAAAAATAAATTTTCCAGACATTGATTGATGCTGTGTGATCAGACATAGTGCATCTGTTTGTTCTAAACTAACCACTTGCACCTACAGAAATAATTATATGAATATAATTTACATGTAAATGTATTATTTTCTGAAGCGTCAGAATGGCAAATTAGGCCCTGCAGACTACTATTTTCAATTAAATTATTAATGCTTCTGATAAAACTTCAGATCAATTTTTGTTGACCTTTCCATGTTGTAACACCACATATTAAGTCTTCCTGAGCAAAATGTATTTAGTTGAGTCAGATTTTTAGTTTCATTACCTTGGCTGCTAATAAGAGATCAGCATAAAACTGTGTTAACTTAGAATAAGTTTTAAATTAGTTAGAAAATGCATTTATACAGAATTATTTCTGTGGCTGTACTTGTTGCAAAGAAATAACTACTGAATTAATGTAAAAAATATTAAGCACTGTAACACTTCTACTATGGTTACAAATTAGAAGGAAAAAACCTTTTGCTACTCTTCTTCCAAAAACCTGTGTTTTGTTTTTAACAAAACCATTTATTCTTAAAAGTCTCATTTTCTACAATTTTTAATTCTGGGGGTATTTAAAAACTTAAAAAAAAAAAAAAAAAAAGGCATTCTGTTCCGTGAAATGTAGAACAGAGGGGACAGTCACTGCTCATCAGTGCGCACAAGTGCTGACATCCCTTCATGTCTGCAGTGCAGAAAGACTGTACGAGGCCAACACAGTCTGGTGTTCCTAACAGCTGTCAGACAAGGAGGTTTCTCTTTACATGCTTAATTTTGGGAAAGAAGAAAAAAAATTCTGAATTGGGGCATGTGTATGGGGTTTTCTCTTTGCACGGGCTTTTTAATGTAACTCAAATTTTATGGTTAGTAGAGCCCATCTGGAGAGAGAAGGGTTCTTTGAATTGCATCTGGCTGGGTATTAGTGGGTCAAGGACAAAACTTCACATCCAATGTAATTAAGATTCATATATCTTAAAAATTATTTAATCAAAGAGTTGACAGAGACAAAATTTAAAGTGTAATCAGAGTTTGTGTTTTATTCTGTGTTTGGAGCTTTGTCTAGCATGATAGCTCTAAAATACATTGATATTTATGGGGGAAAAAAGAAATTTAAAAAATGTGAAAAAAACCAAATCAAATTAAAAACAAAATAATGAAAAAAACCCCACCAAAACAAAAAAAAAAAAAAGAAAATAGTAGCACATCCAAACCTGCCAGTCTCCTCAAAATCTGATTCTAATACCATTTTTTCATATTCTGTTTATAGTTCAAAACCTTCCAAAATACATTTAGTAACCTTTGGCTGTTTTTTTGCATTTCACATCTGGGCCTTTCTGAAACAATTATTTAAATAAAAATATCTATGATGCAATTCTTTCATATTATGCCACTTGATCTTGTCTTCAGAGTCATGCAAAATCCAGAAGGATTAGTACTAATGAGCATCTTTATGTGCCCTTTGAAATCTGTGCCTGCTTACCAAAACCAAAGAACAATTAATAGAAACACCTTCCAAGAGCATATTTTACTGGTTACTAAACAAAAACAATTGAGGTTTGTTTAGGAAATTTTTCCATTTTTCTCTACATCTGCCAGGATGAAAATACTCAGGCCAGCTCAAAATTCAGATGTTTTAATGTCATTAATTCATTACTGTTTCAGCCCTTGCAAACTTTGGTGAGGAACCACTTAAGCTGACTATATAGATTTTACTTGTTTGAGGATTACTCTTTCATCTCATAAGATTTGAGGCTTATAGTAAAATTCCATAGGTATTAGACTTGCAGTGGGATAGGACACTTGAACCAAGGCTTCTGGGTATGAGTTCTCAAAACCTGAGAAGCCTTGTTAGGCAGGGTTTTCTTAAGAATATAACAAAATCTTTTAACTGAGTGTTTTCTATGGAAGGTTGCCACTCGAGGAGAGGCTCACTTAGAACTAAATGCTTTTAGGAGGAAGCATGACTGTGCCTTGGTGATATCTGGGGACTCACTTGAGGTAAAAACTTGGTTTCTGTCAAATTATTTATATGCTTATGGTCAGAAAGTAATGTATCAGCATCTTCACGCTCTTTATTCAAGTATTTGCCCGTACTTTTGGGTACTCCTTATTTTTGCTTATCACTGAGTGTAAATTAGATGATATATGTTGTAGATGTGCAAATGTAACTGGGTTTCTAGTCTTCTGTACAGAATAGAATTTGCATACAGCATGCTTTAGTACTGTATTCTCTTAACCTCAAAGCATGTTGGTGCTCAAACTGACATTCTCTTCGATTTTAAAAATAATAAAGTCAGGAGAATCTGTCTTTCTTTTTTTTTCCCAGTTGGATATTGTATATGGAAAACTTCATTTAAAAAATCCTTATACTGTTTTTGTGTTGGGCTACATGTAGTAATATTTATTTGTAAATAAATCCAAGCTTTTTTTTTCCCCTCAGGTTTGTCTGAAGTATTATGAGCATGAATTTGTAGAGCTGGCTTGTCAGTGTCCTGCTGTGGTGTGCTGCCGATGTTCTCCCACACAGAAAGCCCACATTGTGAAACTGTTACAGTACCACACAGGGAAACGCACATGTGCAATAGGTAACTCTTGGCACAATCATCTTAGTAAAATCTGTAATAAATGTAATCAGCAGGTGGCATCACAGAGAAATAGCTGAAACAAAACCAGTGAGACTTCTTTACCAACCTTTCCCAACAGCCAGGTATTGCCTAGTTGAGGCACAAATGCCATTTCATGAGAAAGGTGTCGTTGTCTTCTCTTGTCTGCAGGAAAGTCTTGATTACTGAAGTAATTAATCATAAGTCATAGATTATTTGTAAGAATTTAAGCATATGTAAGAGGTTTCTCAAATACTGTAAGGCCAGGAGAATGAAACCTCTGAAGAACTGAATATTGCAGTGACATTTTCCAGGTGATGGAGGAAATGATGTCAGCATGATCCAAGCAGCAGACTGTGGAATTGGAATTGAAGGCAAGGTAATGTTTACAGTTTCACTGTGAAATGTGTGTCACATAGCAGCCTAGCAGAATGTGATTAGAAGCTTTTTTCTTTAATTAGAAATTATCATTTCACTGTTGTTTAAGTATTCTTCAAGATGATAATAGTGCTTAATCTTTAGTATTTTTGCTTGTATGTCTTCTGCTATATCTTTTTAAATGCAGAAAAAACTATAGTTATTTCTGTGTAGCATTTACCTGGAAGAAGTAGGAGAAGCAATTAAACATACTTGTTACAGCCCACTGCATCTTAGATTATGCACCAAAAATTGTCACATCTCAGTGCAGGGCTGATTTTCAAAGAATGAACAAATTTATCTTTTAAAATTAATTATTGCTTAGAATTTTGAAACTTGATACACATCTTTTTCATTGGGCTTCATATTTGAAATATTTTTCTTTTGTTCTAGGAGGGAAAACAAGCTTCTCTAGCAGCTGACTTTTCTATCACACAGTTTAAACACATAGGTAGGCTGCTGATGGTACATGGTCGAAACAGTTACAAAAGATCAGCAGCACTTGGTCAATTTGTCATGCACCGAGGCCTTATTATTTCAACTATGCAGGTATTTAAAAATTTGTTTTCTGAATAGTTAAAATCCCTATGTCTGTCTTTGAAATGTCACAAAATATTAATTAAATGGTATTGTTACTTTTTCTATATTGTATTGATTTGTATATAGAATTATGTTAAATAATTATCTGCTTTTTGTAGGCTGTATTTTCATCAGTCTTCTACTTTGCATCTGTTCCCTTATACCAAGGATTCCTAATGGTAGGGTAAGTCAAAGCAACAGTTACAATAGCTGGTAATAAATACAGCAAATTAACTGGTTAAATAACACTGTGGGTTTGGTGTCATCCATGTTTTCCATGCATTTATCATGGGTACACTAACAAAATCTGAGATGAGTTTACCAAGAAAAGTCACACTAGGTGGGATATGCGCTATATGAGAGGAGAAATCTCAATATCAGTTCTCTGGAGAGAGGGACCTGCATAGTCTTAGAAGAAGATACCGTAGAACCTGTGCACATACAGGATGAAAACAATAAAAAAATCTCCCAGACCAGCTTCAGCTGTCACACAGATTGATGTACATGCATCAGTGAGAATCACAAGGTTTTATGTTAGAAATTGAGCTAAAGCTACTATGAAATTTCTTCTGAGAGTACACTATCCAAGTGTGCCACACAGATTTCTATTCGTGTGACCATGGGCAGCATTAGGAGTTCCTTGGTCATGTTGCAGCAGCTGGTTTACTAATATGGTTCCCCAAGTTATACAGCTGTGGGCTGTGCATGTGTTTGTGTTTGTCCCTGTTCTCTGTCCCTACTGACCTAAAAGCTTCTTTTTATTCTCCTTGTAAATAATAACATAAATTGACAGTAACATAATTCTTAGTCAAATTATGGTCTTATTACACCAGACTTTGCAGTGGCAAACAGTAGACCTCTCTAAAATGTTTGCAGAAGTTGTGCTAATTTACAGGGAAGTACATGGGAAAGTGTGTGTCTGGCATGTGTACAGTAAAATCCAAAGCCACTTACAGAGCTGTTAAGACTCTTATTCACCCACCTACCTTTTCCAGGTTGTCCAGAATACAGTGCCCTTTTTTTTTTCTTCAGTTTTTGTGCATCCATCTGTAGATGAATTTAAATGTCAAGTCTTTGGACTGGTTGTCCAAAGTGCAAGTGCACAGGGAGTATGGTAACAGGTGATAAGCTTGGGTGATAGAAGAAAGAAATTGCTTTTGAGTGTATAAGACCTCTGTAACTTTTCACAACTGACAGCTCTCAGAATCACAAGAGCAGGTTGCATGTGAAAGCTGTATTGGTAAGCTGCCTAAGTACTGGGAAAAAGAACCAGTTTAATTTCACTTACATGAAAAGAATAATTGAACTCTGTAGATCAGTTTAAAATTATATCATACGAAAGTGTGTTCTCTTTCTCCTAGGTATGCAACCATATATACTATGTTTCCAGTCTTCTCTCTGGTATTGGATCAAGATGTGAAGCCAGAAATGGCTCTACTATATCCAGAACTTTATAAGGATCTCACAAAGGTATGAATGCCCTCAGTGCTCAGCCACAAACAAAGACTGAAATCTCCAGTGTGCAAAACTGGGAATTCTTGTAATAATTTTCTTAAGGTATTCCAAGCAAGACAGATTGCACAACTTTTGCCGACTTCTGTACTATTCAAATAATCCACACTACCAAACATTTCAATCATTTTTATTAACACATTTCTCCAGTCACCAGTGGTTGTACTGAAATAATTCAAACCTGAAGGTATGCTGATAAAGCAGCCTTTACTGTTGCCCAAAAATCTCTGATGTGACTTTATTTATATTTACATTTTCACATCTTGTTTTTCCTTTTTAATTGGTAGATTAATTTATAGATTTATTTTTCCTGACATGCAGAAATTACTGCTCATGTCTCCAAAAACTTTTTTTTAAATAGCAGATATTTGTAACTGATATATCTGAGCTCAATCATCCATAGATACTGCTTTCTTTGTGTTTGCACATACTTGCAAACAATCAGAGTTTATAACTTTGTTACCCACAAGTGTGAAATAAATCTCAAAGTTCTATTTTAATAAGTTTTTTGAAAAGCGCTTCTTCTTCATCCTTAGCTGTCAGCTAGGAAAATTATGATCCAAGGCACAAGCAGACCATCTTTTTTAGGGATAGTAAATTCTTCAAGATGTTTCTAAATGTTCAGAAGCAGACTCTAGTTAAAGAATGTCCAAACTTTTCCAAGTCTTTGTCTTTTTAATTGCACTAAATTAGCTATTACCTATGTTAGTCTGGGATCATTTTTTTTTCTCTTTTGGTGATTTTGGTTCTTTCTCTGCTTGAGGATCTTTGAAGTTTTTGAGATTTCAGTCCATGATCAAACTCAAAAAAGCATGGCCTTCACCTGCTAAACAGTCTTATGTTTGCCTGTGGAAAGCTGTCCACAGAACTTGGAACTTGCTACAATAATGAAGAAGTGCTGATTCTTGCCTGTTCGAGATCAATCATTTCTTTTGTGGCAAAATGGCTGCTTTGTTTGCCACTTTATCTGTTAAAATGTGTATCCTTTCAATTCTTCAGTTCTAACATATTTCATCAGCGCCCTCACAGAATGTACATATCAATGTACAGCATTTATTCTTTGATTTTTGCCTATGTTTCAGACTTTACTATTCACAGTCAAAAGATTTATAATTTATTTGGTAATAGCTACTTGCTGAAAATTTGCAGTATTTGTAGTCATAAATTTATTTTATAAAAGCAAATTGGCAGTTTATCCAAAGTTTAGAAGTTACTAGGAAATAACTGCTGATTTGCTTAAGGTTTTGGTCAGTAGGTACACAATGCTGTAGCTGTTTTGAAGACTACATTTTACAAATAAAAAATAAACTAATTTTACTGTATTTATTATTCTGAAAACCAGCCAGAGCATTGCAAACTAAAGTATCTCTTCTGTCTAAGACCTTAACTTACTCCCAAATTTAGACTTCATGCAATTTCTATACAAACTTGTACTGAAGAATCATAAGAAAAAGTAGAAGCTTTGTAGCTTTTATCACTTCAAATACTGCCTATTTTACTTGTAAAATGTTTCTCTAACAATGAACTATTAAAATATACGAGCTGAACAGATTTATTTTTTTAAAGTTGTGTTTAACTGTCCTCTCACATGTTTCCTTTAGGGAAGATCTTTGTCTTTTAAGACCTTCCTCATCTGGGTTTTAATCAGTATTTACCAAGGTAGGAGAGAGTCCTAATTTTGCTGAACTGAGAAATTTTTGTCTGCTATTAGCAATATTGTTTTTCAGCTGCAGGCTGAGTTCCCAAAGCTTAACATTATATCAGCAGTTATATATATTGCTTTCTGTTTATCTTGTAAATCGATATTCCTGTAGTGTGCCAGGCCTATTAAAAACACAGCGTGATTGGTATTTTTATGGCGCATGTCACCTAAAAAAGGACATTTTTTTAATTAAATGCTAATCCAGAAAAATTTTAATAAGTGCTTATCACATTGCATGTATTTACACAGTGGTTTTCTTTCACCGAATGACAGAAGTACTGTTGAAGAAATCTGAATTATGTAATCAGTTGAAAGTAATTACACTTTCAACAATATCTCATTTATTTGCAGCACTTGACAAAATGAGGTTAATTAACAGTTCATCAGATATATTGCACTAAAAGGCGTTTAATTTTCTGATAGTTTTATTTCTATATGGCTTTACTTTGGTTGGCTTATTTCACTTTTAAAAAGTACAGTAAATAGCCTTCTTTTAGAAAGATCAACGTTATAAAAAATGCTGGACCAATTTTCATAACCAGCAATCAAATGTTCAGTGTGCAGTTGTAAAAACTGGTACAGTGAAATTTCTCTGTGGAGTGTATGCCAACCTTGTGTGCCTCTGCACCTTCCCCAGGTGGTATTCTGATGTATGGAGCCCTGCTGCTTTTTGAATCTGAGTTTGTACACGTCGTTGCCATTTCCTTCACTGCCCTGATCTTGACTGAGCTCTTGATGGTTGCACTGACCATACGAACGTGGCACTGGTTAATGGTGGTGGCTGAATTCCTCAGTCTTGGCTGCTATGTGGCCTCTCTTGCATTTCTAAATGAATACTTTGGTGAGTAAAAGTATTTTAGCAAAGAACCGGTTTGTATTTTTAATAACATTTTTCTCTTCCTTTTTTCAGTTAAGAATAGGTGATGTTTTGAAATGCAGCTTTTTTTATAATAAATATAACTGAGTCCAAAGTAGACCTAACTAATGTTGGGTTAAAATATTCTCTTACCCTTTTCTCCTAGAATTCAACCATCAGTATCCTGTTAGTATGGTTTATCTAGATGATAAACTACTCAAATCACTCATGCCTTTTCCATTCTTGGTCGGATATTGGCAGTCCAAATTGCATGCCTTAAATTGGCTTTTCAGTATTGAAAATAGATATGATTCATAAAACATCAAGATCTTTTGTTGAATTTATGCGTTATTTTGTACACCAGACCAAGTGGACCTCATTAGATCTAACTCACAAGGCTAAATCAGCAGCCTCGTAGGAAAGATACCTTATATAGAAACCATTGCTTCATAATTATAGTAAGCTTATATTAAGCTTGCTTTGCTTTAAGTTTTGGTATGCCATACTGTGTCTTAAGGTTCTGATTGTTTGTAGTTCACAAGATGAAAGAACACATTTTAACTGCAAATATTAGCAGTCAAGAATCTGAGCATCAAAATACCTATTTCTTCTTGGATCAACTTATCCTTTAGTAAAAAATAAAGTATCTCAGTCTGATTTTACAAATGTAACTTACAGACATTTGTATAATAGCTTTAATTATACCTCACAAGGAGCAGAATCCAGCTCCTTCTTCTCTGCCTTTTAGGATCTGATGAGTATGGAGTTCCCCTTCTTCACCTGTCATTTCACATAGCAGAATTAAGCCTTACATGGCAGTTTCTAGCAATCCTACAATTCTGCCTTCACTCTCTCATTTCCCAGGTGTTCAATGCTATGGTAGTGTGTGTACATTATATATTTATTTATTTAATCACTCAGTGCTTCACTGCCTGTCCCAGGTATTCTGTTACTTCCCAGATTTCTCAAGAGTCAAATTTTAGTGAAAAGATAACCCTGCTGGGTTTGGTACCTGTACTGTACTTCAGGTTTGCCAGAGCACCCTTTTGTTCTCTGACTCTGTTGCACAGACATATTAATAGAGATTATTGGGATGATTTTTGAATCTCCACTGTCAGATTACAAATTAAAGGAACAAACAAGAACAGAGCTTCCAGGAGCTTCATAAAGCAGAACTTGCAGCTTCACCTTTGAAAGTCTTTAGTACTGGTGACAGCCAGTCCTTCCATCCTTTCTGGTGTTGTTCCATGAAAAACACTTCTAGATGATATTCACAAAGGTGTAAAAAATGCAGAAACTTTGTTTCTTGCAAACTTTTCTATAAAGGGGAGTGTTTTCCTCTCTGTGCTCGTGTATTTGGTGGGCAAGCCCAAGCAACTGAGTCCATAAATGGTTGCATGGCTTCTTCCAACCCAGGGACTTAACTTGTCTATTTTTTCCATTTGAGGGTACTGAAAAGGATGCAGTTGCACGAGATAGTGCAAAAAGATGTATTTTATTGTGTGTTACCAGTTAATCTGAGAAAATGCCTTATTGTCTCACTTCTGCTTAATGCTTTATTCTTATTTAATCTGCCCATTATAACTGGGGGGAGGGAGCTTTTTTGAGTATGTAATGTGGCATAAACCTAAGTGATGGTTTGCAGTTCAAGGTATAGAACAACTTCCATGGACCAGGAAAAACGGTCCAGACCAATAGTGCTTGACTTCACTGGCAAATAAACTTATTTCAGTGATGTTGTTATAAGGATCATCTTCTTCCAGAGAAATTATATGATGACATATAGCACTAAAATTAGAAAGGCAAAAATATTTGATACTCTTCTACAGCTCTGATTCATGAAAGTAAATTAGTTTTTATGTTTCTGAGTTAATTGCACACAGTGGCCTTTTTAGGGTGTCTATGATAGGTTATATGGGCTTTTCAGTATGTCTAAGCAGGCTTACACTAAAACTGCATAACAAGTTTATACCTTGAAATTTAATATGCAAAGTATTTTTAATGAGCAGAGTTGGAGCAGTAAAGCATTTCTTTATTGCATTTTCTGGAGTTAATTTTCGTTCACATGATCATGTTGTTTATACAGTAAATTATACCTTGAAGTGAAATGTAAGAAAAGTGCCAAACTATTCACAATCTTGAACATGACCAAATATAAAATCTCTATGTTTTCTAAGTGTTTTGATTTAATTGCTGCTTAAAATAATCTGATTGACATGTAAAAGGCAATACTAATCCAGTTAATGCTACTAACATCTTTTTCATTTCCTCTTTGTGTAACTAACCTGTTTGGGTTTTTTGTTTTGTTTTGTGGTGGGTTATTTTGTTGTTGGGGTTTTTTTTTTTATAACTTTTGTATTTTCTGTAAATCTATCCTTTCATTTTCCCTCTCTGTGAAACAGGTATAGGCAGAGTGTCTTTTGGAGCTTTCTTAGGTAGGTGAAGATTAACTTTTCTTAAGTTTTGGGTTGGCTTTTTGTTTTTTGATCTTTAAAGATTCACTCAAGTGTAGCAGATTTCTTAATATATGCATTTTTAAATAATGGGAAAAATTAAAAAAAAAAATAAATCTTGGGGTTCCCTGAATTCTGGGATCTTTCCATGATAATTAAGTATGACCTAATTACCACAAATAGAGTAAAAATAATCATTAGCAAGCATAGCATGTCAGCATTCTTGTTAATTTTTTTGTCATAAACAATTAGCTTTTCCATGTGGCTTGTAGCAATATCACTACATTATTTTCCCTTGAAATTTTTGGGCTCTAATTTAAACTCTATGATTTTAAGAATCATTCAGCATAGATGTAAGAAAAATAATCAATACAGAATAAAAGATCTAACCTAGCAAAATTTCTGGTTAGGAACTTATAGTGGGTAAAAGTCATTCTGACTAGTAGAAAAATAAGCTGAATTAACTTTTTATTTTGAGAGAGTCTTGCTTTTAAACTAAGATTCTGTTTCCCCTAAAAATTACTTCAGCTACAAAACAATGTAAGGACCATAAAGGAATTCTGAAGTTCCTGCCTAGAAAAAATAATTGGCAAAAGCAAAAGGCTGAGGTTAACCTTCTGTTGCTTTAGTGCCCTTTTTTTTTTTTTTTAATTGGACAATAGCATAAGCAAACAATTAAGAGACATTTATTGACTTAGCACTGTGGAAGTTCCAGTTTCCATGTTACTGGCTCCCATTACTTATTTTCCCTTTTTGTTTTTGCAGATGTTGCCTTTATCACAACTGTGACCTTCCTGTGGAAAGTGTCAGCAATCACTGTTGTAAGCTGTCTTCCACTTTACATTCTCAAGTACTTGAAGCGCAAGTTCTCTCCTCCGAGTTACTCCAAGCTTACCTCGTAAAAGTGATTATATTCCTCTGTTTTTTCACTCACTCCAGTCTGCAGGTTGCATATTCACTGTGCTTTAGTGTCTATGGATTCATGTTGGACTAAATAAACTTTAAAAAAAATCAAAAATCAAAAGGGATAGCGTGAATAGAGCACGAAAAAAAAAGAAAACATCTGACAGATACAATAACATAGAAGTACACTAACAATTATCAGAGATAAACTAAATTTTCTTCATGTTGATTTTATTTTTTTTTATTGTTATGATTATAAAATAAAACCAAATTACCTTTGATTCCACAATGCTTCTGAATGGTTTCATTGCTACTGTAAAGGATCTTTTGCTACTGTAAAGAATTTTTTTCCAACTATGTTTATCTTCTGCAGGTTAAATTGAAAGTTTTGTTATTTATTACATAAATTTCTGTCTTTAATTATTGTATAACTTCCTAATTCAAGCCCTTTCTTTTAATGTTTATATATGGAAAAATTCATTCATCCATACTTACTCTAACAAACCTAATACCTGTAAATGCCTGTGTCTGTATCAGCAGCTATTACTCCTCATCAGACATTGATTAATATGCACTATTTGAATTATGTACTGATGTCTGCATAGCACAGTATTATTTTAGGAGCTGTTGTCCTATTCTGTACTCTCCATTTCTGGCACCAGTAAATTACAGAAGTGTGATGTTGACAGCAGTTCTTTAAATGCACATTACAGCCAGGTTGCACAAAAGCTGTTTAAAAATTAAATTATAAATTCTGTACATAATTCCACAGCATTTATTGATCTGTGCAGGTATCAAAACGTGGCTGCTCAGTAAATATGTTTTAAAGTTCTTAATCATTTTGTATTTGTAAAACTGCAAATAGTGTCATAGTACATTTCTATATATGAGAAGTCCAGTAAACCTTGTATTAGTTAATATGTTTAAATTGCCTTGTAATCTGTTTACTTAGGTTACTCAGGTAAAAGAAAATAAGAGGAACACGTGAACATCATGGTAGGAAAATCCACCATCTTCCAAGTTGTAAATGTTACATTTTTATAACTTAGTTTGGGTGCAAATTTGTCAAAAAAAAATCAAAACGTTTTTGCTTGTAAGCTGTCAGAGTTGAGTATCTTGACTGAGTTATGACACTTTATAGCAGCTGAAGATTTGTTCCAGAAACTCAAATACTCTGATGCAATCTGAAGGGTTCAAATCTTGCACACTGTACTGGCAAGTAGGATATATTAATTTTCCATTGTGATGTAACTTTGCTTTCTCATGAAGTACATATAATGAATTTGGCATAGTCTATTAATCAGTGGAAAGGAACAACATAACTATTAATGCTTTCTTTATTGAATATGTATGAGTGTGTTTTTAAAACCCACTTACTATGGATATCATTTTTATGTTTGACTGTATGCCTTTGCAACATAATTTCTCATTTAGTCTCTTTTCCCTTATGCCATTATTACTTTGGATGAGTAATATTTAAGTGATAATTATAACTACTTCCTGGGAGAGCAGAGGAAACTGCTGCAGAGCTATTTGGATTCCACCCCACTCCATTAATTTTTGTTTTCAGAGTTTTTCTAACTAGCTATTTATCTGGGGTTTTTTTAATTTTAATTTCTCATTATAAAAGCAATAAAGCCTAATTTCTACCAAATATTAGTGGCACATGTATTGAATAAACTACTGAGGTAGTTTCCTTTAATTACCTGACATCACAGACTAGTTTGCCCTGTCCCTCTTCGAACTCGCTTCTATAAAAGCCCCACAAGATGTCACTGTTCTTGCATATTAGCAGAAGCCTTTCTGCATTCAGTGTGGTTTTGCCAAGATGCTCCTGACTTGCATTTTTAGTTTAGTTCTGTGGTATTTTTTGTCACTGATTTTCTCTAGTTTGTTTTTTTTTTTCCCCCTAATAAGTGGCAATTACTTTAAAACAATTAAGAAAAGTCACCAGTGTAGAGTTCTTCTGAAATGTTGGTGGCGTTTTTTTCAGAACTTCTTTTCTTACAAATTGTGGACACACAACCATATGTGTATGATCCAGGAGATAAGCAAAAGCTCAGAGTTGGTGATCTTTCACCTATACATCACGTGTGAAATTAGGCAGAAAATGAGAACAAAACCTCAGAAATTAAATTAACAGCATGAAAGTGCAATACCTCGCTACATCTCTATGAGGCACAATTTTAGCCATGGGTAAAGAACTGCTCAGTTAGAACTTAGGTGTTGGTATATTAATTCCCAGCATTAAAACTTTTAAGGTTAGTGTGATAGCAGATGTATAGGTTCTGTACACAGCTGTAAGCCTTTCAAAAGTGGAGTCAGTTCTCTAAAGTGCCTGCTTCCTTAGTATTGCCAATATATAGCAAAGGTCCAGTTTCAGCTCCCACTTTAAGGATTGTGAAAGCCTGACTCAAGTTACTTACCTTGCTTTTGAGGTTCAGCTTACATAAACAGATTTAGGCATTGGCTCTGCAAGTTACACCCAGAAGGACCTTAGATTTACTCGATATTAAATAAATGTTTACTTTTGTGAGCTCTTATGTCAGATATGTATTTCTGAAATGGTAATCATGTCTCTCTGGAAAACAGTTTCAGAACTGGGACAGAATGGAGGAGCCAGGTGTGACCAGGAAATACATCTTCACCAAAGTAACTTACATAACAATACATGGACCATGTATAATAAGCACATGAGCTGAACAACTAGGTTTCCAATGTAGTGTGATGGAAGAACAGAGGGAAAGGAGAGATCCTGCAAAAATGGAGAATACTGCTAATTATATTGAGGTTTTTTGATGCTATTTCAAAATTATGTGTTCATGTAACTGCTGGAAAACATTTTACTACATAAGATATTAGTTTGCAAATGGAAGATAAGTCCTTGCATACTTAACATTAAATCTGTAGCACTCGTCCATGAGTGTGTTTACACCAATGTTTTTATGTTCAAACTGACCTTGCTGACTCATGCAATCAGAATTCAGCTGTGTAGTATCTCTTGTTTTCTTCCTAAAACCTTCAAAGTGGTGGTAAAAAAAACCGTGCCATTGCTTTTATATTGTCTTGGTTTTGAAAGACGGGTGCCTGCCAAGGAAGGCAGGAGCTTCTCTTGGAATAGAAAATGTAAACCCCCTCCCTCCAAATTATTATGATTTCTAAAAATTAAAGGGTCTCTCAGGCAAAAATATGAGAATAGGAATAACAGTTCTTTAATATGTATAAACAAAATAAAGTAAAACAAAAACCAAAAAACTACAACTTAATAGGAAAATTAGAATAAGATGCAGTATTTACAAAAACAAAACCTGACAGTTACAATACAACCTGACACCCTGTCAGTCAGGGTGTTGGTAGCAGTTCAGTTTGAATAGTGGCTCCAGTAGTCCTCCTGGAGTGACAGATGGTTCTGTTGAAACAGAGATCCTGTAGAAGGGCAGAGTTTTCCTCCAATGGTCCAGTGGTGATGTTGAAGGGTCTGGTCCTTCCTCTGGGAATCCAGTAGAAGGCAGATGGCTGTTCTGTCCAAATGCCCAAATTATATCCAGGTGGGAATGCTTGGCTCCTCCCCCTGGGCAGAGCATCTTACAATGGGCTGATGTCATTCTATGAGTGATGTGGTGGGTCCTTAATTTCCCATTAAACAGGAAATAGCTCCCAGAGGAAGTTATCTATGACTCATGGGGCAATGCATTGATGGCCCATTAACAGGAGATAGTCCAAGGAAGGAGGCAAGGAAAACACTGCCCCTCCTGGTTTTAACAGTTCATGAAGATGGAGATAGAATACAGACCTTCTGGCGTATTTTTACATTGTAACCTAGGACATTTATACACACTGGAAGTGTTTGTTATCTTGATGAACAGCTTCCATTTGAGCAAGCCTGTATTACAAATGTCCTACCCTCCATCTGCAAGAGCGTGAGCTGAAACTCTTCTTCAGTCTCCATTTAAAACATGTCTGAAAGATGGAGCTCTGCAGTTAGGAACCTTTTTGGACTGGACGGCATTTCTGTAGGTATTTAAGCAAGAATTTTGATAGCCACTTATGCAGTTAAGCAGCTGTTTGTCATGAGGATCAGCTTCTGTAGACGAAGAGGAGGTTCTGTCCCTACATGTTGCTCTTACAGGGCTCACTGGAGGGTTCCTTCACCACTGGAGTGTGGCGCTGTTCGAGCCTGATCCACACGGGGTTGCGCATGAGCCTCATGAGTGCTGGTGAGCGCGGCCTGGCTCCCTGCACAAACCACAGTAAGGGCTTCCTCGGAGGCATTGGGATGGGCTGTGAGCAGAGATACCCCATTGTGACTCCTTTTCCTGCTGCTGCAGAGCTGCGTATTCCTGGGGTTTATATCAGCAAAATAATATGAAAGAAGCTTGCATCTGTTTCACACTGCATCCCTTCACATGCCCAGAGCTATTAACGTGGCTCCAACAACTCCTACAGGGCAAAGGAATTTACTGCAGAGTATGGGGACTCTGGATGGACAGTTCTTTAAAAAATGACAGCCACACAAGAAGATCAGGCTGTCCCACTCCTGCCACTGATGCAGAAACTGTTCTTGCAGGTCCTGCTTACACTGACATCCATTTCAATTTTACCTTCCATGGAGTTTCTCCTTATTTTTGCTGGCCAGAAAGGAAAAAATTGGTTCAGCAGTCTCTTACAATACTTAATTGAATAACCTTTCTGTATCTAGGCTGTTATTATTATAACTCAATTGAAACTTGGAGGCAATCAAAAAAGCCCTTCGATATGTTAGCCCCCTGTAGGGAGGAAAATCAGTACAAGTGAACAAAGACAACACAGATCGAACATTATATGTAAATAAACAGGAGGCACAATGTCTTTAACACTGTGTTAAAAAGTGTAGGAATTTTTTTGTAAACAAAACACACTTAACGTGAGATACTTCCCAACAAGTATTAACTACCCAACAGATGCCCTCAGCAGGATTCACAGCTGTTATTGCAAGTGGGAATTTGCTCATCCAATTGCCAACAAAATCTGCCTCAAATAGGCAATTGCACTAAAAGACCTATTCACTACTTTATCAACCAAAACCATAGTTTTGATCAAAATATTTTACAGCAGAGGTGGTGAAAACTGGATGCCATGAACAGAATAATGAGAATGCACTCTGCAGTGGAGTTGACAAATTCTGCTTTATTCTTCCATCCCTGACCAGGTTTTAGCAGAGCTGCAGCTGAGGTTTCTCCTGATTGTAGTTTCCTCCTGTCCTCTAGCATGCTTTCAATGTGATATGGTAATCAGCAATATTAAATTTCTAAATTGCTCAAAAAAAGCAGGCTTGAGTAATTTTGCCATTGGAATTTAGCCTTTATGCATTACTGAGCTATGAAAAGATCATCATCTGCTCTGAGGAGATACTGTGTACTATAGCTATGATGCACAATAGGTATTTATGTACCTGGCTTTATTCTTCTGGCAGTAAACTATCTTTATTTCCTCTGCTTTTGACGAAACTGCAAGGAACAAAAAGAGCTTTGGTTGTAATGATCATGTATCTTTAAGCAAGCAGTACACAAAATAGACCATTGTAATTCTTATTTGTAGAGCTGCTTTCCATTGTTTCTCTATAATATACACATCTAGCTTTTTCCACAGTCCCTCTGTGTTTTGCTCTAAGTTCTAAGCATGCATTTGATTTTGCAAAGTAAACACACATTATGTGGAAGCAAATTATAGATAACTACTTCAAAAGTCTGTTGAAAATTAATTCCTGGCTGGAAGGCTGAGGGTTGTTAATGGCTGAGCAGACCTGTAAGGGATGTAAGTGTATGTACACGTGTTTTGTATTTATTGCAATTATCTATTGCCTATTTGAAGGAGAGATCTGGGATATCTCAGTCAAGATGCTCCTCTGGGATAAAGCTCTATGCTGCATGTGATCAGTAGAGGAAGATGAGCTGTTATTTCCTCTGTGTGTCATTGCTGGTTGCTGCCTCCTTTAGCCATTGAGTTCCAAATATATCTGCAAGACCATAGCTACACAGGCTCAGTTTCCGCTTCCCCGAATACCTTCTCCCTTCATCAGGGTACTGACTCTTCCTTGACAGTCACTTGAATATGTCTGTTGGTTATCTCAATCCCAGCTGAACGGGGTTTATCCCAGCTGTAGAAGGTAGTTTTCCATGTGAGTGTCATGAGGAGGGCAGGTGACGCAGATGTGGTCTAGTACACACTCACACTTATCCAAATGCAACTAAAGCAATTGTAGTCAATCTGTCATTGAAAATAAATAAATATAACAAACCTGAGCACGTACTATTTTATCAAATTTAAGGAAGAAGGTGAAGAGAAACAAAAGTTAATGGCTTTGAAACTTTTACCCTGTAACTGTAGTGGTTTTGCCTTGCTTATAGTTACTTTTCAGTTTCTTGAATGATCTTCTTCACATGAGAAAATAGAAAAATATTTCAAGTTACTAAATTATTCATCTGATATTTTAAAATGTCCTTGCTGGAGGTCTTCACATTACCTTCCCACATGTGCATAACTAGTTTTAATTCTGGTAGGTCCTTTTACATCATTTTTGGTATTGTAATACATGGAGGGTTGAAAGTTGAAAGCAACATATGAGGATATCCATACATTTGCTTGGAAATTGGATGTTATAGTGAAGGATGCCAAGATTTAAGATTTAAGAATCTTGAAATGTTTTAATTAACAATTATTGTATGATTCTATAAAATAAGAGGTGGAAGGAAGAAATCTGCTGTCATAGCAACTTAGGTTTTAGATACCCTTCACTTGTGCAAACTTCAGATAAAAAAAAAAACCAACAAACAAGAAACCCACATGGCAAATCTTATTTGAAAAAAAAATAACATTTTATGAAAGTAAACCTTTTAAGAAGACTGTGAGACTCACGCCTGAATGTCTGGAACTACTGAGAGAAATCGTGTTTTTAACAAGCCATCTTGGGAACACCTGACTGAAAGAAACAATTCCAGACAGTCAAAATGCCATGCATTTCTGCCTAGCTTGCGTATCAGTCTGGCCCTGCTTGCATTAGAAGAGATTTGATTTCTCCTGACCAGGAATGACCAGGATGGGCTGTCACACTCACTTGCATTGTCATGTTACCCCAATAAGGGCAACCACAGCAAGGTCTCTCTGTGCTTTGGTCCAGCTGTGCCCACTGGAACGTTGGGACACGGATGGAAGAAGTCCCTAGCCTGAGCAGTTCTCCAGTTGTTGAAACAATTGACTTCTGTGTAAACTGGGTTGTAGTGCTGGAGAGGAAGCAGTGAGAAGAAAAATAAGCTCTCTTTGTATAACCTGAAGCAGATTTGGGGGGAGTGGGAAAAAGCCAAGCTGCAGCCACATAACCATGATGCCAGCTTGCCATCTGTCCAAAAGCAATTACTTGGAGATGGCAGGTGAGGAGGGAGAACAAGGTTATAGCTCAGCTGTAACACAGAGCCAGCCACAGTCACTGATCTGGTACGTGGCAGCACAGGAGTCTTTCTTCTTGACAGGCAGGTTACTCACTCTGCCAGATCAGACATATCATCACTGTAAGTGATGGATTTCACTGCTGGAGAAGCAGGGAAAGGCTTCTTACAGCAAAGCCTGCCCTGGAGGCAGCTGCCTCCAGGCATGGCAGCAGAGATGTCTAAAAGTGCAGAACTTTACATGTTATGGTCAGACACTGGAAATGCCTTTGGAAGCAGAAGGCTGGGGAAGAAAATGGGGGGAACTTCATTTTGCCTGAGGACCAAGAAAAACAAGCCATCACCCCCCCGCCCTGAGCGGACAGTGCAATGGAACATCCAGATTGTGCCATGCTGCAGGATCCATGCAGCCCTCTGCAGCTTCCACCTCCCGGCCCCCTGGAGAAAAATCCAACATAGCTTGCAGCTACCTTGCAGGAGCCTTGAGCCAAGTCTGTGGGGTGGTCTGTCTGTCTGGCCCTGTGCCACCCAGTGCTCAGTGAGCAGGCACACCAGGCCCTAAGCAGTGTGCTGCTCTGACCCTGCACTCATAGCAAGTCACTTGACATCACCCTGGGGACATCAAGAGATCTCCCCCAGTCCTCCTGTGAACCATCTTGTTTGTGTTTTGATCATTTGATGGCCGTGTCTTTGCCCTAGCTATTCATCAGCACCTTCCATTCCTGCTTGTGGTGTTCTCCTCTGAGTAACCTGGGGCCTCTGTGAAATTGCAGCCTGCTGATCTTGTAGCTGTTGTCTCAAGTACAGTCACATCTGCATGTGGGTCAGGGTTGGTGACTACAGTCAAGACTTCATTTATTTGTGTTGTATTTATTTTTAAAGATGGGACACAAATTCCATGACAGAGACTCATTTGGTGATCATGTGAAGAGAATGACCAGGCAGGTGCTTGTGGCTGAGCTGCTTTCAGGCAAGCTGAATTCAGTACATGCCAGTACATACTGGCAGTAAGGGAGAAATTTTGGAAGGAAGACACCAGATAGAGCCCTCCAGCAACTCAAGGAAAACCTGAAAAACAAAGGCTTCTCTATAGTCTTTCTTGTTACCTGCCAGTCCTGTTTGAGTCACAGACATCTCACAGCTCTTCTGCTTTGTGTCCTTCCTTTTCTGGTTTGATACTTTTCCCAGGCATAAGAACTGGGAGAACTTTATCTCTTCTTAAGAGAAAGGAAAAATGGAAGCTGCTTGCAAGTCTGAAATAAAGCAGTTAATCAGCTTCACATTAACAAATTTCAATGAGTATATCAAAACCTGATACAGGAACTAAGAATTTGAGATGTGAGGCAAGTCAAGGGGGAAAGCTAATAATTTCCATTGTTTTGCCCATGCAATAATTTCTATTCCCAGTGTATTCCACCAGAAGTGACTGGTGATTTTAAATTATACTATTATTAAGATGTTTGTTTTGCAAGTAGGAGTCTGGTTTCCAAAAATTGCTAATTATTCACTGTACAGGCTTTCATTCTCTTGATTAATCTTAAGCTGGGCAACCAAAATGATCAACTGGAAGGGAATAAACCATAGTACATGAACAACAAATAGATAATTGGTTTTGGTATCACATGACAGAGCTGAGTAGGAGGCTGGAGATAAAGATACAGGTTATTCAGAGAGAGAAAGATCCCCTTTACTCATTAAGAGACTGACAAGGGAAGAAACTTTGCCACCACTGAGAATGCATGGAAGTGAGAAAATACAACAAGTAATAGTGACAGAAAATGAGATGATAGGGCTAGGATTAGTCTGTAAGGAGAAAGGTCCTAGGATGTCCCAACATGACATTTCCCCCAAGGGAGGAAAGAAATGTCACCTTTTTTCTTGGAAGGAGGCAGAATTTTCATCAAGGTCATAAATCTACTGATTTAAAACCTCTGACATGTGGGGGCTTGACAGTGTCATTTATACATGGCATGAAGGAAGGACTTCACTTTTAACCTGAGATTGATCATCCTCCTTCTTTAAGGTACTTAGGGACTGCTTCATTTGAATTTGAATTTTTTACACAAAAATAAAGTGTGATTTTTGTGCTATATGCAGACATGTTCACTCTAGAAGTTATCTGGTTAACTTTGGTGTAATTCATTACACATCACTCAATTTTCTTCTCATCCTCCAGATTACTGCAATCTCACACAAATATGTGCACTTCTGAGTATAGGAAATGCCCCTACAGGGGCTTCTGTCCTGCTCGCAGCTCTGCCTTGCTGCTGCGTCTGGGTGCAGGTTTGAGTAGGTGCCCTGCCTCTCTGCCCCTTCCCTTGCCCCGGGAGTTCCCCAGCGATCGGCTTCTCATTGTTCCGCGAACTGCTCGAACTCCTGTTGTCAGTCTCGTTCATGGAAAGCATAGCCAGCACTGTCAGAAGTGATTAGTGTGGAACTTAGGCGATAGAACTGAAGCTTCTTAGCACAGCGTTATGACTGACACCTCTGTAAACTCGTTCCAGGGAGCCGGCGGTGGGGAGAGAACTCGGTACAAACTCTCCATGACAACCCAGTTTCACAGCCACCAGCCCATTTCACCCAGCGGGAAGCAGGACCTGCATCGCTTCTCTTGGCGTTCAGCATCCGTGCTTTCCAAAGGTGGGCTTGGTTCCAGTTTGAATGATTGATGCGATTAAGTTGATAAGAGACAACGTCAACAAACACGGGGGGTTTTGCTTTAATAGTTTATTTCCTAGAGCAAGTTTCTTGTGAAAGCTGATGTTTTCACAAAAGCCAGAAGAGGGCGGTGCATGCCAACAAATAATGTGGAATAAAAAAATCCCACATTCATGGTCATCACAACAGAGGGAAAAATATNGAGACAAAAATCAGTGTTATGGAAAGGATTTCTTTTCAGTTCAGTCACTGTCAAACACCATCACTGCAAGTGCTGCCATGGAGGATGCAGTCTCACTGACAGGCTTATTTATTTACCAATGTGTGTGTTGAAAGGTGAAGGGGTTTCTGCCAGCACTCCATCCAGCCTAGCTTCAAACCAAAGTATTGGGCATTCAGAGCCTTCGCCTTGTGAGGCAAGTTTGTGTTTTTCTATTGAACTTTTAATTGGATGAAGGGAGGAGAAGCAGCCCTTAAAAGAAAACTATCCCACAAAGTGTTTACTGTGATAATGTGTGAGTGGTGGAGGCAGCTGGGTCGGGACAGACCGTGTGCCAGGGCCCTCATTAACCACTTTTTGCCAGATTAGATGACCACTAGTGCCGAGCACCAGAAGCAACACAATCCCATGCTCCTAGTAGGACAGAACATTTCATCTCAGTAAGACACTCCCATCCTTATCACTTCTAAATCAATGAATTGCACAGGGCTGCTCTGCCAGACCCAGCGCTGTGGTGTGGTCTCTGAACTAGCATTCAGCAGCCCTTCCCCTGCCTTCTCCTGCTCCACTCCAGACCTTCTCAACCATGTTCCTGAAAGACTCTAATCACTGAAATGGAGCCCATGGTTTGGCCCCTCCACAGTTAGCCTAAACGGATCTTATTAACCTGCCTTCACCCTCCTCTGATCTGCCACTGATACCAGCCTTAAATACTGTTCATCCAAGCCAGTTCTAGGATATAAGAAGTCCTGCACTGGGCTTTGTACCCAGGCAGTGGCCATCCTTCAAATGCCTCTGCCAGACAAAGTTTTTCCCTGAAGTCACCAAGTCTAGATAGCCAGCCATGAACTCTGAACAGAGAGGTTACTCCTGTGTCTGTATGTGCCCATGCACACAGTTTCTGAGGTCTCGGTCTGCCTTATCCTGTGGGTCCCTCTATACCTGTTGGTACTCCAAGAACAGTGACAGGAGCTCCCAAGTCTGTGTGCTGCTGGAGTTCTGCAGCCCAGCAACCAGTGAAGGAGCTCTCTGTAGGGAGCAGGAGAGCCTGCTGTGGGTGGGAATGGCCTTTCTTTGTCCTGCTAGAGGTTGCTGTCTGCTTCTGTGAAATTGGTCTGCATCCACTTATTGGAGTACAGCCAGCAAAACTTGGAGCCAAATCCCAGACTTCCAGACTTGACAGCTTTGACTCATGTAACTTGAGAAACACCACAAAAATTGCATTGTAGCACAGCTCTTGTGGACTGCTCCGGGTATCAGTGCTGGGCAGCAAGCCGGCAGCAGCCCTTGAGCAGTAAACACAAGTGGCTTTCACCTCAAAGACTCACCTGGTGACAGATTCTTCAACTAAAGTCCCAAAGGCAATTTATGTGAAATAATTCCATGAAACAATTTTCAGCCCCAGTTGTTAGCCTGTCTTTTCACACCTGCCTTCCCCAAAATCATCCTGGTGGATAGATCCAGCTCTGGGAGGTTGTTCTGCCATTGCTCTGCCTTGTGGATTAACAAAGGCATTCCTGTCTGCAGGGCTTTGTCCCTGCAGTTCTCTCTTGCACCACACATACATCTGTGGGCAGCCTCCTTCTCACAGACCACAGTTAAGAGGCTTCTTTAATTTCATAGTTTTCTCATTGTGCTTAAGAAGCAGTCTGAAAATAAATTTAATTGGATTCTTGAGAGAAAGATACTAATGAAAGTCCTGCAAGCAAAGGAGAAGAGATTACTTTGTACCATCTTCATGGTTTCCTATAGCTGTTCCAGGCCTGCGTTTGAGGTATCTGCATTAACTTGATGTGGAAGAGTCTGTTGAGGAGACCTGAGGCACAGTGCAGACACAAAGCCGGGCGTTGGGAGGTTGTGGAGTTTCATAACTGTTGTGGTTTCACTGTTGCGCCGGAGCACCGTTTAGAGCAGAAAAATCATGAGGTGCTTTTTGGCATTTTTCTTAGCAATGATAAAAAGGATTCTCTGGCTTTGCAGAGGGGAGAGTCTCATATTTGGACTGCTGGAGCTGTGTTCATCCTGAAAAACTTTTCCATGGCTTTTGGAAGGTTCTGCTCTACAGTGCATGCCAAGCAACTGCAATGACTTAACACATTTAGTTTTCAGAGAGTCAACTGAGGGATCTTAGATAGAAGTTTAACCTTGCTAATGTTTGCAAATGTGTCTTGTTCTAGCTGCCAGTGAATTTGCACTCTCACATACAGCAACAGATGCAAAAGAAGAGATGGGGTTCTTCCTGGGACTTTCTGGTTCTGCATACTCATTTAGAAATCAATTTAATGCATTTTAATTGCCTATTTTTCTCCTTGGTTTTCTCTTTACAGCTACACACCAGCAAAAAATAATAAGGTAGAGTCTAGCCAGGCAGACTGCTAATGAGGAGGCTTGACTCAAGAAGATTTTAATTTTCAGCATTCGCTCTTCGAGATAGCTACTTCAGCATGCAGGGATGTCACAAAACAGGAATGCTTCTAATGGAACAAAGGCTTTGGGTTTGTACATCATTTCGGTACACAAACAACCAAACCTGTCCTTGACCAAATTGCAGGAGTCTGGCAATCCCTCTCAGTTTGCTGGCCCCCTCAATAAAATCACCCCAGTAAAGAAAACTCTAATTGTGCAGGGAGTAAGGTGTGAAATGAAGGAGGGAGATGGAGTTCAAGCTGTGAAAATGGTATATGTTAAAAGCCCAGTCTCTTGCCAGCTTTTCAAGATCCTTCTGGCAAAGAGAAGCTTGTGTCTCTGCCAGCCTGACTGAAGTGCTTCTCAGAAATTCCCCATCCATTGAGAACTTCTGTGAGAAACCAGAATTAGCCAAGGTCTGTGGCATCCTTGGACAGCCAGAACAGGCAGGATAGCACAAAGTCGTGATGGGTGTTGGGGTCAAAGGTGGCCTATCACCAAGGTGCCCCTGATTCCACAGCTAGTGCAGCTCAGCCATGACCTTGACACCACTAAATGCTGCATCTGAACCTTGCCATTGCTGTTGAAGTGGTACATTGCAGCTGGAGACATCTGTGACACCAACCTCATTGTAACCCTTCATGTCCAATAGCACACAGTTCCTATCATTTCATCTTTTAGGTTAAAAAGCTCAGAGTTTCATCCCTGTCTAAGATCCCCGTCTTTGGAAAGGCTGAGCTGCTCAAAGTTCGGTGAAAAAAACAGCAGAGGAGAGTGTATTTCTTCACACCATTTGACTGTAATTCATTACCTACTTTACATCAAACGTAAAGGATGCTCCTGAATAGGGCACAGTCACATCAGGAAACAAAACCTTGGCACCACATTTCATCACCTGGAAAATATTTCATTTTTCCCTCAATACCTCTCATCCCCTGGGGAAAGGGGGAGCAAGGACTGATGTATGAAAGTGTCTTGGTTTTGAAAGACGGGTGCCTGCCAAGAAAGGCAAGAGCTTCTCTTGGAATAGAAATTGTAAACCGCTTCCCTACAAATTATTAAAAGGAGCTTTAAGGCAAAGATATGAGGATAGGAATAACAGGTTTTTTAATATGTATAAACAAAATGAAGTAAAACAAAAAAAAAATAAAACCTGACAGAATACAACCTGACACCCTGTCAGTCTGGGTATTGATAGCAGTTCAGTTGGAATGGTGGCTCCAGTAGTCCTCCTGGAGTGACAGATGGTTCTGTTGAAACAAAGATCCTGTAGAAGGGTGGAATTTTCCTCCAATGGTTCAGTAGTGATGTTGAAGGGTCTGGTCCTTCCTCTGGGAATCCAGTGGGAGAGAAGGCTGCTCCTCTGGGAACCCAGTAGAAGGCAGATGCCTGTTCTGTCCAAATGCCCAAATTATANAGAGTGAAACACTACACACAGCTCTCATTTAAAATTAATTCTCCTTGTGGTACACAGCGTGTTTCCCCATCTTCCTGCATTACCCACCAGGTGCAGCCAGGTCCTTGAGCAAAAATAATCCCACGGACAGGTTTGCATTTGGCTGCAGTGGGATTAATCCCAATAGTCTTTCCTAAAATACCTT
>VXBU01000212.1:0-11054 GCA_013400315.1 Bombycilla garrulus | reverse complement strand
GCGGCCGCCGCCAGCGCCCCGCCGGAAACGCGTCAGCGCGCGCCCCGCCCGCTTCCGGCCCCGCTGGCCCCGCGCGGCACCGGAGACCGGGGGTTCGAGACCGCCCGCGCCCCGCGGGGACCCGGGTTCGAGACCGCCCCCGGCCGGGCAGGGACACGGTCCCGAGTCACCCCCTAAGGCCGCCCTCAGCACCGAGCACTGACGATGAGGGCAGGGGGACGGGACATGGCCGCAAGCTGCTCCAGGAGACGTTCGGGTTGGACATCAGGAGGAATTTCCTCACAGGAAAGGGTGATTAGACTTTGAGGGGGCTGCCCAGGGAGGTGGCGGGGTCACCATCCCAGGAGGTGTTTAAGGAAAGACTGGAAGTGGCACTCGGTGCCAAGGTGGGAATTCCATCACAGGCTGGGCTCTGAGGTTTTTTCCAACCTCAGTGATTCCATGAGTTTGTGACCCATCAGCTCCAGAGAGTGAAAGGAAAGGGAGCCCCACAGCACCGGATTTCAGTAGATTTTTATTTCTAGCATCTATACATGTCCCAGGTGAGTGATCTCCTGTCATGACTTAGAGCACACCACATGACCATGCACAAGCAGGGTGGTTGGATTTTATAAATTATTTCTTCCAGCCTCCAGCAGGCCTCACAGACATGTAATTCTACTAGGTATGGAATTCTAATCAGCAAAGTTACAGGCAAGGTCTGCCTGCTGACACTGAAGCTATTTTTCTGGTCTATTCCTGCGTGTGGCAGCTCCTCAGTGGGAAGGACACAGCTGTCTCACCACCATCCTCGGGACTTAGTTTTTCTGGTAGTAGAACCATTTGTCAACTGTGTGGGGCAGAAAAAAGGAGGGGGTTAGTTCCCTGTGAGCCACCCATTACTAAGTAGTCATGTGCCAGTGTGTATGTGTCACTCCGAGCTCAGGGGCTTCCTCTGCTCCTGGCAACAGCTCCTCAGCACAGCAAACAGGTTCTGGCACAAACCCTGTTTGTGTGGATTTGTTTTCCCAAAGCAGCCACCCTTGCTCAGGCTGCCATGAGGAGCATCCATGACTTGGTGCAGGTCAGGACAGCGAGCCAGGCTTCCCTCTGGCTCAGCTGACTCAGGGAGGCAAAGCCATTTGACCTCCACCTCCCATGCCCACATGGAAGACGGGCATTTCTCCACAGGTTTATTCCCCATGAAGGGATTGGAAGTGTCAGCCTAGCTCCTCTTTCTGCTCCCAACACCGCCCTCAGCTTGCCCTGGCTACAGCAATGTCCAGGTTTAGTTCAGACCCTCATTTTCCTATGGACAATTCCTCTGAGGAAGCCCCTGCTTTGTACTGGGATGTCAGGCTGGGTTTTGATACTCACCTTCAGGTGGGATGGGGCTGGCAGCTTTACACGGTGGCGCCTGAAACAAGAAGGGTGTTGTCAGACACCAGAGGTGTCCTTGCACTCTCCACACATCATTCAGGGCTGCACAAGTCTTTCCTGAGCACCACTGAAGACCCTGTGGCAGCTGGGCAGCTGTGGGGGAACACCTGAGCACATGTGCAGTATTGTGTCACTCCTGGAGCCTCCCAATTCCGCAGGGAGATGCCCCGTGTGCCTGAGCTGCTCTCCTCCAAGTGCAGCCTCCAGGGCCACCTGATTCCCAGCACAAGCAGCTCCTACTCCAGAGTCTACACAGCTGCTTTTTATTTTTTAGCCTACAGCGTTGGTTTAAAAGATATGAGGGAATACAGGCATGAGGGACTCTCTGAGAACTCCTCTGAGGGCTTTCCCTGGTACCCAACAACTGAAGACAGAGAAAATCCTGTCTTCTGACACATCCTCCATGAGGGCTTTCAAAAACCTCATTGAGACCCCTAATTGGGATAGCAACACTTTAGAAAACAAGACAATGGTTCTAAAGGCTACAAAGAGACTCAGGTTTCCATTTATGGAAGAGAGCCAATATTTGCATTTCGATTTTCCTGTCTCCTCCCTCTAAGCCCTTTCAGGCTTCCAATAGCAGTATTCTTCAAGACTAGGGAAACACAATTAATTCCTGAGGCTGGACTGGAGAACTACACCAGGAATGTAGAGTTCCTCATTCTGAAGCTGCAAAATCCCTGGGGAATTAGACTCTCTTTTCTCAAAGGGAGACCTGTACTGTGAACCTCTTGGAAGTCCAAATATTAAAACCCGCTCAGAACAGCTGACAGCCAAGCTACAGCTCAGAAGTTTAGCCCTCCACACAAACTCTGTTTGGGATTTCATCTCTTGGATGACTAAGGACAGGGAGAAGCCTCTGGAGGAATGTCTGGTTTCCTCCACATCCATCCTGTTTAACCAGAAGCAAGTGTTCAGCCACCCAAAACATTCTGAGCATGCCATGTGCCATTCACACAGAGAAGACAGTTCACCACACAAACTGCACCATTTTTCCTGATAATAACTCTGGGATTTGGCCACTCAAACTGGTACTTACTGCATCCACAGTAGCTTTTGCACAGTCTTGACTACAGCAGAAAGGGCTGTCAGACACCGTCAGGTTGGTACTGGAAGACATTGGGCACTCGTGAGAATGTGCAAGCCCAGCCTTCCCCCCAGTAGCATTAAATAATGGAATATTAAGGACTGCAGTTAACAGCTCCCAAGTGGAGGAGGAAGGCCTGGGGAGGCAACCAGCAGCTAACAGAAAGCATGGAAGGGAAGTTCCAGGGTTTTTAGTTTAGGGAAGAGGAAGGTGCACATTACCACAGGCATTAACCTACCAGTCGATCTCCCCTCTGTCAGTTTTCTTTGTTATTAAAGCTTTCCAGTGT
Source organism: Bombycilla garrulus (assembly GCA_013400315.1). Taxonomy (NCBI): domain Eukaryota; kingdom Metazoa; phylum Chordata; class Aves; order Passeriformes; family Bombycillidae; genus Bombycilla; species Bombycilla garrulus. Next base: position 8,259 of record VXBU01000212.1, on the reverse strand, counting down.
TCGTGGGTGCCTTTGATGATATCCAGGGCAAAATCCTGAAGTTGGAGATGAGAACAAACATCATGCCATGTGGAAGCACCAGACCACCTTCTCCAGACCATCATTCACAAGGAGCTGATGTTAGACAGCTCTGGAAGGGGCTGGAAGAAACCTCTTCTGCCCCAGTGCCGTGCAGGAAGAGCAGAAACTCCCAGCACACAACAGCTGAAACAACCAGGATTATTGTACAGGAGAATTGTTTTGCTTTCAAGATGGGAGGATCTGCCAAGGTCACAGAGCGAGCTTGGGGCCAAAAGAAACCGAACACAGTCTTGGGCCAGTGCTCCATTAGAAAAGCACCTCCACCCTGCTGCTCCTCCCACTTGGTTTGTCTCCAGCAGCTGATCCAGGCCTGTCCAGGAGCTCTCTTCCACTCCAGGCAAGTTATTCAGACCAGCAGGAAGAGACATGCAGCCGATCTGGCTTTGCAACTACTTAAAAATGAATTTGTTTCCAGGCATATCAACCTCTTGCCTCAAAAATGAGCAATATGTGCCCAAGCATTAACCTGTCAGCTGGAGAAGGAAACACACACAGTTCTTTGTTGGTGTGAACACCGGCACTAAATGTCCTGGTTTGATACCAAACCAAGCCAAATAAAACACTGCAGAGCATGTGTGAGGTTCTTTATCCTGATTTTCCAGTTTCCTTGATGGAAGTTTCACCCATCCTGAGGGGCAGCAAGTGTTCCAGCCTGACCAACCTAGTGCTGTGCTACAGCCAAAGGGCACAAGTCCTTTATGACTTCCATTTTCTTCCCCAGAGAGGGCTTTTGGAAGAACTGTCCTCCTCTGCACCACCTCTGGAGCTCTGGGCACTAAACCCCTCATGGCACTCCAGGAAAGGCAGGAGTGAGGACACCAAAACAAGATTTCACCTGCTCAGGATCAGTAACTTTATCTGATCCAACCCAGAGAAGAGCAGAGGAACAGTGCTGCCAAGGCACACAGGGTGTGAGGGAACACCTCATGCCTGAAGGAAGAAGAGTTTTAGCTCCTGAGTTAAGTTTAACTTGCACCAGGTTGCAGTGGAACAAAGCCAACATGTAAGGGAGGCAAAGGATGAAGTCAAGCTGCCTTTGCTCCAGAGCTGGAGCAAATAAACCTTGTGTTTTCCACCTGGTTTTGACAGGGAGGCTCCCAACCCTGAAGTGATTCCACATGAAGAAAATATTTCACAACACCACGGTGATAACTCTAGGCATTTTTTTTTCAGGTATTCCTGCGTTCACTAGGCTGGGAAAAAAGCAGGATGAACTGAAATCAACTATCAGCAGCTCCATAAAAATCTATTCTCAGCAACTCACTCATGTCCCCACACACTCCGAGCTCAGGTTTTGGACAGGGTGCCTTTGCACAAGGGAAGGCAATCCTACCTTGCCTTTAAACTCCCCATTAAAAGCAAACTGGTTTTCTGGCTTTCCATCAGGTACTTTGTATCTTCTGAACCAGTCCACAGTAGCTTCTAAGTATCCAGGCTTCATCCTTCTGACATCCTCGATGTCTGGCAGGGGACATGGGGTTTGTTAGCCAGAAACAGTGACAGAATTTACTGAACTACAGAATTTGTGTGGCTCTGCTGAGTCATTCACGGCTGTGCCTCTTTCAACCCCTTCCCAAGCAGCCTTAGCAACATTTCAGACAGGTTCCCTGAAGACACAGTGAGTATTCCTCAGGGAAGTTAGTTTCATCCTCAGGGTGTGTATCCCCAGTGCACCCAGGAGCATGGACACGTTTAAACAGCTTTGATTAGAGGCTTGGGGGACAATGCCTTTCCTTCCACTGGACAGCCACCCCGTGTTTGGAATGCCAGGCTGTGCAGAGGATTGGCCACACGTGACAAACAGCAGTGAAATGTTTTGCTCTAGGATTGTCCTTCCAGCATCACATCTGATGAATACCACAGCACAGAAGGAGCAAGCCCTGTCCCCACCTCCTGCAGGCTTTCAGGGGAGAAAGGGAAGCACTGATCCTGCTCCTGCCCCCTGTAACTCACCATTGTAGCTGTCTGCTTCGGGGTCTTCAATGTTGATAGCAATGACCTTCCAGTCTGTCTCTCCCTCATCAATCAGAGCCAGCAGGCCCAGCACCTTCACTTGGATGACTTCTCCCCGAGAGCAGACCTGCAAGGACAAAGGCCTCGCTGTCCATACCAATGCTCCCAAGGAGTGCACAATAGGAGGCTGTGCAGGAGCTCAGCAAGCAGCCAGGTACCATGAAATTAGCTCTGGCTGTCAGCAGCTCATCAGCCCTGCCTCATCTCAGCAACAATCTCCAGAGGCAGCAGAGAGAAACATCACATTGTTAAGGGAGGGGAGGTAGGAAATTAATAATGTCCCTGGATAATTGACTTTGGAGGCATTAATTACGCGTTTCAGGAGGCATTTAGGATGTGTTACCTTGCTTCCAATTTCGCACACATCAATTGGATCATTATCTCCACAGCAACCAGTATTTTCATCCTTGTGACCTGGGTCTTCCCAAGTCTGAAAAAAAAAAAAACCAAAAAAACAACACCAAAATCAACCATACATAAGAGTAAGAACTCACAGGTTTAAAGAGGTAGTAAAATACAGGTTTATTTCGGGCATGCAGTTGCCTGCAATAAACAGCGATGGCCCACTGCACACGTGGTGCCAGGTCAGATATCTGGGCTACTGTTTCCCTTGTGCCTGGGAAGTCTGAGTTCAAGTTAAAAGATCTCATCTTCCAAAAGGTAAGCAGCTCCCTCCTAGCCACAAACCTCCTTTCAAGAGCTTTCCAGACTTCCTCCTCTGTCCCACAGCTACATAAAGGTGAAGTTCACATCTATAAAGGGCAATTGTTGATTTGGCTTCCTGCCTGTTCCTCTCTCTATTCATTCATTAGCAGAAGTTTCCTGAACTCCAGATAACAGTCCACCAGAGATGGAAGACAGACAGGGTGTATTGTTCCCTTTAATTAAACAATTCAAGACACTGTTAACCCTAGAGAAGTGATAAGAATGTGGAGTCCCACTATGCTCCCCAGTGCATCTCACCCACAGTGGTGAATACACATTGAAGGACATGAAGCCAATTAATTGACTCCAAAACCAGGAGCTGTTTAAAACACTCCTGTCAGGAGTGAAAAGAGCTCCATGCCCACTTGCATCATAAGGAACACATACTCCTAAGAGGGTTGAGATACAAAAAAGCAATTTTCTTCCCAAACTTCTGCATACCAGGACAAACCAGCCCAGTCAGGCCCTTGTGATGGATCCAGTGTTCAGGAAGATGTTTTGACACCTGGGTGGTGCTGTAGGGCCATTCACAAACACTATCACATTTCTCTACCAGGAAGTGTTAAGCTCTTGATGCATAAAAACCTTTGATCCGCAAACACATGACAGAGCAAAAGCTTCAAAACACACAATTGTGCACAAAGAAACAGGCACCAGAATCCATTCAAGCAGGAAACAACTCAACTTCAAGACCCTGTGTTAAGTCATGTGGGGAAAACACTTGACATGTGCTACTGTCAAGAGCAGAAACACCAAATTCAGTGTGTTTGCCTGTGATCTGTCAGTGACAGCTCATTTCTCTGGAGGAAACTCCAGCCTTAGAGAACATCAGAGGCAAACAGCTTTGTTTGAAGTCCCTCTTTATCTATCAGTCCCCAGCCATTTAAGATCATGTGTCCAGATGTCACTATCACGGTCCCACCTTGCCAGCTGCTTCTGGGAAAGCACATCTGTGCAGTGGAGGGCGTTGGCAAGAAGATTCTTCCATAAAGATTCAGCCTAAATCCTGCATCGTGAGGATAAAACCTTGTGCTTTGCCAGGCACAAGGAACTGAAGGCACTGCGTTGCCAGATGCACAGTGACGGCTCCCTTCAGCCACAGAGAAGGACCTGCCAGCTCCTGCCCAACCGACCTCTGAGCAGCTGAGGATGAGCATCAGCTGCTCATCCTCAGGGAGCTTGTTCATAACATCAGAGAGAAGCCTAAAAGTTGGGATTTCTGCTTTAAAATATCCCTGTTTTCCTGCCAGGTTGTCTCCCTCAGCAGGACGATACATCCAGCTGCAAACACCGCGCTCCAGATCAGACTCTCTGCTGACCTTTTTGCTCATTAATGCAGTGGCAATCACAGGCACCCTCCCTCCTCCCCATCAGGATGGATGAGCCACTGGGAGAAACCACAGTACCTGTGGGATGGCACCGTAATTCCAGATGTAGCCCTTGTGGGGAAACACGTTCGCTACAAAGCGCAGTTTCCCTTTCTTCACATCTTGCTTAATTGGGTTTAAGGGTTCCTTTGTGGAAATCTGAAAGAAAAGTTACATAAATCCCTCTGCTTTACCCTTTATGAATAAAAAAGTAATTTTTAAAAATGGAACTGACAAGCCAAGAGACCAGGAGATGATGCTGATGCCAGCAGCAGGTACCGCACAACTCATGCTGCATTGCGATCCATTGGGATATGGTTTCCAGCAGACTTACAAGCCTTGGAATCACGTGGGGTTAAGAACCATAAAATATCGCTTTAATCAGAAGCCATGGGAGAACACCAAGGCATTCCAACTTCTGCAATGTCATCCTCCACACCAGACCTCTAGCATTAAGCAAGTACTGACAGAAGAAGTTAGAAACCACTCTGATTCTGGAGGTGGAATAGAGGAGGAATCAGCAAAGCCAAGGATTAAGACTGGAACTGTAATGTAGTTACCTCCATTTTAGCATTTGTCCATCGAGGTACCTCCACGACCATGTTGAATACATTCTGAAGAAAGCAAAAGAGCAGTGAGTGAGGAGGAATAACCTTGGGGCACATCCAAGTGGGCACAGAAACCAGCCAATTCACCTGAAACCACCAGGAGTTTTTTTGCTGTGGTTCTGGGGTTTTTTTCAGTGATAATTTTGAGACAGCTGATAAAAGTCCTGTAGCCCAGTCAGTCACACATCATCACTCCAAGCTAAATCCCAAGAAATACCCCAAAGGCCAGACTGAGATTCCCACACATTCTCCATCAGTTGCCACCTACTAACATCCCCATCACATTCCTAGGCTACAGGAACAGGTTAAATCAATGGCAAACAGCTGCACACAAACTACCCTGGACATAACAAAATGGGGTTTGGGCCATATTTATTAAATACAAAGTGTCTAATGTTCCAGAAAGAGGCACTCTGGCAATTCAGAAAAGACAAGACCAACAGGACAAGCCAGCTATTTAATAGCGTGGGTATCTATGTACTGCCCTGAGTGAGTGAGAGAGAACATCACTCCCAAATACTCTAGTCATAATGCAGAGAAGGATGCCCTTCCTCCAACCTGCCCCTCCTGTAAAAGCAGACCTTGCTAGTGGCATGGTGTGAGGATAAAAAAGTGGGGGAGAAATGCAGAACCACATCTCACTGTGTCTCATTTACAGGTGACACTTGAAAACATCTCCTGTTGATCCAGCTGGGCTGAGAGTTCAATGTCAGCCTCCTCCCCAAGAACACAAGCTTTTCCACACCTGGACCTTAACATCTGCTGTTTGGAGAGATTATGGTTTTTTAACAAAAAGTCAAACCTTGCTCCCTGGCCTGGGAAAGGTTGCTAATCCCCACCTTAAGCAGTATTAGCACAGCAAAGTCCCTCGAACCTGTATTGCCCCATAATTGGATTGATATTGTGCAACAAGTGCTGTTACATCACTGACTTTGCCCATACCCTTCCCTAGCACAGCTTTATTACAACCCCTTAACTGCAGGGGGTCACTGCTCATTTGCATTTTGCATTCAGAAAGGCACAGAACTATTTTTATTCCTAACTCGAGGGAAGGCACGATGCAGCTGGAGCAGGCTGGGCTGGGAGCTTACAGCTTTGCAGGCTGGGAAAGATGACTTGGGGCTGCATCTTTGTAAGGATTGAAGCTTCCCCACGGTCCAACTTGGCCAAAGACACACAGAGAACAGCCCAAGGTCATCAGTTTGCAATGGCACAAGTCCAGGTAAGATCACCACAGCCCAGACCGAGACTGAAAAAAACACCCTGCAATCCTCTCAGCGTCTTAGGAGTCTGAGGATAATGATCAAGGAGCCCAGACAGAGTGGGACAAGCTTTTGCTCTGAGGAGTTGGGCCCTGTGACGTAGCTGGCAGCACACCTGCTAAGAGATGAGTAAAACCTCAGTGTTGAGGCACTGCAGCCACAGAGAGAACCCCATGGGACCAGCACTATTGTGTAACTTTTGGGGACTGCAGCCTTTAGCTATTGTGACTTTTTTTCTCTGAATGACTTGGCACAGAGGTGCTGGCAGCAGCACTGCCTGCCTGCCTGAGGGAAGACCAGCAGCCCAGTTTCCTCGCCCCCGTTCAGCATTACCAGTTCAAGGAACTTCCGCTCACCTCTGTACTCACTGCCCTGCTCCTTCCTCCTCTGTTCTGCAAAGTGTGGCATTATCTGGATTTTCCTTGTCTGGATTACCTGCCAGGAACCTGCACTGGGAACAGCTTCCCTACTCAGCCACTGCTTCACCACTGCCCTTGATGACCACAATCCATCTTTTCCCCTCTGAGAAGGCAAAAGCCACTTCAGACTTCCCAGAGCACCTCAAGTAGCTCCATCACGTTCACCTCAGGAGCTCAAAGAGCTGCGTTTTAGAGGTTCATCTCTCAACCCTGCATATTCTTTTTTTCTTCCCCAGAACCACTCCACACCTCTGAATTTCAGCTCTCTCTAACAAGCAACAGTTGCTCCACATTTCCCAAGCTGCACAGACTTTCAGTTCATGTCAGAGAAAGAAACAAGCTACAACAGTAAAGGACACAGTCAGAGGGCCTGAGGTGCCATTGAAAAAAACCCATTAAATGAAAACTGAAACACAACCATTTTGATTTCCTGAAGCTGGGGCATATTTTTACTCATAACAGCCTGATTTGACTAACCACTGGCTGCTGGAAGGATGTGAAAGCTCTGCAGCACTGCAAGGGGCAGGTTCTGCCAGGCGAGAGGTCCCAGGAGATGCTACAGCAGGAATTTAACTTTTTCATCTTCACTTTCTGTTCAGTGCTGGATTATACTGCAGGCATAATGTAGTCGTACTGCAGCCAAAACCCAAGCCTGAAATATCATGCAGCACCCATAGGAATGGATGCAGATATTACAAAAAAAGCAGTTTTCTGCTTAGCTAACCCAAAATGCCTGCATGGGTAAGCTCAAGCCAACCACTCGCATCTCTGACGCAAAAAATGAGAATGAGATCATCCTCTCTCTTCTCCTGCGTCACTCCATCTGAGGCCAGGATGGTGAGAAAGTCATTCCTTGCATGGTGAGGCAATGACTCCACGAGGTGCTCCTGCAGTGTGGGGCACTGGGAGCCTTCCCCGGGTGTCTCAGGCTGCAGGACCCCTTGGTCCCTTGGATGTTTCAGCAGCTCTGGTCCCCTGTGTGTTCTCAGATCCCCGGGATATTCCCAGATCCCCTGGTCCCTTGGATATCTCAGCACCCCGGTCCCCTTGTGTGTTCCCAGATCCCCTGGTCCCCCAGGATGTCTCAGGACTCCCCCAGTCTCCTGGATGTTTCAGGACACCTGATCCCCTGTGTGTTCCCAGATCCCCTGGTCCCTAGGATGTTCCCAGATCCCCTGGTTCCTTGGATATTTCAGGACCCCGGATCTCCCGGATGTTTCAGGACTCCCTGATCCCCAGCGTGTTCCCAGATCCACTATGTGTTCCCAGATCCCCAGTGCGTTCCCAGATCCCGTGATCCCGTGTGTTCCCAGATCCCCAGTGTGTTCCCAGATTTCCCGGTCTCCTGGATATTCCCAGATCCCGTGTCCCCTGTGTGTTCCTTGATCCCCTGCGTGTTCCCAGATCCCCTGGTCCATTGGACGTTTCAGGACTCCGGATCTCCCGGATGTTTCAGGACGGACTCCCCGATCCCCTGCGCGTTTCAGGACCTTCCCTTACCTTCCCGGCGTCCGCGTAGATGGGGATATCGTGGAACGGGGAGATGTAGCGCCCGGCGGCATCCTCTGCAAGGCAAAGGGAGGGGGCCGACAGTGAGACGCTGGCGGCACACCGCGGCAGCTCGCACCTGAGCGGACTCAGGCGAGTGCTGGAGGGGCAGGAAGGGGCACAGGGCGGCGGTGTGCGGAGCACTCACTGAAGAAGAGCCGGTACTCGGGGCTGTGGGGCCCGGCGCGCTCCTCCACGCCGTACCGCGACATCACCGCGCACGCGCCCGCGCCCGCGCTCGCCGCCGCCGGACGGG
>VXBU01000211.1:881146-909941 GCA_013400315.1 Bombycilla garrulus | reverse complement strand
TTTAATTTTTATTAAATATCTGAATCTTTTTTGTTTATATATCCAGTGTAATTGGTCTATAGATTCAGTTTCAAACTAAATTGAAGTGTCTTTTTGATGTTCACGTACTGTCTCCATCTGCAACTAACATTCCCATGCTGACAAAACCTCAGCTGTTTCTGAGCTGCAAGCTAGATCTGAAACTGCTTCGAGATGAGTTGTGTGTGACTTGTCTGCCTTTTTTTACATGGATCCACATCTTACCTCACTGTGGAATGATGACTATAGGCCTTGAACAGTAAAGATGCATCTGTTGAACTTCGTCTTATGTTTGAGAGTTTTTGAAAGTAAATACAGGATTATTTACCAGTAAACTTTCTATCAATTTTGCTATGGCTGAAAAGAAACATTGGAGGCTTTTCCTGTGACTTTGTTTGCTGATGTTAACTGAAGAGGCCAAATTACCCTCAAGCAAGAATGCCCACATTTTTACTGTGACTACTGACTTTTTCCTTTTTTTTTTTATTCCCTCCAACAGGAACAGGAAATACAGTGGTGATAATGGTTGGCTATCCAAAAGGAATAGAGATATTGGAGCCAGTACGAAGAGGGATTCCAGTAACAATGAGTATTGTGGTTGGCACACGACATGTGCAGGAATACATTAGTGGTCAATCAGTTGTGTTTGTAGCCATCGCCTTCATCACCATGATGATTATATCGCTTGCTTGGCTCATATTTTATTATATACAACGTTTCCTGTACACGGGATCACAGTTTGGAAACCAGGTAAATGGAGCTAATGGCACTTAAGAGTATTTACCTCCTTCTCATGTCAAATCAGTTGCCTAATTTGGATTGTTTATTGAAGCATTCTTGAAGATCTGTGCCTTCTTCCTATTTTGCTAACTGTGAATGCTGCTCAGCAACAGTCAGTGAGGCTAATAAGCACTATGCTAATTGGCATCTCAAGTTTGACTAGTTATAATTATTAGATGCTCATATGAAGTAATGAGAAATACATTTAGCTACTTGTCAACAACAAAGTAAGGGCAGCTTCTTATGTGATCTGTCACCTAACTGAACTTCCTTCCTTTTGACATGAAAAGTTATTTTCGTTCTTCAGTTGTTTTCATTTTGAAGTTATTAACTTCACTAATTAATATACTTTTTTAATGGAAAGAGACTATGGTAAGTTTTGGTTTTTTCAATTATTTTCTTATAAAGCCCACAAGTTCTTCAGGGTAGAATTTTTAGTTCTAAAGCTTTATGAAAACTACTTTTGATACTTGTAATTCTGTAACTCTGCTGTGTGGTGAGATTCAGCTCTCTTGAGCTACTCAAGGTACTAAGAACATGGAGAGTACAGAGGAGGTATGGAAGGAGCAATTTTGCTCCTTATTTGCCCTTTTCACATTTCTGTACTTACGAGAGAAAAAAAAAAAACAGCTTTACTTTTTTCCCCTGAGGAAAGTACTTCATCATAGAACAGTTTAGGCTGGAAGGGTCCTCTGGACTCCTGCAATCAAGAGAGCAGCTTATATGGAGCTGTTGAGGATGTAAGTCCATCTGAGTTTTGAAAATACCTTAGAATGGCACTTACCTCTGCTTTTCAGCTACTGCAAATAGGTTAGGTTTCTTCCATGATCGTCAGCAGCTCTGCTGTTTGCAAGTTCTTTTTCTTTGTAATCCTCAGTTCAGAAAAACATATTGTTTCAATTAGTGCTTAGCATGTGGACTTCTCCTGCCTTTTCCTTGATGATGTAGATTCTAGCTTTGGGGGAGGAGGGAAGGGATTTATGTATGCTTTTGGAAGTCTGAACTCTGTTTAGGACTTAATCTATTTTCTAGGAAAATACTTAATTTCTCTTTTCAATAACTGAAGGTAACACACAGGACTTCTGTATTGGTTAAACTTGTGGTTTCCCTGATGTTTTGGTTTCCTAGAGTGTTTTTTCCAAAGCTTTAAATCTTAGTATTTACTTTGTGAGAATACTTTAGGGGAAACAACATTTTTGAGAAGTATTTATAGGAAAAGGGATGTGTTTCTGTGTTGTAACAGTTGTTTGGTGAAGAAAGCTGCTTCTTCCTGTTGCCTTTTAGATAGTTCATGTGGAGGAAAGTTCACATGCTTTATGAAGCATCATATCATATCGTGTACCTTAGTTTTAAGGATGTGAATGTGATGTTTCTTAGAAACGTGCCACAGATGCTTAAGAGGATTTTACTGTTGTCATCCAAGCGCCAGTAAATTTTGCGAGTGCCTGTAATCTGAATGCTTCTAAAATGAATGAAACTGTCTAGCATTAGAAGGTTATGCCATTTTCTCAATTATTTCTCTTCTAAAATGACCTTTGAAAATAAAAGTGATCCAGAGTTGGAAAATGTTTTGGTATTTGTCGAGATGTATTATTAACAGTCTTAAAGGAATTTTGGAAACAAAAAGCCACTTTCTAACCCAAATCTTGTTTTTTTGCTTGGCTTACAGACTCAATTAAAATTAAAACTTGTGAGTTAAATATGTTACGTGTTAAAGCAAGCTGCGGTGCAACTGCTAAATGAAGATGGGTATTTTAAGATTTATTGTCATCTCAGTTTAGGAGTAAAATTATAGATCTCCTTGCTATTGAAGATGAAAACAGGACTGTGCAAAAAAACCTGAGAAGGTGGAATAGGCTTCTGCTGCTGCTTTTGTCCATTATCTGGGAGACCTTTCAGACGACTTATCTTTAACATCATAAAAATTAGAAAATCACGATTTTCAGTACTATACATTTATAAAATTATGTATGTCATCATAATTATTACAGAGAAAAGCTGCCATTATGGGTTTGGAGGTTTTTTGTTCCTTTATGGTATTTCTTTATTGAGGGCTGCTGCTAGACAGGTCAGCATCTGTCAACTGGGAGTGTTTAGTTTCTCATTTTCTTGCAGTAGCTAGCACTTTGTCTTGGACTACAGTACTGCTTTCTTTTCTCGCTTCCCCTCTAAGCATAATTATACTGCATAGAAATCCAGTATGGTGCATCATGTCTGTAAAGCCTTTCTTGTCATCTCCTTTGCATAATGTGTCCTTTCAGTGCAAAGCTTTGTCCAATGCAGGAGACCGTGTTTAACTGAGGGGAAGTATTAATAGCTACCAGCAGCTTTTTGACCTGGTGGCCAGCTGTAGGCTGCCTGGCAGGATTCCACCTTCTCCCAGGCTGGTGCAAAACGTACGGTGTGCTTGCCGAACTGGAAGGGCTGGTTATATGGCTGCTGTTACAGCTCTGCTTGCCTCTGAAGCCCGCACGGGTTTCAGCTTTCCTGTGTGGGAAGGGCCTCGCTGCCGGCAGTCCGGACGCAGGGCTGCGGCTGCCGCTGTGCTCGGCTCCCCCCGCGCGGCTGCGGCTCCTCCTGCGAGCAGGGCGCTTCCAGAGCCTCGGGAGCGCACAGCTGCTGCCTGGAAAGATTTTATAAACAAATCCATTGCCCAGAGATCGATTAATTTTATTTTTTTTTTTACACGTGTTCAGAAGACTCAGTAGTCCGCGTGGAAAGTATTACATTTCAAAGTTTTTAAATTCCTGAAACTGCTGTCTATACTAACACTTAAAATCTTGTTTCAAGGGACATAGGAAAGAAACCAAGAGAGCCATCAGCCAGCTTCAGCTGCATACGGTGAAACGTGGAGAAAAGGTAATTCAGTGCCTCTGGTTGTTGCTGTCAGTTTTAAAAATGGTTGTAAAGTCTTCAAAGAACTTAAAATTACCACAACATAATTGCAGTGTGACATACAGTACTGGGCTTACGTTAGGGCCTTTGTTTAAAAGGCAGAATTTAAAATTAAAGAGTCAAATTTGAACTATGTGTAAAATTAAGGCTACTTTATTGTAAATAATATTTGATTATACAGAATGTATAGGGGGCGGGTACTGTAAAGATGGGGAAACATTGTTACCTTTTTAGCACTTGAAAACATCAGCAAGTGGATTGCAAAGTACTTTCACACAATTCTTACAGCTGATTTAATGTTCTGTTTTCTTAAAAGAACATTCATCTTCTTACTGATCAGAAGGCCTTAAAAATATAAATAGCTTTGAAAACTAAAACACTTGTTTCATCTTTTGACATATAATACATTCAGGAGCTGTGTAGGCTTAACCTGGAGCATAAATTTTTTAAAGTATATTTCTATATTATGAAATAAAGCTAATCTAAAAATTAAAGCAGCTTTCAGGAAGTTGGCTTTAACAGCATACAGACTAAACTCAGCTGTATTAGAATAACTGAAGTAGAAAAAGCCAACATTTTGAAAGTAAATATTTTAGTTGGAGTTTTGGGTGTGCTGATTCTAGATGCAAAATTAGCTTCTGATTAGATTTCTGCTGCTACATAGGCATTTTTTCCGCCCCCCCGCAACCCTTGTCTTAGTTGATGAGGTTTTATTTAAGGATCGATTTACTTGAAGATGAAAAACAAGGATTTAGGTCTATGAATAAAATTGAAGTGAGAAAGAACATTGGTATGTAAAAACTTTAAAAGCTGTTGTCCAGCAGAAGCTGTTCCGCTCAGGTCATGCGCTGCGGGGAATATGTCCTTCATTTGCTAAATCAGTTTTGAAACTTAAAAAATCCCAAAAGTGTCTTTGAACTTACTTGCCTTTTCCTTCTATGTTTTCAGCATGCTTAAATAGTGTTTTATGAGTATTTCTTACTTTTAATTAGATTACTTTTTAATGAAGTTTAGCAAATATTTCAAGCTGTGAACAGAGGGATATTCATGCTTCAATTCATACAATGGTGACATCAGAGATCAAGAAGAACGGAATTAAACCCAAAGTTGTGTAAAGCACTATCAGAGCATAGTGTCAGCATAGAAAGAAAGGGATGTTGAAGGGTCACAATGAAACCAACATTAAAAAACACACAGAAGATGTTAGCAGCTTTTAAAATTGATGTTCAGTAAAATCTTCCAAATAGGATTTGTATTCTGTGATTTTTTTGCAGTATACAGGGAGTTCCTTGACTAAAGTAAATAAAATGGAGGAATTTGTTGTTACACTTTATGTGGGTTATTCCGCTGAGTGCCAGTTCATTAAGAAGAGTAGAATGAGATAAGGTTAAAATCTCTCTGTTAAAATAGAGCTTTTCTGTGTGGTAAATCTGATCCTATTAATGTGATTTGAATCAACGTGCTATCAGCAAATTTATGTAATTTACTGATGCAGAGGTATTTTCATGACGTAATATAAATTTGTCTGGACACTTGTCCTGTCTACTCTGTAAGTGTACATTTTTTCTTGAAGTATTTCCTTTCAGCCACTTAAAAAGAGTCTATTTCTTTTGTTGTGATGCAGTACAGTCTTCTGTTATCCCCTCTTGAGGCTGAGATATTTGACTAAAAATAGGTCATATATTAAAAGTGTATTCGCTGTCATGTAGAGTTTTCCTGAGAAGCTTGTGGGATTATTGTAAAATGGACACTCATTTGAGTATGTGCTACATATGGTGTGCTGGGATTTTGCTTCTTGTACAGAATAAAAAATTACTTGTTATACATTAAGAACATGCCTTTACATTGCTTACGTAAAAAAAAAAAACCCAGTCTTAATGTGATTTATTTGGGAATTTAAGGCATTAATTGTGTAAATTGATAACATGCAAAGGAGGGAAATACTGGCCTTAAACTTGAAAGTTTCCTTGCAGAACTAATTAGTTTGAGTGTCTGTATTGAAACTGAAGTGCTTCAGTAAGTTGTAAATAAAAAAATACTAATCTTTTGGGGATGAAAGCAGAGTTTTCCCACTGTCTGTTGTTCTAATACTCATATTTTATACAACCCAATTAATGCTGGATTATTTTTCTTGTATTTGGAGCTATCCATCATATTTGCTTTGCAACTCTAAGCATGGCTTCGAGAAGACAGGAAGACCTGTTAGAAAAGATATTTAACCCTTAGGTAAAAATAGAAGTGGGAAATGATGTTCTGTCTAGTGTGAACATGGACAAAAGTCTTAAATCCTAATTGCATACTTGCATTCTCTGCTGGCTATGGAGCAATACCTGCTAGGATGTGGTAGAAAAAAGAAAAAGTTGAAGAGGTTTGCAGTATTCAGCCCAAAAAATCTCGTCCTGCCCTTGGAAATCCTTGGGACCATTCATTGAGAATTAGATTGTGCACTTGGATTTGTGCTGACCTCTTTGAAAAAGTTTTCATTTTATAGCTACTTTCAACTAAGACATTCCTGTGCCCCATGAACAAAGCCAATGTGTGAGACTTAATGATTTAATTAGGATGCCATAGCTATTTAAATTAGAAATCTGGGTTTGGCTGCTTTTAGTATTTGATAACTTGATCAAATCACCTCTTGACAGAATCTTGAATTGAATGAGGTTGATGTTCTTATTTGCTATAGCATTTAGTATATCTTGCATTCTTTGAAGCTAGGTATTACACAAAGCTTGTTCTGTAATGACATCAATGTAATACACTTAAATGTGTTGTCATATTTAGGGTTTAGATGTTGATGTGGAAAACTGTGCTGTGTGCATTGAGAACTACAAACTGAAGGACACTGTCCGAATTCTGCCATGCAAGTAAGTTGTCATAGTTATTCTTTACTCTTTAGCATGTTTTCCAAAGAAATGGGATGAATTCCCTATAAATCCTTCTGAACGTCTGGTGGCAGAGCTGAAGTTGTCATTTGTATGGCCTGTCAAATGTTGAAGGGCATTGGGAGACCACGTAGCACTTCATATGTATGTGGGGGCAAGGGAGCAATTGTGAGAATTTTAGGGGTGAAGTAGAGCTTGCTTATATTAGAACTTTACACTGTTGAGCTGGGAACTGTGTGGTGTCTTTGTGGTTGTCAGCATCTCCTCTTCAGAAAGCTGGCATGTACTGAAAGGTTTCCAGAACTAGTCTGTACTAGTAAATTGAGCAGCAGCTAATTGTCATGACTGTAAAGGAAAGTTTTATTTTTAACGTGTTAACTTGCACACTCATTCAAGGAGGGGTGTGTGGCTTTCATGATACATTCTAAAGAGCTTTTATTTTCCTTAGGCACATCTTCCATAGAACATGCATTGATCCTTGGCTTTTGGACCATCGAACTTGTCCAATGTGTAAACTAGATGTTATCAAAGCTCTGGGATACTGGGTATGTTGCACACTACTTTAATCTTCAAACTAGAATTACAGTCTAGAAGGCAAGACTTCATGTAACTGTTCAGAATGAGAGCAGCTGTTATTTTACAAGACTCAAGAAGCTGGGCAAAGATGCAAAGAGTAATTGAATGAGAACCAGAAAAATAAGGGAATTTTATGGCTAAGAACTTAAATATATCAAGCAGCTTGGGAATCTTCTTTGAAAACCCATTTTTTCTATCTCCAGCTGATGATACTAAGGAATTTGAAGCAGAGATGAGACTGTTTGCTCAGGCTGCAAAAATATAACTGAATTAAATAAATCTAGAACGTAATTTGATGTTGAGAACTGTGATTCAGAGAAAGAAATTATAGTTTTTCTACATATAATGTTTGTGTACTTCCACATATGCCCCGTGATTTATCCCTGTAAATGAGCTGGTATTTAAAACCTTCCTAAAGACCTTAACCAGAAATTGGTTAAGTAGAGAAAATGATGTGCTCTCATTTCTTTCTGACAGCACCAGAAAAGAGAGATGAAGACACATGCGGTAGGTTACTCAGTCACTGTTGATAAATAGTTCTTGAGTTCCACTAAAATGCTGTAGGCAAAGATGTCCCTATCTTATCTCCTACTGATCTACAGAGATCTCTAGAAAACAGGGGTGTTTTTTTGGTTTCATGGACTTTCCTTTTATAGACTAGGTCTGTGTTTTGACTACCTTTTCTCTTACTTCATTGCAGAGACTCACCAGATCTGTGGAAGAGTGTTATGAATTAGTGTTTCCTTTTGTCAAAGGGGACAATACTCTTGCTCCGTAATATGCATATACCAGATTTTGGTGCTTCTATATATTAAGTCAGACTTCACCTGGGAGTTGCAATCTTGTTGTCATGTGGGATAGCTATTGCTATTTAATATTGTTATATTAGCAGCTTGATTTCTGCTCACATTCACTTCTTGGGGTTGATGTATCTTGTGTTATGTGCAGAAGGACTTATCTTTTTGAATACAGGCTGGAAACTGAAATACCGGAACCTTCAGAATAATTATATGCCCTGAATTTGTGCTGTTGCAGAGGATACTGGTACTATGCCCAACCAGGAGGAGTAATAACTCCTCTGCTTGTTGACTAAAATGACTTTTGGAAAGCACATTGAATGGGATTATATTAAACAGAGAAACCCGGTTCATTTTTCTAATGAAATGAGGCAAATGGGTCCTGTGTATGTGTCAGTCGTTCGAGTCTCACTGAAGCTAATAGTATGGGAAACCATTCAGGAATTTTTTTCTAGCTTAGTTTTTAGTTTGATCCAGGTTGCCCAATCTAGTCTGTGGAGTGATTGCCTGAATTTTTTTACTGATGTGAAGAGAAATGCAAAGAGCAAGGCCTTCTCTCAGCACTGCACTCTGAACCTGCAGAAAAGAATGTGTAGCCTTATTATAGAAATATACTAAACCTTCTCCAGAGAGGCTCAAGGCTCAGTTCAGTTGTGGACAACAAATATTTCAGATGCTTTTACATTTTTAAAGGCTTGAAGTAGAAAAAAGGCACTAAGTCCTACAATGTGGCTTTTGTAAAGAGCAGACTTTAGTGGTCTAGTTCTTCATTATGCTGTTTATTTATGAGAGAAAGAACTGCAGTTCAGCCCATGTGATTTTGTAGAGCATTACTGAATTTTGTAGTTTCAGTGCTTATTTAACTGTCCAAGTTTTGGAAACCAAAATCATTAATGCCCCCTCCTGTCTGCAAACGTAAAGATAAGTATCACATGTGTCTTGTGTTCAACTGTAGCTTGTCTATAGCTCATTAAAATTTTAAATTATGCTGATTTGATGCTAAAGAAAGAATCAGCCTAGAATTTCTTAAATTTTAAGGTAGGCCTTTGCTAGTTGTTTGAGCAAGGAAAAAATACTTGCTAGTAAGCAAAAAAAATAGCTACTTAAATTGCAACATATTTGCTCATGTATAAAGAACATCAGTATATGTATGGCAACTAAGGTAGTCTGCTTAATTATAGAAACAAACTGCATGTATAGGACTTTGATCCATTCTGAAAATTAATTCAGTTGTATAGCTCGTGCTATACAACAGGTGAAAAAGATCCTGTTGCCTGTGATGTAGATGTTGCATTCCTGCAAAGTGACAAGCCAGAGTGTGTTTGGACCAGACTTAAAGTTAGGCTGGAGACAGAGGAGAAGAGAATTTGGTTCTGATGTAAATGTTTGTTCACCCTAATTAAAAAAACCAAAACTTGGCTAACTACTATCATTAAAAACCAGGACCTGGAGATTTCTGCAAACTCAAAGGATCAATAGGTTTCCTCAGTGGGGACTTGGTATGTGCTGAGCCTGCTCCTGACCTTCAGCAATACTGTTGCTACAGTGTTGAATTAATCCATTCAAAAGGCTGACTGGGTGGACTCTTCCTGTTGCTGCTCTTGGCTTTTGGGTGGCTTTGGAAAAAGGGCATTTCTTTTGGTTGGCTTTCTTTCTTTGCAGTCAGACAATAACCTTGAAAAGTGGACAATATCAACACTATTCCCAGGAGTGCACACATAATAGCTAAAAAAAATGGTCTTTTTTCCAATAAGGTGAGGTTACAAAAGGTGACATGGAGGAATATTGATGTCTGATGGTAGACAAAAATGACAGTTAAGTATGTTTAATTTTGAAGGGGGACCCTGAAGATGTACTTGAAGTTCCAATACCTGAATCCATAAGTGGCAGCGTTTCAGTCGGAAGTCTGAGTATTGCTTTGCAAGATGATGACAGGAACGAAATAAGCGAGTTGTCAGCTTCCTCCACTAATGAATCTGTATTGCAGTGTACAAGCTTGAAAGAGGATGCAGGGGAAACCACAGCATTGCTTGGTAAGTAATTCAGAGTTTCACTGGACAAATCTTAGCACTAGACATTGCATTAGAAGCCCTCCTCTAGGTGGTGTGAGCAGTTGGTACCGCAGTGCAGAGCAGACTGGGTGTTGTCACTTACTACTGGTCTTCAAAACATACAAGCAGATTTTCAAAGAACTCTGTTGAGCTGGAAATAACTGGACTTGGGGGAAAGAAAGATGTAAGCAGTGTCATAAGAAGATTACCCAGAGAATCTCGAGAACCTTAGGTATATATGAGTATGAACTCTGTTGCCATAGTCTGGACTAATGCAACACATAAAACATATTAAAATGGTAAAACAACAAACAATTTTTCTTTTAATTCCTGATTTCTAGATGTGGATGCCAGTAATAATCGCCATGGAGAACATCTATCTAATGGAAATTCCCACTGAACTGCTTCATGGATGATACCTTGAATAGACTGTTGAAGAACTATTATTTTTTATTTAATTAGTATGGACTTTTGTCTAGTGAACAGAAAAAAATAACAATGTAAATTATTTTACCTTTCAAACTTTTCTAGCTGGTGTTCCAAAAGGGCTAATAACTAAGAATTTTGTACACAGGAGGATTTTATAAAATCTCCTCTGGATGTCTCATCCTAAAAAAATGCAATAACCCTTTTTCTGTAAGCATTGTTACAATGTCATTGTGTTCCAGAGGGCTGTAACAAAGATGAAGACTAGGCAGTGAAAATAATGTAGAATGTGTAACGGTTCAATATTTTGGATGCACTATTTACATTCGGCATGTACACATGGAGAACACTTGCAAGCTACGACTATTAAAATGTTCTGAAAGTTCTGATCTGTTGTAATTGGAGATGAATATTCTTGGAAAAGACTTTAACTTGAAAGGAATCAAATAGCTTAATGGATATGTTGTGTATCCTTTTCTTGTGATGGAAAAATTGCTGTTTGCAACATGTAACAAATACTTATTCTATCTTGTAATGTGTTCTACTCGGAGTGGATGCTGAGGAAAGGCAACCTTCTCCATCTTGCTAGCTTTTTATACTGAATTTGGCAGTAATAGGTTTGTGCTGGGTGGTCTTCACGTGCTGAGCATGTAGACATTTAGTATATGCACACTGGTTACCTCTTTCAATCTTAACTCAGTAGAACAGAGGTAAAGGGCTAACTATGGCTAAAATATATTTATTAGTCTATTTATTAGAATTTATGTAATTTCTTCTTGCTCCTGTTCCCATCCTGACCCACTTTATGTACAAATTGAAACCGTTTCTTAAGAAACACAAAGTTTGGGTTTGTTTTGCTTTTTCTTTTCCTTTGCATAGAGATGCTGGAATTCTCTTGGCTATTCCATGTTAGGAGTTTTGACTGGGTTTGCCATTAGGTTTTATTCCTTTCTTTTAGAATAGCAGTATTGTGCCTTATAGTAAAACACTTAAGAAATCTGAAGCATCTGAGAGTAAACATAAATCCTGGCATCTCCCATTATGACCTCTTACTCTAATATTTATATACTGTAAGTGGTATAAGGAATTGCTAAAGTGTTTTGTATAGAAATATGTATATTTAAAACACTACTTAAGAGTGTTAAGTGAAGTGTTTAGGATTTTAGCATTTTCATGTTATAAATAATATGCTACATTCCTCAATTTTCTTTTGTAAAGCTGTTGCTACAGATTGCTTAAAACAGTGTCTTTCACTAGACATTTGTTTTAGAGTGCATTTTGTTTTTAAAATGTATATTTGGAATGTTTTTAAGAAAATATGCAATTCTTTTTCTAACTTATATTGAGCTTCAACAGAAGCAATAACTTTTTTTTTTATTTTAAAATGAATGTTCCAGAAATGACAGAGGGGGAAATATAATCTGAACTTCTACTTTGCAGAGCAGATGTTTCACCATAAATTTCCTTCAAAAAAATTCCTGTTAATGCCTACTTAAAAATAAAAAAATCTGCCTCTTCCCTGTAGGAGTGCAACTTTTAGGTTTACTGGAAAACTGTCAGGTTGTAGTTCTGATGTCACCAGCAGGTGCAAGTTTTTGTGATGCCTTTATCTTACAAGAAGCACATGAGAATGGAATATGACTGACCAACCATCTCCAAAACGGAACAAATAAATAAGCAACCCACAACTAAACCAGACAATGTGTAAGGATGCTTACGTCTCCAAAAAAAGCTTATCAACGTTTCCAGAACTGCCTTTTCAACTATCTCTTCAATATTAAAAATGAAGTCTTCTCCCTCTTCTTTAACACAAAACTGAACATTGATGTAGTAAATGTTGAGAGGGTTCAAACTCTAGCTCAAGGAGGAACCAAAAGCGAAATTATCAAGAGAAATGTTGTCAGTCTGTGGATTGTGTATTGCTGATACCTACAGCACAGTATTCATGCTGGAGAGGAGAACTGGGGTAAGTACTTGAGCTTTTATGTAATAACTATAAAACCAAAAGCTTTTCTTAATAATTAAATCTGAGATCTGGCAGAAAGCTGGAAGAAAAGCTAAGGAACCTACAAACTGAAAAGTGTGCTTATAAAATCTGGTGTATGCTGACTTAGAAAAATATCCAAGTATGAAAACTCCTGAGATCTGTTTCACATGCTGGCAACTGCACCTGTTTCATTTCAGTCATTCACAAAAATAGTTACAGTTGTTTCATTCAAATAGGTTTGCACATAGTTGATCTTTGGTATAGTTAGGTAGTGTAAGGCCAGCTGTGCTACTGAGGAGTGATGACAATAAAAGGCCGAATTGCAGTGCCTCCAGCAAGCAGTTTGCTCTCTTTGGAAGCACAATGACAAAAATAACCTGAAGCGAATCACTAGTCTGACCTCAGTCAAAAAGCTGATGCGTATTATTAAAAATAGAGGTAGGATGAAAAGTAGGGGGCAGGAAGAAGTATCTAGGGAGCTTAAAACAGTAGCAGGAGGAGCTTAGAAACAAGCAGCATAGGACCTGCTGTTCTGGCTCATATATTGCATTGAGGAAACGGCTGTAGGCCACTGGTAAATACAGGTGCACAGACTTTGCTGATCTGGATTCCCACTAAGCTGCGTCAAACTGGTAATGCTGGTTTCTAACACTTTACCTACCAAAAGCTTGTATGAAGGTCAGAACTAATAAATGATTTTTTCACCCCCTCCATGAATCCTTTTTGTAGGATAGGTGCCTTCTCACTCCCTTCCATTTGGGGAAGCTATAATCTGCCTCTGCTCCTTCAGCCATGTCCTGCCTAGTGTGGGAGCTGGAGCTGTGTGTGTTGTGGGTTCCTGCTGCCTCCTCCTGCTCTCATCACTTTTCTCTTCCTAGCTGCACAGTTTGTGTAGAACATGCAGGAACTTGTCTTTGACACCTCTGTCCCTTTTGTTAGATTTTGCTGTAAACAGGCAGTGTGCTTCTTATTGGAGGCATTCCTGTGGTATCATTAGACAAAAAGCTAAATTGCAGAGCCCACATGAAATCTAAAGCCCCTCAATGGTGATGCTGAATAAATCACGTGGGAAAAATCCCTAGCTTGTTTTTGTGCAATAAGTTTTATTAATTTTTTTTTTTTTATTAAATGGTGTTAAATAGTATGGCTTTGCTACTGCTGCCGTTTCTGTTAGGGACAAATTTTGTGAAGTTAATGATTTATTTTTTTAAAGGAGCTATGAACATGTCCATACAAACTGCTGTCTTAAAGGAAAAACTGGAGGCCCCTCTTTCTTCAGAAATTTTAGATTATTAATAATAGTCTACAAATGACAAACTGGAAAAAACTTGGTAGCAAATAATTGTCTACCCAGTCTTTCAGACTTCATAGCAAGCAAAAATGAACCATAGACATTTCAGATCTAAAACATGGTAATTGTTTAATTACTTGCAATACCAATTTAATGGAAAGACTAGATTTTCTTTTAGCAATGACTGCTAGACTGGATTCTTCTTTGGCTCTAAGCAATGCTTGGAGGAGATTCTTGGCATGTACTAGAGAAGTTTGATAGGATAGCAGTAACTCCTTTCCCCTGCTCCTTACCCCCACATCACACGCACATGTAGTCCAGTAGCCTGTTGCCAGTAAATAGGGCTAGGTTTTGGAGGTCTACTGGAGGAGTTGTAGGATAACTTACCTACAGTGGAAATGCCTTTAATCCATACTGACTTAATAAAGTGCATACCAATACTCCTGCCAAAGCTGGCCTGTTGGGAATTCTGATGCTGTTCAGGTTTTAACTGGTGCAGAGAAACACCATTGCAACACATTTGTCATGTGTGCAAAGCTGTTTTTTAGTTGCCTATTGATGTGGGAGTGGTCATTCAGGTATTCTGCCCATCCTGCAAGGTTCTTCTACAACCATGCAGTTGTAGTTGGGCAGATTCCAGCAAGACTGTCCCCTATAAGTTGAAGAGATGCAATTTTGTAATAGGGCCATGCTGAATTACAGTTCCTGAAACTGAATATATCAGCATAATTTCATTTTTTAAACTGTAATGCCTGTAAAAATTGTAAGGTGTCTTTGACATTGGTCTTTACTGGATGTGTTCTTTTCTCTCACAGGTGATATGTGAAGATTTGAGATTTGGAATTGATGAAACATGCACAAATTAAACTGAAGGCTTTTGCTTTTGTTCAGTATGGGTCCTGATCTCTCCTCAGATATCCTGCTGTATTGCAAAACTTGATTTAAGAAAGTTTTTAAAATAGAATGCCTTTATAATTGCATGTATTTGTGTGAAGAGTGCTTTGCCTGGGACTGTCCATTATACTTTCACTGGACCTGAAGCTCTTTTTCACTGTCTGACACATGGTAATGTTACTGCATTTTTAAATGAGCATATCCTTCATTCAGGAGAGAGCAAAGTAAGTTTCCATCATTTTGTTAGTCTGAAGCTTAAGTCCAAAACTTTGAACCCACTTACTTCTGCTATAAACATATACATTAAGAGAATTATTTGAATTTGCTAGTCTGTCAAAAACTGTTCACAACTGTCTTTTATTGTAACCTTGAACTAATTTGGTTGCATTGTTTGGATTAAGCACTTGTGTCTTTTCCATTGTGTATGTACAGTTGTGAGAATGTCAGTTTATGGATTGTTGTTGTAACTTAATGGCTAAAAGCTGAAATTCCATAATAAACGATACAGACCTTTTAAAAAGCAACATCTGAGAAGCTGGAGGGTTTTGTTTTCTTTGGTACAGAGGTGGTCTCAGCTGTTCCCTCCTTGCCCTTTTGCCCAGCTTCTTCTGAGGAGCTGCAGGTCTTCAAGAACTGCTCCAGTGTGGATCCTCTCCATTGGGTATAGACTACTCCAAGGTTATCACTGAGGGGCTCTGCTGTGCCAGCTTGTCCTGGCTGGGTCTGGAACAGGGCAGCCTTGGCCTCTTCTCACAAAGGCCACCCTGCACTTCCCCAGTACCAGGGCTCTTAAATTAATATGTCTCAGCCATACCTATGATAAAATAATATATTTTCTTGAAAAATCCCTAATCCTTGAATTTGCCATAGAACTATAAAAATTACATATATTAGTACAGCTCAGGCACATACAGTGAAGATGCAGAACAGCTAGACTTTGCCTGTAGTATCACAGTAGTAACCTTTGGGGGGAAGCTTCAATTGCTTCTGTAAATCATAAAGTAGATAACAATGACTTTAACTAGTAGTAATCATTTTTATGTAGGAACCTGTTACTTCATATGTAAGTACTGCAGCTTACATTCCAAACACTAGTCTAAAGAGTATGTATGGTTTTAAAGAGGGGTACTGCTACATAGAATATAGTCAAATTTGGCTTCACCTTTAGTAGATAGAAAACATTAAGGTATGATTTTAAAGCAGCTTGTGCTCTAAGTGTTGCCACTAAAAATGTGATAGCAAATATATTGGGTTCAGAAGCACCCTCTAGAATTGGAACAGACCTTAAATAAGTGTTACTTCAGTTGACCTGATACATTTTAACTGGAAAGCTGCACAACTTTAACCCCCAATGACTACAGAACACTTATCACAGAGCTTTTTGCTGAAAGATTATACTAAATGAGGTAAGAGATTGATGGGATTTTCAATCCAAGCACTTTCACATCTTAAATTATTTGGAATGAAAAAGCCAAAAGATCATCTTTAGTTTGCATTATTGATCTTGTACTTACTAAAAATTTAAGCAGATGCAGATTTAAAACAGCTTTCATTTAGCAAGCAGCATTAAATTAGAACTTGTTAACTTTTCAAGTTACTTTCCTTTTCAGTCTCAGGGTTTATATATAACAGCAGCTACTCCAGTATCAGCTTAAGACTACAGTTTAAAACAGACTCCCTCCACAGTTTTCCCAATACCTGGAATCTAACATGAAAACTACTCTGTGCTCCAAAAGGAAGAGGCTATTTAACTTGGAAGACACATAGCAACTGCCCATGCAAATGTGGAAGTGAGAAGAGATTAGAATTAAATTTTTTTTAGTGGAAGAAAAGTGACCATCTTTCCTCAGTGAAACATTTTTACAAGCATGTAAGGTGTGGTATTTCAACTGCTGCTGGCATGATTCCAAAAATACTCAGTGCTTGTGACAGGAGAAAATACTGCTCTGAGCCTACAGCACCCAACTTCATTTCTGCCTTGTAACGATAAGCCTTTAACTGTTTATAGACATCAAAACAGACTTTCCCTTACTCAAAGAAACCAGAATACAGTGTTCAGAGTTCTATCCAGCTCTTAGGTCTCACACAGTGAACAAAAGGTAAAACAAGGAACTTACTGGGCTTGATACAAGTTGACATTAGTTATATACAAACAATTCTGGACCCAAAGACAATGAGTGTCAGATTAAGTATTAAATTTGCTGTGAATGCTAAGTATCATTTATATTCTCTCTGGAATTAGAGCGTGAATTTCAGGATATGCATACAACTTACAAAATTTTAACAATAGTGAAAAACAGTGTAAGGCCTAACACATTTCACAAACTCAAACCTGTGTATCAGAAAATGCCTTATTTATTGTTCAAAGGCATAAAATGCTATTTATAATGTAATTAACATAATACATAATTAATCCAGGGATTTAAGTTTAAAATGTACAATTAATTGGCATAGAACACTAGCAAGAAGGTTTTTTTTTGCCACTGACAGTCACTTTATTTTGATGTTTTGGTTTCTGATGGGTTTTCCCCAGTGTCCAGTGTCTTGAGCAATCTGAAAAGGCCAGCTGCTTCTCGTATCCGACTGAACTCAATGCAGAATGCTTGCACTTCTATAAACAAGTCCTGTACATTAATAATTTTGTTTCTGATTAAAGATTGAAGGAAAACACAAACAAGACGGACCAGGCGGTTCTGAAACATAAGAGAGGCAGTTTAATAATCCAAATAAATGTTTGCAACCAAGTCAGTTAAAGGGCTGCTGGCCCTCAGCAGTACAACTGAAGTGTTTCAGCAGTTAGTGTTCCCAAGCTTTGTACATGCTGCCCCTTCTCTTGCATTTCGCATACTATACTTTATTTACAAAATAGACTGCTTTATAATTCTTGTACTTCTGGATTCATGAGCCTTCTCAGGATTAATCCCATGCACAAATGAAGCACCAGATCTACCTATCCACTGTACTTAATTTATTATGTAATCTCTGAATAAAGGCAGAGAAGAGATAATAGCTAAAGATAACATCAACATTTGAGTCTTGCTTAGTCTTATTTTCTACAATAACACCATAAAGAAAATTGAACAAGTTTCACATCTCAAAATTTCTTATCACCATATCATCAAGGAACTTCAGCTAGGAAGTGACATTCACCAAATTGATTCCAAACTTCCTTTATGGAATGTGCTCTGTTGCTGAATCAGCAGATAACCATTTTGCTCTGTATTAGAAGGAAAAACAATTCCAGGGACATCTAATCCAAGATCTCATGGCTCATTTCCAGCCTGATCCAGTGAAAAGACAGTATCTTAAAAATGTTCCTCTTTCTTAAGAGCTACTTAGGCAACACCTTGAAGAGCATGATGGGAATTGGAAGTGAGAGCTTGAGAACTGGCAATTTGTCATACACAGATCCAGTCACCAACCATCTGTTAAACACAGAGCACATTCTTCCCCAAGGACAAAACCAGGTCTTTATCATTAAACTGCTCTCATACTTCACATTGTGAGAAAGGCTTAGGTTCAACTCTTTCTCTAAAAGCAATTATGTATGTGAACGATGTTTATCAGACAAAATTGAGGGATGTGACAGATTAAGTGTCTAAACCATTTCAGATTATTTGGCACTGAAAATAAAATATCAGCTATTTTTCCAGGAACTGAGCTTACTACTGAAAAATTTGCTGCTTATAATGAGAGAATTCAGAGACTGAGCAACTTATTTCCTTCACTGTGATCAAAAGACATCACATGCTTTCTCTGCAACACAAATTAGTTACACAAGTAATTTTAATAATCCAGGAACATGAAACTCAGCAAAAGAACAAATGCAAGATTACTGGCTGACTCCCAGTCTCTGAGGATCACTTCCAATAGTAATTTTGTACCATGCTTTTCAAACAAAACATCTTGTGTCTCAGCTGCTGTGAGGCCCCATACACATTCAAAAATGTTAGATCTCAAGCTCTGCATGCTGCTTAGTGATCAGTGTATGTTCCTTGACACTCAGAGCTCTTTTTGTCCCCTGTGTGCCTGAAGCACAGCTGCTACGTGCTCCCAGCAGCCCCTCTGAGCACAGTGTCCCACTCTGGGCATATTCTCAGCTGCAACCCAGGTCTGCTGCTATTTTCCTACTCCACGACCAAATGTAATAGGCAGAGCTCCTCAGCAGGTCGCAGATCAAGTCACCCACGTGTGTCTGGCAGAACCACAAAGCAGAGAAGCATCAGCAGCCACCCAAAGATAACACATGGTCAGTCATCATCTTAAAAGGACTGAGACCAAGATGGGGGGATTGCTGCTATCTAAAACCACATTGCAACCCCATCCTGTGCACTGCACACAATTTTCATTTCCTTAGCTTAATGATACAATAGAGCTGGAGAAGGCACTAGAGTACACCAAAAAAGCTTAAAGGGAAAGCAACAGTTGTCTTGCAGCAAGAGACTAAGACATTGCAGTCCCTCAGTATCAAAAGGGAAAAGCTAACGCAGGACTTGGGATTCAAAAAGCCTCGGAGAAAATGAACACAGAACTGTTTTTCACCGATGACGTACCCAAAAAAAGTTCTACTGGGCACCTGGTGAAACCAACAGATCAGTTTAGGAGAGAAGGAAGTACCTCACACAGCATTTAGACAACCCTGAATGCTAGAAGTGTGTTAACCTCCTCAGATTTCCCCTGATCCTCCCCAGTCAGGGATCCTTGGAGTGGCTACAACTTCCTCAGTACCAGCATGCAAGTATGACAGGCTTGCGAAGCAGAGAGTATGGTGTCAGAAAGACAAAATGTTTTTAGGTCTTTGAGGAGACCTGAAAGCTGTTATCAGTCATGACTGAAGGGCAAGACTTGCCTGTTGAGTTTTGTAACATCACCTCAGAGGTCTGGAAGTGGCTGATACACTTGCATAGAAGAGAAACTTCAAGCTTAAATTCAAGGAGAACGCAAACTAATACTAGGGGTGAAGAAAAGGCTCATGGAGTGACAGATAAACCTTTTGCATGTAAGAACCCCAGTCACATAAAAACTCAGTTTTGCCAGGAAGAAGTTAATGATGTCTACAGAAAAACAGGGAACAGTGATTACCTGTGAAGTCTTATCAAAAAAGTGAAGAACTGTCTAAACTCTATGAAGAACTGCATAGTGTGTTAGGGAAAAAAGTGCCTTTGAAATAAAGAAGCAGTAAAACAGAATAACTTCATGCTATCAGCCTTATTAAAATTACAGCACATATTTCACAGAGCAATATATACGATACATTTTCCTAACCAATTTATTGAAGCACTCACCTGCATATATTTGTCTTTAATCTGTTCACAGGTGGAGATACAATTGGAGATATAAAGATGAATAAATTCAGGTGGGAGATCAACTGCAGTAGTAAGCCTGTTCAAATAAAATATATTTAGTGGTTTACTAAGACAAATCTAGTGTTTCTGTAGCAAAACAAAGCATATCAGTTAGACCTGTGATATGAGTTTATTCCCAGTTCTGTCCTACAGAACTGATTTTTGATAGTTTACAGACATATTTCTAGTAATTTAGATTTCTTAATTAAAACTTTTTTAAATTCTGACAGTACAGAAGCTAAGTTAGATTGGCTTCTAGTACATCTGACATTTGAGTTGCCACTGCTTCTCAACTGAAAGAGCAGTACAGCTCTCTTAAGATAACATGCACTAAATGGAGAACTGACACAAGGTCACAACAGAATCTGACCAAGTAACTCAAATCAGTCCTATCTCAAGTAGTGAAAGGGGGACAATAGGGAAAAAGGTGAAGGTTTTAGTTTCAAGTGCAGTTTCAATTTTTTGTCTTATTTCCCTTAACAATCAGTGTCTCTTTGTTTGCACTGACAGCTGCTTTGCAGTTTGATGAAAGTTGTTCCTGAGGTAGCTATGCTGTGGGAGAACCAGCATGCCTGACTGGTGGTGTAGCTCTCCTGGACACAGGTAAAAGCTCTTCTCTTACCATTCTTTCTCCATGTTGCAATCATTAGCCCCACTTCAGGGCAGTACCTGCTGTCAGTCTGCACCAGTAGGGAAGCATTTATTTCAGAAATGTTTCTTTAATCATAAGATATTTAAGGTGCAATTCAACTCTGCTTCAAAGGGACTGCTGATTGAGGCTTATTTGGCAGTTCATGTCCAGTAATTGCCAAGAAATGGAAGAAAGTAAGTGGGAGAGATGTATTTCTGTAAATTTCTGGGAATTAGCTGTCTGAAAAGTTTTCCCATTTAAGGGGCTAGCATTCTGTTAAGAAAATGGGTTGTACCAATGTGCATAAATTATTTTCAATGAAAACAGGACATGAATGTACAGCAGGGCAGCTGTTTAACAACAGCACCTATTGTTCACTTAAGCTGCATCAAGAATGCAAGTTGCAATTAAGCAGATTAGCCATGTGGTGTTAACTGTTTGTGGAGGATTCTCACAAAAACTGCCCTTTGTCCCACTGCAGTCTTCCATCTCCCACACAGACATGCCTCAAGAAGGACCAAAATGAACATTTCCAGATATCCTAATAAAACAAAACTGCTCATTTTAAATACTCAATGAAACCTTATTAGATCTGAGATCGTACTCACCGATTTACAACTTCCATTGAATGTAAGGACATGTCCATGTTGACCAAGACAGAAAAATACTCTGTTATTTGACTAGACTGCATTAGTTTCAGCAACATTTCTATAGCTACTAAAGGATTGTTTTCAACCAGGTCTGGCAATTTGGCAGGAGTGAGACCAATATGGTAAACAAGCTTGGGGTCCTTTTCCAGTTCTCCAAGGAGCTGTGAAGATGAAAAAAAATGAATCCTCAATTGATTTTTTTCTTCAACTATTCATGTTACTGCTTGAAAAAAATGCTATAATACATTTAAGATCCAAGAGAATGACAGACCTTTAGATTTAGGCTTCTCTATTGAAAAGCACTGAAGGGCTACTTTAAAATTTTTATGTACAGGCAATTGTGTTCATAAAACCTTTACTAATGCATTTAGGAGTCTATCATCAGTGAGTGGGAAAGAAGGGAGTTAAAAAAATTCCACATGAAAGGTTTCAGCCTCCTTTAGTTTCCTGCCAGTAGAAGGAACTCTCGAATTTTAAGTTCACCTGGCAGAAATAGTGCAAATAAAGCTTATTTTATAGTGCCAGCATAACGATTATGAAAAAAGTCCACTGAAATCAGGGGTAATACTATCAAATTGAGGGAAAAAAAAATTTGTTGGTATTTCTGAAGTATTTATTTATCAAAAACTTTCACACAAGCATGAGCAACTTAGTTATACAAACATAAATACATATATTTTTCCATGCAGAAAAATGTCTGTGCCACTCCTGATCAACTGTAACTACATCCAGTCAATGATATGAACATTATCTTCCTTATTCAGTCAAACCCAAATCAAAATTGCTGGATTTTTACAATTTAAAAGTTCCCTGAATCCAAACACTGATCAATTAAAGTGCTCAAAGTTTTCTAAACCACAGGAGTTAATAGCTTCTTAGAGAATCATTTTAGACAGGAAAGTGCATCATCCTTACCTGTGTTTGCTGTGGGGAAGTCAAAGGACTTTTAAAAGCTTTTGCCATGATTCTTTTTATCTCAACTCCAGTGCTGTTCTTAACACACATTGACTTATCCCACTGAATTGTGTGATCTGGTTCAATTGGATTTAGCCATGCCAATTCATCCTCACATATATGGAGTGGAGGCGGTGGCCGAATGAACTCTGGTCGAAAGTGACCTGAAATGGCAACAACGTGAAATGTTTTCTAAAGCTTTGGCTATTCAGTTCTGTATTGGTAAAAAACAGAAAATGCCACAAAAGCCCCTATTGCTTTAAGCTATTATAACAGAGAACAGCATTATTATAACTGAGAACAGCATTACAATCCTATTTGCCTCCCAGAAAAACATTGATTTCTGATTTTTAGTGATACTATTACATCCATCTGTTTTTCCTTTTGATGTTACTGATCCTGTGGTTTTTTTCCCTTCCACAGTAACTGCTTCCCTGGGAGGTGTTACCAGCCAATGCAGATCTCAATGCAGGGACTAGTATCTGTTGTTCAACAGATGATACAGGGAAGGGCTTGAAGACAGACTCCAGATTTCTAGAAGTCTGTAAATCTGAGCACCAGAATCTGATCTGGAGACAGCCTGACTGCAGTTTCACACTTTCATTCACCTTAATATCCATTTCATGTCTTGAAAATATTTCTGAATTCCATTACATTTTATCTGAAGTATAACAACGCAGTATGTCATGAGTTACAGAAACAAAGATGTGAAAACACACATACTTTCTATAGGAGGCTTTAGTCCACTCACTAATGCTTCTGTGATCTGGGAAGCAACAGAGCTGTCAAAACCAGAGTTGGAAGAATCTGGGTCAGGATCGCTGAGAATGCTGGGGAAGCTGGCCTTGCTCTGTGTTGGCAACTCGGACTGACGTTCTGGAAGAAAGAATATTAAACCATAAAACTGGAACAGAGATGCCTGGAATACTGAAAGTCGTGAGAAACAAGCAGCTTTCAAAAAGAACTGGCTTAAAAAAAACAACAAATAATATCAACATGAAATTAATACAGTCAGGCAGTCAGCAGTCTGAGTGCCAGCTGACAGGCAAGGGACAGAGGGTATGCAGTACAGATAAAGAAGCAGATTTTAATCTGAAATGCAGTTTTGGCCTTAAACAAGGCACGTAACTGATGTAATCTACATCTAAAAGCAGCACATTAGTAAGTTCCCATGCTACTCCTCAAAGGGTTCACATGCTGTATCTAGTTTTGGAATCACTTCTCAGAGAAGGAAAGTGAAAGATCCACACTGATCCATTTACAGATTATAATGGTCACACTAGACCTGAAATCAGCTATTCAAATTTACCCAATGCATTTCTGTGGCATTTCCTGAGCTCCTTGTACATTCACTGTCAGGCCAAAATCAGTGCTTTGGTGGCAAACAAGGGATTTTTAATGTTTTGTGATTTTACAGACATCATCATTAAAGCAAATCTGAAAGGAGCTAAAATCATCCCTTTAGAAGCCAAATTACAGAACATAAACAAGATACAGAAAAATACCATTGAGGTTCAAGTATATTCAGCTGAAGACCTGAAGAAATTGGCCAAAAAGGAAAATCTGGGCCTCACTGCTTGCATTATCAGATTTTTACATACCCTTCTGTCAATAATCTATTACTCTTCTGTATTTGGAGATTTAATGGCTGATCTTCTGTGTTCTCTGTACTACTTTGAGAGATCCTGTTTTCCATTGCTTTGTTAAGAAAACTCCAAAGGACAAAAAGCAGACAAATCCCCACTACAGAATACCACTTAACATTCCTCTCCCCGCCCTGTTAACAGAGAACACTAAGCAGCAGATTACGCCTTAAGCAATCTGAAGTCCAAAATTGCTGGTACCACACAAGAAATCCCTTGAAAAAGTTCCAGATGAAACTAAACACCACTCCATTTCTTGGCTAGCTGAGTGAGTGCTGTCATATTTTGTGTACCCCAACACTTCAAAGCAAAGTGTGCTTGCTTCTTTTTGTGCAGTCATGTTGACCCTTCCCAGCTGCCCACACACACACAAACAATTTCATATGACTCCAAACAAAACTGCAAGAGAAGCCCAAAACTGTGAGTGACAAGAGCATAATAAGAACAAAGTTGTTAATTTTTTTGGCTTTCTGTCCTACTTTATCCAGCTATTTCAGATAATGAAAACACTGGCATATATGCTCAGTGAAGCAGCACAGCAGGGTATATTTTTCTATTAAGGCAACAACTACAATACTTTTCAGTTACTTAAAAAAACCCCAACATTTTAAAGGCAAAGTCCAAATGAGCTGGTTTATAAAACATATCTTCTACTTAAGCAACTATTTCAAACTTCATCTCATCAGTGCTTTCATTTAGCCCCTGAACAGAAGGGTTGATTTAACAAATGAAGTACAGGAGTGGGGGAGAGGCATTGAGTGTCCTTTTTCTATCTTTTCATTCACAGTCTAGAACTTAAATCCATCAGTCAGTAAGTCACAGATTTGTTTGTAACCTCATAATCTGAAATTACTAGTCACATTAGATAAGATGATTAGTGATATTTCACTGATTTGAGAAGCCTGCCTGAGCTCTCAGTTATATGCATTGAAGCTCTGAAGTTCAACCTCACTGCTTCAAGAATAAGGGCTCAATCAACAGCTTCAGGGAAGCAGAAGTAAGAATTACAACACAGTGATTTAACAGAAACTAATATAGTATCTTCAACTAAGACATTTAAATTGTATAAAACTAAACTGAAAACAAATCCTTAGGCTCCTTTATGGAGCTTATTATTTTATTTTTACAGGTAAAAAGAAACTTCCTTTGATTGTTAAAAAAAGCTCTGTACTAAAAGCTTTACTTTCATACAGGTCAATTACTCCCCCATCAAATACAGTCAGCAGACAAACACTAAGGAACACTTTGCCAGGAGAACCACCCCTGCAACTAGGAGAAAATTACTTTTTTGATAGGGTAGCACACCAGATGAACAAAAACATATTGTACAGCAGTACCAAAGTTTGAATTAGCTCTCGGCAGACCAACGGGAGGAGAGAACAGAACAAGTATTAATACTCATGATGCTTGATTCCAGCATTCTACTTTTTTTGGGGGGGGTAGGGTGGTAAACCTTAAAAACAAAAAAAACACAAATCAAAAATAGAAAATCCATCATAGAGTTGCAAATAATCTGTCACAGCAAGCGCAGATTCAGAGGATAAGTGTTTTTTATTTTCTTTACAAAAAATGGATTGGGAGAGATAAAATCATAAGAAAAAAATGCTTTCTAAATGATTTCATTAGATTTTGCAGGTATGTGCTAAAGCAAATCAAAATCATCCTGCTCTGAACAGGCCTGAATTCATCTCAAGGACCATACTTCTGAAGAGCTACCAAGTGTTACAGGTGTGACATTCTGTACGTCCTGGGGAAAGGGTGTAAAAAAACCACCTCAAAACTTCCTTTGATTGTTTATCATTCTGCACCAGCTTTTCATCCTGCATATTGAATCCCTAGGAGAAATAGATTGAAGACTAGCGAAAAATCAGACTTTCCAAAACACAACAAACAAAAGAAACATCATGATTTTAAAACAAGTAAAGGATTTATCTTCTAAGAAAGTGATTAGAAAGCAGACAGTTATTGTGGGGACCTACAGCAAGAAGTCTGAGAAAAACAGCACAGAACTTCTTCAGATGCAACTGGTTCTGTTACATAAACTCTACAACTGCTTGTAATCCATTTTACTGGATTATGTAAACAATGATATAAATCTTATACGAGCACCATTAATGACTTTGCATTCTACTTTCAGCCATCATTATCTTCTATTTTAAAATAAAGTCTGTGGCCTAGAGCACACATTCACCCAACCACAGTTTTGAGGTTGCCTGGCGAAGCTGTGGATCCCCATCCCCAGAAATGGGAGAGTCCAGGTTGGATGGGGTTTTGAGCAAAGTTTGTCTCACCCACAATGGCGTGTTAGCATGTTCAATCTGCATTTTCAAACAATCCCAGTCTGGAAATAACAACTAAGGAAGACACCATAAGACATTTGTAGACTGTGAACAAGGAACAGTATACCACAAGTTTACCAGTCAATGTCAGAGTCCACAGAAAAAAATGACAGTACAAGATACAACTGCAGGACACAGAAAAGTCTTAATGGTGCCTGACCTAAGAGCAATAAATCATACTGCACAGATACAGAACTGGGATGGTCAGTTTTCATGCAAGCAGGTCTACTGGCTCATAGCTAGGGAAAAAGGAATTTTTTTGTGTTTAAACTGATTCCTTGTTTCCAACATGTAGTATTTCATATTAGCTCCAGATGTGACATGAACAATCATGTTCCTCCTCCCGTTCTCCTGTCAAAGGATAAGCATCACATTGCTTTTCTTTTCAATCTTGTAAAACTGGATCACTTTCCAACTCTTGAGCTAAAACTGCAAGTCTAACTTTGCAATTAAGTGAAGATATAATTGTAATAGTCAGTTTTCCAGGTACCGCTGAAGTACTGGTATGTAATAGTAGTGTGACAGTTGTGTTTGTTCCTTCATAAAAGAAGTACTGCAAAGTGTGAAAAGGGATGTAAATACAAAAAAAAAAAACCACAAAGCAAACAAATGAAAAAAAAAACCACCAAAAACATCCTTCCCAAAAAAACCCATATAGCTTTAGATTAAATACTTGCAAAATATTCTTGTAAGGCAATTACACATGTCCTTAAAAAATTACTTGTTAAGGAGGATAGAAGAGTTAGAATGTAATCTCTACCTGAAGTTTCTCTTAAGTGCTTGAACACAGGCTTGAAGACCTTAAAGCACAGTTCAAACTTTTTCATATTCAGGACAGACAGGTGTTTCTCAGGTAACCAGCCCACAATGAGAGCTTCCATTCCTCAGAGCAGCAGAGCCACCAGCCTCCCTTACCTGCTAATGCCAGCTGCAGCCCACTGATGTCCACTGACTGTGCCATGTTGCCCACGTCCATTGCAGCGATCTGCCGAGGAGTCTTCTTGAACAGCTCTCTAGGAGGGGCCAACATCAGTTGTGAAAGGAAGAATTTCTCTGGAGGAGTTATGGGTGGTAAGAAGCCTGTGGAGACACAGCAAAAAACAGTCCGTGGTTTTTGATGTAGGAGCGTTAATGGTTTCCATGCTCTTTGTGTATAACAAGCAAAACTAAGACAAACTGATCTGTTATTCATGGCAAGGTAGGTGCACCTGGAGAGTCTGTGTGACATACACAAAACTCCTTTAATGCAAAATACAGCAACAGGTGATCAATCAGTATTACACATCATGACTGTGACAGCTGATGCTAAGTCACTCGTGGCAGTTCATTCACACAATTTGCAATCCAGACAAGAAGTGAGCCATTTAGCATGACCCGACATTGCAATTCACAGAATCGGAGAGTTTCAATCAATATCCTGGGTTGGAAAGAACTTTAAAGACCATCTAGTTCCCACCCCCTGCTACTGGCAGGGACACCTGTTCCTAGACCAGGTTGCTCCAAGCTCCATCCAGCCTGACCTTCAAGACTTGCAGGGATGGGGTACCACAGGTTCTCTGGGTAGCCTGTTCCAGTGCTCCAGACCTCTAACCAACTTGGTGGTCAAGATATCTTTTTTAAGATACTGATTTACTCAACACTAGTATTACATTTACTGAAGAAGAAAAAAGTGTTTCACTCCCATGTATTTCTTTCTAACAGTATTGTTTTACAGTTTTTCAGTTTTCAGGCTGTCAGAAGCTTCTATCACCTCCAGCTTTTTGTGACAGCTTTCTCCCAAAAAATTCCGTGTTATCACAGAATCAATTAGGTTGGAAAAGACTTCTGAGATCATCGAGTCTGACCTATGACTGAACACCACCCTGTCAACTACACCAGGGCACTGAGTGCCACATCCAGTCTCCCCCTGAACACCTCCAGGGACGGTGACTGCACCACCTACCTCCCCAGACAGCAAATTTCAATTTCTAACCACCCTTTTTGTGAAAAACTCCCTAATCCAACCTAAACCTCCCTTAGCTCAGCTTTACACTGTGTCCTCTTGTCCTGCTGCCCGGGAGAAGAGGCCAACCCCCACCTGGCTACCCCACCTTTCAGGTGGTTGTAGAGAACGAAAAGATGCCCCGAGCCTCCTCTCCTCCAGGCTAAGCAGCCCCAGTCCCCTGAGGCAGCTGTAGAGAGCTGTGAGGTCCAAGCAGGCGGCCCGGCTGACACCGAGGCCGCTCAGGATTCCCACCGCGCTCTCCAGGAGGGCTCCCCGCCGGGACACACCTGACAGCGGCGTGCGCTCCGCCTCGTCGCCGCCGCGCTCGGGCGCGGGGTTCAGGAGGTGGGTGAAGACGGCGGCGAAGGGGTTGGCGGCGAGGGGCTCGGTGCGGTACATCTCCCACAGCAGGTAGAGCGCGGTGAGGCGCTGCGCGGGGCTGGGCAGCAGGTCGGGCTGCTGCAGCAGCAGGACGAGCACGGAGCCCAGCCGGAAGTGCTCGGCCTTCCCGAAGTAGTGGTGGAAGGCGCTGGAGAGCCCCTCGAAGGTGCTGCCGCCCGCCTCCTCCGACACGATGCTCAGCAGGCTCGACAGCTCCTTCGGGGACAGGCTCATCCTGCCGCCCGCCGCCGCCTCGCCCGCCTCCGCTGCC
>VXBU01000211.1:859868-878989 GCA_013400315.1 Bombycilla garrulus | reverse complement strand
AAAAAAAAAAAAAGATGAGGGTAAAATGCTCTTGGGACAGGAATTGTAGTAAGTAAAATAGTGTTTCTGTGACTGCACAGGGTGTTTTATTTTGTGTTCACACAAGTGTGTTGGACACTGTTGGGCTCAAAACTTGTGTAGTGAAGAAGCGAGAGTGTGTGGTACTAGTGCAGACTCAATAAAATGAGTTCTTGGTCAGATCTGAAATGGATTGCATTACACTCAGTGAGGAAGGTTGGGGCCCCAGCTGCCTTGGTGGGCCAGGGGGGTCCATTCTGCAGGAGATGCCTCAGGGCAGCACAGTCTCATGGAATAAAAGGAAGAGTTCCATTTTCTCCCTTTGCAGAACAACGCCTCTGGGAGCAGGCTGAGCATATTCCATTTATTTTAGATAGCCTGTAGAATAGCTATTAAATGGTCAATACTAGCATAAGATACACCTGTCATTTTTTATGTTTGACTTTACAGAAGAATTTCAGTAAAAATCAATGCTTTGAGTTCCTAAAGAGGGATGAGGAGATTTGGGCTATACTTAAATTTCCGACTCCCAGCCCCCCTGGGTAACTCTGTCTTGTTGGCTCAAAAATGGTAATACATATTAGCCCAGACACAGAGATATCAGACTAAAAGTAGCACAGGCAATCTAGTTTGGCAGGTTGACTTTTGCAAATACAAATAAACCTTTACAAAATTATTTGGCTGTTAGAATGCAACTGGTGTAGTATTTAAAAGAACATCAGCTTCTGATGAATTATAATTGTTACTGGAAAATTAGATCCACAACCAAAGAAGAACAGTCAGATTTGATTTCCTGAGCTAAGGGCAAGGCTGTGCAATTTAGCTGTAGAAGCTGTCTGTCCTTCTTTCATTCTTAAAATTGATTATATTATTTACTATTTTATTTTATATTGTTTACTGTTGTGTTTTAGATGGCGCATAAGAAACACAGACTGCATTGCAGGTAATATAAAAAAAAAACCTAATGAAGGATAGATAGACAACATTTGGAAGGAGCAATAAAAGTATTAAAGAACTATCCAGCCAGTACTTTAGTTTCTTCTACCAAAGAGGCTGAATACTCAGGAAACAACTCCCAACAGCATATCTTTTATCCCCACAGTTCATTTAGGAAAGACACGGTAGGAAGGAATTAAATCACACCTAAAAGTCAAAGGGTGAATTAAAGCGTTTCCAGATTGTTCTGTTTATTCTCATGAGAATTCTCTCTTGTACACAAATGCCTTTCCATAGTAGTTAAAGTGACCCATCCTGTCTATAGGGTATTTTAAATAGCAGCATATCAGAGAAAGGAAGAAGATGCATTTTGTATAGATCTCTTCTTCATGTGTATCTTTCTAGCAACAGTTGAATGTTTTTCTTCCTAGTTCATTTTTTCAATTCAAAATACAAGACAGGACCACCAGTAGAGAAACAGATTTTGTTATTCCTGGAATAATCAACAATATTAACATGTTAACAATGCCTAAAAGTCTTCCTGAGTAACTGTATGAGAACACATCTTCACTTGTTAGTCAGCTCTCAAAGCTGCCAAGGCATCTTGGATACAGCTTGAAAAGCACTTAAGAAACACCAAAAATATCATTGCATGAATGACTTCATAAGTGCTGAATCCTGAATATTTAGAAATAAACATGGTCATTGCTGAATTCTTTAACTACTGTGAGTTTTAATGATGTCTCTGCATTTTAAGCCACACATGATCACACCTGTAAATTCATGTCAGTCCACTCTCTTGATTCCTTGAGTGTTAGATGCTCCAGAAAAGGCAGAGCTTTGGCCCAATTAAAATTAGTGGTGAAATTCCAACAGGGACATATTGGCACATAAAGGCAGCATACAGTATGGCTATTTGCATACGTGTCTTTCGATAGACACTTCTTCTGACAAGGAAACCCTTTCCTCATCACTCAGAAACACTTTTCCTCTAAAAACTATTTCAAGTAAAAATAATATTCTCATTTGTCCTTTTTTTTTTCCTGCTCTTTTTTCAGACAGGATTTTTTTAAAAAATCCATTTGTAAGTTTTAAATATCTGAGCATATATTCTGTGGAAAAACATTTGGTCTGTGCATTGCTCGGAAACTCTTCTCTATGAACTTTAATTTGAGCACTCAGCAATTTTAATTTGAGCTATGCAATTGCACATCTGACTCAAATGGAACTATTTCCGTTCCCTGGCTCCATTACTTGATTTATGCCTTATGGTTCTGTTTTCATCCAAAATCAATTTCAGTAGAATCTTTACCTGTGCAGATAAAA
Source organism: Bombycilla garrulus (assembly GCA_013400315.1). Taxonomy (NCBI): domain Eukaryota; kingdom Metazoa; phylum Chordata; class Aves; order Passeriformes; family Bombycillidae; genus Bombycilla; species Bombycilla garrulus. Next base: position 876,709 of record VXBU01000211.1, on the reverse strand, counting down.
TTGCAGGAGGAAGTGCTTTATGTTTAAGCTACAAATTTGAAATCTGCCTTCTGAAAGAATATTCAATAATTCTGAGCTGATTAGAAACCTCCTATCCAGGAAGTGGGAGATTGAGGTTTTCTTCATCTCCCTACGGGGATTTAAACTCCAGCCCAGACTATGGCTATTAGGAGTAGAGGGGAGTGCTTATCTCCTTTGGCTGAAGTTATTTTGCTTTGTTTACAGGCATTAAATATTCACCAGGAGAGGAAGGGAGAAAAAGCAGGATCTGATGGATTTAATGAGAGTGTGACATTCAGCATGGTGGGTGGTCTGTGTAGTAGTCCTGCTCCAGGAACAAGGCAAATGTGCACAATAGCAATCATATGTCAAAGCTTAAAAATACATGTCTGAAGGGACTAGAAATCTCTTGTCCCTCTTGCCCACCTAAATTCCCAAACTGGGAGAGCTCCTTCTTCCCAGTCCTTCCCTTTAGAAAGAAAATTAAGAAATTTAATAAGGAATCTTTTTTAGTCTCATGTGCATACTTTCATATGGTAATATGCTTTCAGTGGCACAGCTTCACACATTTGTCTGTATCCTGAGTTCCGTGTCATTCGTTTCCTCATGTTCACGTATGTTTCTGACACTCACTGAGCTCTTTGCAGGGCTTTCTGTCCAGTGCCTACAAAGTTTCTCTTCTGCCTGACTCTTTATTTCCTTCTAACTACGTTGCACATCCTCCAAGTGTCTTGTTATTCATCCCATCTCCTGGTTTATGCTGAAAGCTTTTAAATACGTTTTAATGATGCATAACAGCAATATAATGAGCCTAATAGCATGCTATTGATTTTCATTTGAAACACTGACATTTGAACATTTCAATAGCCTTTTAACAGTGTGTATATTTAATGTGATTCAAAGACAAGGCAAGTGCAACACAATATGTCTCTACTAAAAAAAGTCACATTCTCTATTTCCTGACCCTCTTTCCCCCTCTCCTGCAAGCTTATTGGCAATCATCCACATTGGAAGTATGTAATTTTTAGGGTTTTTAGAAAAGGAATAATACTATGAATAATCTTATTTTCTTGTAATAATTTTATTTTCTTGAGAAAATAAAAGGGAAAACCACAAAATTTCAGTATCCAGACACAGCTTTGCTTATCTGCTCTGATCACAATGAAGATACTAATGATCCACATCCAGTGAGTACTGCCAGAGAATGCAGCGCATTAGATCTGGAGTGAACTGCCCAAGGATGCCTTCTAGACAGTTCTCACTCTCACTTGGGGAACTAAGAAACACAAAAAGAAAAATGCCATCAGCAAACATACACATTAGCATAAGATAGCAGCTCCCTTTTGATTAATAGCTCAGTAGTTAAATCATATGAAGAGTTTTGTTTCCACCCGGTTTCTGAGAAGTCAACAAGCAAAATGTGAAGCAGCCACACCCTCTCCTGACCAGCCTGTACTGTGTGGCTACTTGGACATAATACTAACATCAGCATTGCCAGGCTTTACTAACTGTAAGTTTTCCTAGTGTTATATGTAAATACCTTCATTTTCCAGTTCGTTTCCAGAAACTGTGACACGTTTTTTTCAGAGAGTGTTTATCAAAAATGAATACTGGTCAAGTTTACATCATTACACCTTGCCCATCTGTCTTTTCACAGCATTGTTCATATTCTTTGCCCATCAATCACCATAAATGTGGATGATGCTGTCAAGATTTTAGGAAATACAGCTTCTGCTCTGTGGGTTGATTGAACATGAGGCCGTACATAAAGAGAGAAAAGCAAAGGACTGGGGAAATAAAAAAGGCCTATCCTTTATGAGATATTCAATTTGCTTGTTTTCCCAATGTATAGCTTTTGGTTTATAGCCACATCAAATAAGAAAGTCATCTGACAAGGCATGACTCAGACCTCATTGCAATTGCATATAATTAGACAAGGGTTTTGCTATCGAGCTTAAAAAAATCAGCTGCTTTCATTATCATTTTGTTCAGTTGTTTTTTCAGTCCTGTGGTTTTCTTTCAAGAAGATGATGCAAGTAAACTCAGGAGCAAAATTTCTCAGAATATGTAAGTGATTTTGAAGTCTGAGATGCTTTTTGAATTATTAGTAATTCCCAGAGTTCACCTTAGACTGAAATTATGATACACAATTTTCAGATGTTACCTAAAATTTTAAAACTGTTTATCAAATAAAGTACCTAAGACAGGCACATGCATGTTTTGTTGTTAAAATATAAGTTAGGCTCTATTTCTGCCCTAGCAGAGACTATTCTAACTAGAAAAAGAAATGAGCAAGAAAACCATCTTAGTGTGCCTTGAATAGGTGGTGATATTAGTAAGTAACTCTGCTAAAAGCAGTAGAGTGTGGCATGGATATTAAACCAGACAGAGTCTCTTATGCATATAGTTGAAAACAGAAGAACTTACTGTTACCTTTTATTTAAGACAGGTCACATGAGCAGTCTCCAGAAGAAACTAATTCTCCTGGCTGATGGTGGAGGGATTGTAGAATGATGACCTCAGACACCCCTAAGTTAGGAGATCAATCCCATCAAGATTGACCAAGCAAGACCAAGTTTGACATCCAGCTGAGGTTTAACTCTCAATCATACCTTCAGGCAAGATACTTATACCTTTTCTAATCTTCCAATGGTGTGTTGCATCTCTTTTCCCCAGATTGTGCTGGTCTTTCATATTTTAAACTTAAATTCTTCAGGGTGAGGACTGCCCCTAGTGACAATCCTCAGTACAACAATTTTTGGGACTGTGCGGTATCCCTGTAATGGAAATTCCAGCATGTCTCAGGAAGAAGGGGCTTCCATGCACAGGCAGTTGAAGCCAAAAATAACGAGTAGTGCAAAAACAAATGGGTTGTACAATACAAAAAAAAATATGCTTCTTTCTGCCCACCTGCCCTGTGGGAAGTGCCCTGTGGGTCCTGCTTGTTGGCACTTGTGTTTTGCAACAATCAGAAGTTTCTAGAGGATGTGGAACTGATTTGTTCCCTTGTCTATTAAGCATGACTATAAAAGCCCAAGTCCCAGTGCTGCCAGTTTAGTGAAACTGAAAGGTAGTAAATTCAAATCTCATAAACAAAAAGCATTTTATATACAGCATGTGTATAAAGAATTTACTACTACAGACTGTCTCAGAGGCCATGGTTGTGAGGAGGCCTTCAAAGATAACAAAGTATCTAGAGTAAATTCAGGAAAGGAGAAATTTAGAAGGTACATAAGTGCTCCTTCATCTTACACAATCTCTTAATGATGGATGAAACCGTTTTGGAGGTTATTTTCTCTGTTGTAACTTGTCTTGGTCACCATCAGACAGGAATTTCTAGACCATAAATGTGAACAAATATAGCAATTTCCGTGTTGCTCACTTACACCTGAAAGAGTCTGCTGACCATAAAATGCACCAAGGGTTTGATCTAAAGCACATCATCCATCACTGGTGCAGTAAAACTGCATTTATTCTGTGGGGCTCTGAAAAATTGCCCAACTACAGTTGGTTTGCAGAGCAGAGATGTGTTCTCTTGGGTAATGTGGCATTGCTGTTCAAGGCCTTGCATTCATTGCTACACTCTCATATGCCTAAAAGAATCCCAGATTGTGCAATTCACGCACCTCCTGCTCTTCCTTTTAATTCTTTGCTCAAAATCCAGTGCAAACTTCCTCTTTCATCCTGACTATTTATAAATATACATAGAAACAAATGTTTTGTAAAGATGTAAGAGACATTCTTCTTTATTCCCAGGGGCAAATAAAACCTTTTATTTTTAGTCCAGTTTCCTAAGGAAATGCGACTGATGCAATCACATTGTCTGTTTGTCTGTCTATCAAATTGGTCCCCTTCCCCCCTTCCCTCTCCCCATCAACTTCTCACCATTCATTTCTTCCAGCCAGATCTGAAAGAAAGGCAAAATTCTTTCAAAAATGTTAAATGTACATTAGTTTTATGAAAATCAGTGGGTGGGCCAGAGGAGAGATCTCATAATTTCTCTCATGGGAGAAGTAATTTCTGCTGAATTCAGTGGGTGGGCAGCAAAGGGCTGTCACCTTGGGCATGGCTGTAACACTGCATAATGCCCACTGCCCCCTGAAGGTAGAAGAACAGGAGCCACTGGGGTGGGAGTTCAGAGGTACTTCTGGAGAGGCTCTCCTGGGTACCTGGCAATATTTCAGGGGTGGAAAGAGAGATATGGTGGCGAAGGGGAAGGGAAGGAATGGGGCTGTGGCACTTGTGGGATGCAGAAGGCATAGCACACTTTGGGGTTTTCTTTATACCCAAAGGGGCTGAATGTTAAGGTCATATTCTGGGGAGCTTCTCAGTGCTGGCTCAAGGAACGTGGTGAAAAAGAAATGCAGAGCCAGTGCTAGAGAAGGGGACATGAAAAGCAGTTTTTGTTTTCAGACAGGTTCTCCAACTTAGTCAGACATCTACTGATGCCTTTCTAACATCTTTACTGTGATGTTTGAAAATTTTTTTAATGGAGAAATTGCTAAGATAATTTAAGAGACGAAGCTTCTATAAGTTCCTCCCTATTCACTAATATGCTGGTCAGCAGATAACATTTAAACAAAGGTAAGGTCTCTTGTCACAGGTCTGGCAAGTAGCTTCTGGGAATTCCAGCAAAAATACATTTAAAACAGTATTGGTGACATGCCTTTACATCAGTTGTCCTACCCTTCCTCACAAAACCCCAGCTACTTGTTTGCCAAATTCTTTCAAGCTTAAATCTGAACTACCTGAGTCTGGAGACTACTGTCTTGCAAGGGATTCAGAACACGTTAAAGGATAAAGATGAAATAAAGTTAAAAAAACAGTGAGCTTATTCTGATGAGCAAAGTAAATAAGAACATTCTCTTCTCTCCTTTCAAAGGAAGGAAGGAAGGAAGGAAGGAAGAAAGGAAAAGAAAGAAAGAAAGAAAGAAAGAAAGAAAAGAAAGAAAGAAAGAAAGAAAGAAAGAAAGAAAGAAAGAAAGAAAGAAAGAAAGAAAGAAAGAAAGAAAGAAAGAAAGAAAGAAAGAAAGAAAGAAAGAAAGAAAGAAAGAAAATGAAATTACAGTTTTCTTAGATAAGATGACAAAGCAAGAATCTGTTGGAGCAGGGAGAGAGAGGGGGAGAAAGAGAGGGATTAAAGGTTCCTGTTCTCCTGCAGGTGCTTACTGATTTTGGACACAAGTCCAAATTTTTTAACATGCAGGTGGACTTGGACTGCATGGGAAAGAAATAAGAGTCAAGAACTACCTACAGCATGAACATCTTCCTCTCACATTCACAAAGGGTGTGATGCACACAAACATGCCAATTGCAATGCAGAGGTAGGGGTACTTGACAATATTTCAGGGGTGAGAAGACAGAGGTGTGACATCCTTGTGACATCCTTGATTTCTCTTGCTGTCCCTGCCTGTCTCCAAAGACTGACATTCTTAATTGATGCCCTCACAGAATGTGTGAAGGTGCAGAGTGCTGTTAACACAAATGGCCCTGAGCACACAGACATCCAAACAAGTTTGAAGGCTGAGCAATTTTGCCCTCAGCAACTGAAACAATTTTGCAAATATTTAATATATAATTAAACCTTATTTTCCTATTAGGTGACCTGTCCTCAGTATGTAACTTTATATGCCAGGACAGAAGAAGATGGTGAGTAATAAAATAAAGTAATAATGTGTAGAAACTTTCTATTTGTAAATATACTGTCAGAAATAACCTGAGTCCCTTCTTCAAAGGGGAAATCCTAGATTTCTTCAGGATCCTTGTTTCATGCTCTGTGCATCCCATGCTTGTGTCCATAAATGTTTCCCTGTGATCAGCCACTATCTGCAGATCTATGTCCCTGAATGCCAGTTGCTCCTGCATTTCTTGCAGAGATCACACCAAGGGCAGACACATGCAGTCAGTGTAGTGGGAAAAGCACACTCTCCCTCAGCCAGCTACTATTTCACATGTATTAGCTACTGGAGCCTGTGGTTTGGCATCAGCACAAACTTCTTCCTATCACAGCAATAGAAGTTGTCTAATCAACATAAAAATGGTTACCTAAGCCTGGCACAGACACCTCCTGGTTAGCAGTGGTGACCCATTTGTGCACTGGGTCCTGTCTCTGGTTTTTTACAGCACTTTTGGGTCAAAACAAGGTCTTCACAGGGCTTCAAGAGGGTGAAGTTCCCCATGCAATAACTCTGTAGCTGCTGCTTATCACCTCTACTCTAGATCTTGATGCAGTTTCACAACCCTGCTGCACCAGAGACCTCAGCTGGCAAGGGCTGAGGTAAACAACAGCTGTCAACATTCAGCGCTGTAAGCAGCATCATTTCTTTGCCAGGGCCCGTCACTGTCACGTAAGGGTTAAAAAAGACCATGCTGAAATGCCCTTCATGGTCAGAGCCTTCTGTGTGCATCCTTCTGAAATAACATCACAGTCCAAAACAGGAACAGCTCTTTCAATGGTGCAGGATCCATGCCTGGGCAGCAGCTGGAGAGGACAGGAGAGAAAAAGCTGAATCAGAAGTATTTTATTTTTAGTAGTTTAATAATGGACTAGGAACGTCTGTGAGCTGGAGCTGAGGAAAAACAAACATGTCTTTCCACAGCACATGGTGAAACATTTCCTTAGGTACTTGACGCTGCTGATACTTTGAAGTCGTAGCCACCCTCCCAGAACTCCTCCTGCGGACTTGCATCTAGAACTGTGAATCAAATGCGTGCATTTGGGCAAGTTTGGTTTGTCTGGATACCCACACCCACATATGTAAGCCAGGGTAAATCTTACAGCAAGAAATGGGCAGAAATATACCTTGGCAGAGCTGCAAATGTGTGACAGAACTGAAAGCAAAGCATCAAGTTTCACCAAGTCCCAGGACTGCTTTGCAGTGAGAAAAAGGAAAAGCAGTAACACTACTACCTTGATTTTAGTTTTTGCATTAGCTCACTGGTTTCACCTTGTAGGTATGCAAAATACCTGTATGGATGTACACATTCCTGTATTTCTGTAGGTATGGTTTTCGTCTTTAGAAGATGACATGCTCTTCTAGCAGGCTCCTCAGTTTGCAACACCCTTCATCTGGCCAGAAGCAGTTGCAGCAGCTTCCACAGGCCATGCCAGGTCCGAGTAAGCTCTATGTCCCATTGGCACAAGGCAGATGGACTGAGAGCTGCTTTAAGATAGTCTGATAGCAGGGCAATACTTCAGAAAATGCTGTTTTGTTGAGGTCCTGAGTCTTTTTGCTGGACAACATAGACACTTCTGAGACAAGCCACTGTGTCCTTCAGAAGACTTAATCTCTACCATGAATGGAGCAACTCTCATACACCTACCAAGGCGAGTATAACCTTGTAAAAAAGAGCATGGAGAAATGTCAATAGTGTGCTTACATAAATGGTTTCAACTGGAAAAATTGAGTTTGCTCAGTGTGGTTTATTTATGATCTGAACATCGAGAGAGTTTAAAACGTTTACTTGATCAACAAAAGAAGAAACCACTCTGTATTTACACAGTCTTGTACCAACCTCCCCTTTCCCAGTAACTCTTAAACCTGTGGCTATTTTCAGCCAAAGGAGAGAGAGCGATAGAGGCCTGGAAGAGATGGAGCTGTACAGTCTCCATCAGCTGGAGACCTGGCGGAGGGGAAGGGCTCTGCCATGGAGTTGCCCTCAATTGTGCTGCCCGCTCTCTCAACTAGCCAATTCTCCTGCTCTCACTTCTTGGCCATTTTGCAGCTGTGTCAGAGCAGCTGGCCACAGCAGGGAGGCTTTGGGACAGAGTCTGAACCACACTGGGAGGAGGGGAAACAGGAAGCCTTGCAGGAAGAGGGGACTGAAGATGTAAAGGCAACATGGGGACATGAAGAGAGGTACAGGGAGACTATTACAGTAAGGGAGGGGCAGGAGAGCAGAGGCTCTCTTGTTGTTTTTGCTGGCTGCTAAATCCTCTTCTTTGACATGTGAAAGAAATGTGAAGACAACGGAATTAATAAATAAACAGTAGTAATCAGTGCTTTTCAATTCCAAGGAGTTTATACACATTTATGAACTTTCATGAGCTGTTGGACAGGTATTTAAGCCGTATTCCATTTTCACAGATAAGGAGATGAAAGCTCTGGCTCAAGTCCAAAGTTTTCAAAGGCAGAAACTTCTTTTAAGAGCCTTGATGCTCAGCACCAAACTTCCAAAGGGATTGATTTCACAGTTGTCATCAATGTCATTTATATGCTATTTACTTCTGCAAAGCTAGGTCTAAACAGGCACACTCAAAAGCAGTAATATTTTTTTAAAATTCAGGCTCTGTAGGCCTGTTGGGTTCTCCCAAAGTATGCAAGGAGAAACTGGTTTATAAGAGAAATAGATATGTAAGAACATTTATTTTTTTTTTCTAATGCACCATGACAAGAATGGAACCATAGACTTTGCTGAAAGAGAAAAGGCAAAGTAAACCAAATTTTTTTTAAAAAAAGGAGTTCAAGATGATCCATTCCTCTGTGCAAATGGGAAAGGAAGCAGAGCATGTTTTCAAATCTTTCTACATCCCCCATAAAGACTAGGCAGATGGTTTGGGTGCCTTTCTGTAAGTGTGTGATGAATATTTTATCCCTGAAAGGAATAGAAAACATGAATGCATATGTAGTCCCCAGCTTCACTGAGTGAAGAAGCAACAGGACTTAATTAGAAACCATGTGATTTGGTAGTCTAGAAAAGAAAAAAAAATATACTAAAAATATACTAAAAAAGGGAAGAGAATTGTAGTTATTTTCGTTGGAATCATGCATTTCCAATTTTAATTGTTCTGTGGCCATGCAAAGACTAACATCTTGTTAGCCTACCTGCAAAAACATAGGTGGTGGAAAAGCCTCCAAATTCTGTTAGAATGGCAAGTGTGACATTTAAATTAGCCAGCAGCCAAAACAAAAGGAGATCACAAAGCCTTCACACAGAATACAGCAGTCAAGTAGAAGCAGAAATACAGTGCTGATCAAAGACAGTAAGTTCAAACCCAGTCCTAGGCACGTGCTGTATGATTCCTACCCAGCAATATCAGTGATGTACCAAGCTCAGCTCAGCATAGCTTTGAGTGTCATAGTGGGAAGATGTAAGAATCACAGCAGAAATGCTCCTTTGGGGATCCCCAGTGGATAAAAAAGAGGAAAAGGTTGCCAGAAAAAATATGTTAAAGGGTGCTTCAAAGGCACTCACATACACATTTTAAAACTCATCTCAAAGCGCTGACACTTCTGCAACAACCAGGCTCGCGCTGTGACACAGTTTTGCCACTCCTGCAGCTGAAGCTCCCCCACAGGTATTTCGAAATCTTCAGAAGGTGAACACAAGAGGTGGTTCCTCCCTACACTTTCTGCTGTGCTACCATGCCCAGCAGTGGCAGCACCGACAGCCCCAGCAGTCCCAGTGCACTCACTCTGATGCTGCTGGGGTGATAACGTGGTGTTGAGCCCCTTGGTGGAAGGTGCCAACTGTCTGCAGCTGCCAGACAGGTGGGCAGGATTCACAAAAAATGGAAAACAGAAGAGCTTTATGTAGCTTCAAACTGGCTGTAGGGTCCCTGTGTGTACAGGGTTATGACAAACCCCATGGAACACGAGTAAGGTGTCAGACCTTGCGGCATACAGGATGGATAGGGACCAGCATGGCTTCAATGCTTTCACGTGTTTCTGTTATGCAACTCGTGAGGCATCTCTGACTGAGAAAAAGGCACAGTTAATTCATGATTTTACAAGGCTTTACTGTCCACATAAGGACAGTATTTGATTCCAGGGGATCAAAGAAAGAACAGGGTAAGCACCTAGAGGAAATTTTTAAAACAAGAACCTCTGTGCAGCAAAGACAAATGGAAATTCTTCCAGTTTCCTGATCTATACTTTTAACTAAGGCAAATTGTACCCAGATCCAGCAAAAGAAAGCTATAGTAGAAAAACCACTGCCCATCTCCATGCAGAAGCAAGATGGGGCACTATAAACAATGCTGACATAATTTTGGAGGTGGTTTAGGTTTGGGATTTTTTATTCCCCAAATCACTCAAGTATTGCTGAACTCCTGAAGACTTTTGATCTTGGAAGATGAATTAGTATGGGAATTTTGGATCAGGAAATAGCGCCGGAGGAAGCTGCTGCTAACAGAAGCTAACACTGGCCATTCCACCTCAGGCTTCCTCTGAGACTGCCTGCCACAAGTGAACGCCAGCAGCTGCGTTTTTGGTAGCATGTTAGGGCAGCAATATCTTTTTCCTATCAAGGTCATTTGCTATTGCTGCTGAAACACCACTGCTCTACAGAGAACTGCAATTAGAAAAGGGGCAAGTTGCAACCTCTGTCCCAAAAATTTTGTCCTCTCTGCTCTGGGCTTTTCACCTTGTCACAACTTATGGAACCTTTGCACCTTTACTTTTGATTCTGCCTCCTTTGTTCCTGGCTCTGCTAATTTGCTGTATTGTTCAAGGTCTTGTATCTACCAAAAGGTAGACAAATCACTGGCTGCTTGATTCATTCTCCCTAAAGAGCAGAAATGCATTTTAGGAGGTCAACTCTTCCATTCCCACTACACTGCAGCAACATATGCCAAGCCAGAAATAAATTCTATTATTGGAATGCAGTTTTTTATATAGGGCTGGCCATTCCTCTTCTTTTGTACCAGAATAATTTTAGTATCTTATCTTGATGTCAAACTGCATAGTATATAAAAGTGCTGAGAGGATGGGGTCTACATTAGCTATGTCTTGAGAATGAAAATGACGATGGGCAGGGAGGGTATCCTGGGCAGTAACTGGAGAAATACCTTCTTCTTTCCAGCATAACAGAAGTAGTCTACATCATTTCCTCCCAGCCTCCTGGGGTCATTACCACCGTGCAGAACAGAGGTCTTCTGCACCCGCTGAAGATGGGGAGAAAGCTGGTGTGACTCAGCTCTGGCAGAGCACAGACACAGTATTAAGCACTGGTGGAGAGGGTGTCAAGTAGTGGGCAGGGCAAGACAAGGTCGAACTCCCCTGCTGTTCTTTGGAGAAACAGTGGCCATGAAGCCCTTGCCTTGGTTTCCACTCTATCCCTTGTGTGCTCTGCAGGGATCTGCTGTATTTGAGTAAGAGGGTATTTTAGGCTAAGGGATTGTTTTTTTCATCCAGTGTTTTGGAGAACTGGAAGTTTAGTGAGACAAGAAAAAAGCTGGAGTTTACTGTCTTAAACCACACGTATGTATTATTTTAATCACATGTCCTGAGAGAGGCTGTTTTCTTAGGAAACGTTTGTTAAACACCTTGCAATGTGCTGACCTTTCCAGTGTCACAGTAACTGCGTGGCTCCCAGAAGAGCTTTGACAGTGCTAAATTGCAAAAGTGGGTGTTGAAAATGGAAGTGAGGAAGTGATGCTGGAAGCAAAATAAGAAGTGGAATCAGTCACATGATAATTTTGGATGTTGCTGTTTTATTTCTGGTACTTGAAATACTAAAATGCACATTATAATGTTATTGACAGGGAAAAAGCTAGGAAATATTACTGCAAAAAACTGTGAGTCAGGACTTCTAATGTGTTTTTACAGTGTTGCCTATAACTTAATTACATTTGCCCCTGACAGTGTATTATATCTTCTTATATCTGCTTATATCTTCCTTAGTGCACAGGCATTAATTTAATCAGAGATAATATATGAAACCTCTCAAATTAATTACAGGTTGTAACAGTTTTGTTACTTTGCTAGAACAGGCAGGAAGACAAAAACATACGGACCCATAAACATTAACCGGCTTTTGCAACCCAGCCATTACAGGAGAAAGACAATGAAGATTAAATTACTTGGAGATGTAGCTGAGAATGCTCAGGCAGTTTTCGGTGTTTTTGAAACTCAGCAGCTCTCGGTGGAGAAGACCTTCACTACTACATTTCCTTGACCCTTTCAAACCAAAATGCACCTTATGTTTGAAGCTATTCAAAAGATCTAAGCCCAAGAACTGCTTTTACAGATTCCCAGGACCTGATCTGTCGGGTAGGAGGGGTCTTTCCAGTCCTGTTTCAATGGAGGCACGCTGCCAGGATTTGGGATCTGCGTGTGAGCTACCATGATTTCCCTTTGGGCCCTCTCCTTTCTGCCAAACTTGAAGTGGACTTTCTGTGAGTGAGAAGCAAACATGGCTCCATTCCAACAGCACAATATCTGGGAGGGTGTCTGACAGGAAAAAACCTTGCAGAAGAGCCTTTCAAAAGCATCTTTAAAAATACCCTCATGTAGGGAATTTCTTGTGGAGAAAAAAATTAATTACCCGTGCTTAGAAGGCAGAGGGTATCTTGCTTGGCTGCATAATCTTTCTGATCACAAAGTTAACATCACAGAGTAACTCCATCATATATGAAATTATTAATCTTATACTATTTCCAAAATGCCTCTAGTCTGGTCCTTGGTGTGCTAGTTCACAGTAAAAAACTTACAGATTAATTTGATGTACTTAGTAAGCTTAGTACTTAATCTAATCTTCCCCTTTTTAAAAAAAGAAAACAAACAAACCTCATGCTGCATTTAGTGAATCACCTTTTTAATGCAATAAATACATTATCTTATTTGTATTTAACACAAAGGCTCTTGTGGACAGCTATTTTGTGCTTTACTTCAGTTGTCACTTTCAGCTGAGCTACACATATACCACACCACTGCAATGTGAGCTCACAAGTCAGCTTTAAACCCTTAATAATTCCCATTGTTCTTTTCTTAACATGTCTACACTAGATCCACATTTTTCAAATACTGAAGAAGTCTGAAATTAATCTATCAGAATTGGTCCCATCAGACTTTTGTAGAGGAGGACTGTTATCTACCTGGTCTGTGATGGGGATTTGTCTACACAACAGAGAAAATATAATCCTATGTTGTATGGAAAGCTTGGCAGTCTGAGCAGTGGGGTATTTTGGATCTTGAGAGTCCTTTCAAGAGTGAGCCAGTGCCTGGAGCAGCGTGCTGAGGGCTTAAGGCTGCCACTGGGCACTGACCCAATGTGTCACTACATCTCTCCTTAGTTCCGTGTAGGTGGGAGATAAAACCTTTTCAAAATCCAGCCACGTATCAATATGGTGAATCTGAAGACTTGTGGCTTCGTTTCCTCAGCAAAATCCTTTCCCTGTTCTCAGAGTGCTCAGTGGGTTTTTAACCTGGGGGCTGTGGATCTCTGCACTGGCAGATGGGGGCATGCCACAAAGAAAAGTAAATGTATTGATGCCTGCTGTCAGCTGCTCCACAGGAGGCTGAAGCTGCAATGGAATACTTTGGGGGCTACACAAAATAAAGGGTTGAAAACAACAGCTGTTGATTAATCTCTGTGAGGTGATTTTTTTTTTTTTGTCCCCTGAAATTAGTATGTTTTAATTATTTTCTCCTAGATGAATTAGCCAACAGTTTGAATTTCCAGTGTTATATTCACTAATGTGTATTATTTCCCTAGCACCCTAAACATTAATTCTCTGCACTCACCATTGTCTCCAGTAAGTCCAAACTCGGGATCATCTGACAGTTTCACTAACTCTGTCTTGGGAGACACTAATAAAGGTACAAGTTAAAGAATCAAAACTGGAAACATGGAAACGAATGCACCTGAAGAATGATAGCCAAATTCCAGCCTTTTTTTTTTTTTTATAAGTATAAATAAATTAAACTCCAGCTTTAAGGCCCCCATTTCATTAATAAACTGAATCATAATTTCATAAATGCAACTGAATCTCCCTACAGTCTCCTGCCTGAAAGATCAGCCTGTTTCTTTCCCTCAGTCCAGGACAAACACTTTGACCCTAGTTTTCCTGCAGTCACAACATGACTAAGCAACTAACCTAGCCAAAACCACTTTAATAAATAAAAGTTTTCAACTAGTTTGACAAGATAAAGCCATTCACTACAGAAAGCACTGCACACTCACAGTCTCCCAAGTTTGTTCATGTGTTGCCAGCCCCCCGTGAGGGTTTGGTACCCTCTGCAGAGGGCCAGCCAGGCAGGAGGCCCAGAGCACCATGGCTGCTTCTTTCCTGCCATCATTCATTTTATGCACAGGAGGAATTTACCTTCCTTGAGCACCTCAGTGACATCCAGAATAAAAATTATATATCTGTTTGATGGATGAAAAGTATGAAGCCATGTGAAGTTAAAGGGCATGACTAGTGCTGGGAAGGCAGTCAGTGACAAAGGCAAGAAGGAAAAGCAAAGTTTTCCCTCTGACTGTTCCCTATGCCATCTGTGCTCTATTTCATGGATGCTCAGAATCTCAGCAGTTTATTCTGGGTATGACTGATGCTCCAACATAATGTGAATGGCAGACTCCCTGCCTTGTGCTACCAGTACTGAAATTTAAGAAAGATATATAGCATCATAAATAACACAAACACAGTCATTTCAGAGTGTGTGCTAAGGGTGGTATAAGGCCAGAAACTTCATTTTCTTTCTGTTCTTTCCTTTCAAATACATCTCTATTTTTTAAAGCTATTTCTCTTCTGTCTAGTAACCTTAAGTACCTTCAAGCAATTAAGATAGTCTTATCTTTTCTAGACTTTATCAGAGAATAAATAAAAAGATATATAACTTCTCACAGCACCTTTTGTCCCATAATCTACTAGATTCCCATCCTCCCTGGTTTTATGTACCTCTCTAGACACCAGCATTTTAAAACTATTGCTTCATAGGAGACTTTGGAAGATCCTCAGATCATCCAAGTCCTGCTCAAATGCTGGTTGTGAAAATAGTCAGTACATTGGTGTACGACTTTCTTCATGAAATAAACTTATTCTTAGCTGTTGCCAAGACTGTCTAACTTTCAGGTAGAAGCTGTGCCCCAGGATGTCAGGGACTGCCACATGCAGTGCCATATTGGAAAGAAGGATGCTTCCACTTTCAGTAGATGCATTTATTACAATATATATTAGAAAGTGCTTTGTTTTACTCTATCATTCTGAAAAAGTTTTCTCTCATTCATCCACCCCCTTTTTGCTTCTCTGAAGCCATTTCTCAGAGATTATTTGTTAATTATCTTCCACCACTTCTACGTGTTGGAAAAGCTGCTTGAAAAGCATGAGCGATCCCATTTTGATTGAACAGTTGTTGGGCCAACTTGGATGTGGTTCCAAAGCCCATGGCTCTGAAGGAGTACTCTTGGTGAGGTCCAAGAGAAGCCTGTCTCAGGATGTAATTAACAGAGGCATGTATCCATGACACTGGATCCTCCACTGCTTTGCTCTTTTGCTAACTCTCAAGCTCACAAACACCTCAAATGTGCTTGAACTTGCTATGTCTCAAATCAGCCTGCCCAAAACGCAAGACTGAATGTAAAAAATGCCTCCAAAACAGTAACAAAAATTAATATTCAAGTATCTGCAAAGGAAAGAAATATTCACCATCTCAATTCACCAAGCATTTAAACTTTGAATACTTACATGTCTTCAGGATAGTTCTGGAGGCAGGGGGAATCTCGGAGCTATTCTTATCCTGCAAGAGCATTTAAAGTAATTTGTCCTTATGTTCTCATTAATTTTTAATACATTATTATGTGGATGTCCATCTTCTCCTTTTGACAGGTTTTATTTTTATATCAGACAAGTAATACACTCAAAGTGCTTGCTTGCTATTTTATGTATGGAAATGAAATCGTTGCTTCACATAGAAATTGTAAAGAACACAGATCACACAGTGCTTACCAGATTTCAGCTGTGTACAGAATTATGACTATTAAATGATCCCACTGGCAACTGGAAAGCAGTCCACATGGGCACCTTCCAATTCCTAGCTAATAATTACTGCTGGCTGTGCCAAGTACTGCACTGCAGCATTGGTACATTTCAAAGAGTTGGTACACTACTCATGTAAGGATAGGCAGAGGTTGGGAAAGTCTCAGGTCTTTATCCCTAATCAAAATTCTTTACTTAGAGGGATCTTTGCTGAAATTAAGGTGTGATTTAACCCACAGTGACTGAGGTCTTTAATCTAGGGGAGTGAGGTTTAGCAGCCTGCTAATTCAGTTGTTGTAATTATTTAATACTTGCAGTTAACTGGAAAAGGAATGTGAGGGAAAGAAAGTACTCTGGTCATATTTTAATCATAATAATAGAAAGGGTTGTGTTGAGAGGGACCTTAAAAACCTAGCTCTGACCCCCCTTCCATGGGCAGGGACACCTATTAGGTCATGCTCACAGCTCCATCCAACCTGGCCTTCAACACTTGCAGGGATGACGCGTCCGCAGCTTCTCTGGATAACCTGTTCTAGTGTCTCACCACCCTCATTAATGACAATATGTTTTAATAAAAATGTAAAATACAGTGTCAGAGGATTACCAACATAACGTGCTGCAGCAGTAACCATTTGTGCAGGTTCACAAGCAATCCTGCCAACAGCTCAACCGCAAGCAGTGACAAATTATTTCTTAAAACGTGAAAAAAAAAACCGAACTGTAAAACTAAGATTCTGACTTTTCCCTTGCGATACGAGGTTTCATGCACTGGCCTTTAAATATCAAAGCAGCTGCGGGTTCACCCTTTAGGCTTAGATCTAGAAGGAAACAGGAAAGCAGAGACACCCCCGCCCCCCAACCTCTCTCCAAGCCCAGGACACCCTTTCCTTCCCGCATTCCTGACGACTCCGCGGCGGGGACCTGCGGAGCACACGGCGGGCTGCGGGACCTGACCCGGCCGCTTTCAAACCCACGGCGGGAGCTGCCCGGCTGCGTTCCCGCGGCAGGGCATCCTCCAGGACCCCGGGATACCGCGGCAGCCACAGTGGACTCTGTGTGGGGCTCGGGCGCCACGGGACCCCCGAAAGGGAGAACCTGGGCCTCCCCCCGGCCGGAGCGCCCCGCCGCCCCTCCGGACGGT
>VXBU01000211.1:719786-859427 GCA_013400315.1 Bombycilla garrulus | reverse complement strand
GGGGAACTTGGCCGCGCCGGGGCACCCCCGGCGGGTCGGGCTGCGGGAAGCGGGAGCGGCCTCTTTGTTCGGGCCGTGCACGGGTGGCCCGGCTCGGCGATAGCGCGGGGCGCCGCGGGTCCTCGCCGCGGGCGGTGCGGAGGCGGCTGCCGGCCGGGCGGTGGGGGCCGCCCCGGCTCCCCACGAGTTGCCTGGGGAGCAGCTTCGCGTTTCCGTAGCCTTGAGCACCGCTGAAGCCACTTTTATTGTTGCTTCCCCGCGCTGCGCTCCCGATGGGTTTCTCAGCGTGACTAAGGGCGGGCGCGGAGCCCGTCCCGAGGTGCGGAGCCGCTGCCCGTGGCCGGAGGATGCGGCTGGGGAGAGCCGCCGGGGGCTGCAGCCCGCGGGATTCGGCGGAGCTCCCTGGGGCCGGCGCTGAGAGGTGGAGGGGGCACCGCCAGGGACCTGCGGCTCGCCTCTCCTGTCTATAACGAGACCTATAAAAGTTACAAATAGAACTGCCTTTTGGACGATACATGACATTGCGGGGCCGGGGTTGTTAATTCAGTGTTGTGGCAAAGTGCATTCTATCTTATTTTTTACATTAATTATCCTACGGGTTATGGTGGCTGTAGAACCGGCACGTTATTTCCATGTGGCACTCCAGATCCGTGTAGTGAAGGGTATGCGCGGAGAAGGATCGCGCTCTACCCTCGCAACAGTGTGGGTCCGTGAATAACTCCTGCGAGAATGATGTGTTAGGCTGCGCTGACGTTGTAGCGTGAGGAATTTGGGCCGAACTTTTGGTTCAAAGACAGCAGCAATGAATTCAAATAAACAATGTTTTGGATAATTAATACAGTTTAACAGTGTAGTTCTCACTTAAAAGCAAACAAGGCTGTTTTGAATATTATAAAATTAGAATTTTTAATAGTAGCTTATATATTTGAAAGAATCATCAGGTATTTTCAAAATCTTGTATTTTCTATGGATTTTAAGCTATGGAGTTCTACGAAGTTGCATTACCATGTTCGGTATTTATTTTATTAAAACCTTTTTTTTTTCCTGAACTATTGACCCTTGCCATTTAATAATACTGTGTTCTACCTTGTTATCTTTTTTTGTCTTTTGTAAAATCAGAGCTTATCCTACATGTCCATAAAGTGCACAAAACTGAACTGTGGCTTGGCAGATGGCATGTTATCAATGTATCACTAATGAAATGGAAATTTTGCCAGCGAGTTAAAACGCTTAACCTCCTATCTTCTTCTGCCTGCCTGTGTCGAAGTCAGTCCACTCTTTTGTGACGGTAAAGACGATGTGGATTAATTTTCAGAGTTAAAAATAGCCGTTTACAGCTGCTTGATTTAGGTCCAGGACAATCATGAGGTTCAGTTTCACAACTGTTAACGCCTTGCGCCTGAGCTTTTCACTAGAGAAATTTGCAAGCTTAAAGCAAACAAACTGCTTTTCTCTCTGGGTAAGTTTCAGGTGAATCATTTTGCTGAATCTACAGTGCACAGACTTGCTCAAATCTCTTTTGGCTGGCAAAGGAAAGCCACTCCTGTTTTGTACATTTTCCAAGGGAACTGTAGATTCTGACAGTCTCCCTAACTGTTTGGAAACGTTTGTATTTAAAAAGGCTTAAAAACTTGAGTCATAAAACCAAAATGCAATAGTTACGGAGCATTAGGTATAGCTGGGGTTAGATAGTGTAATTTTTTTTCGTGGTTTTTACTTGCAGTGAAGGAAATGGAGATGGATACTGAGAAACAGCAAAGCTTTGCTGGTACGTGTTTGCTTTCAGTGCAAAACTTACCTCCTGATTTTTGCTTTACATGACTATGGAGCTGTCTTTTCCAAACTTGCAGAAGGGCAGTAAAGCTCTGCCATATTTCAGAGTATGGTCTACCAAATGGTAAAGCCAAAAGTTACAATTTTGGTTGTTTTACTGGGGAAGGAAAACTTAAGTGAGAACAATGTCCAAATCTGTTTTCCCTTTACTACCCTGATCTCTGGCCAATTGCTGTTACATTTTATGAAAAGGAAGAAGTTTCGAAGATGTGAAGATGCTGTACATGAGAGCAGGTGCCACAGCAGAAGAGAATCTCATAGCTCCTGCAGGGAGGAGGAGGAGGAGGCTGCATATCCTGAGGCTGTGTTAGGCCTATGTAGGATCAGCAGAACAAAACTCTGAGAATATTTGATTTCATATGAGTGCAGATGGGGCAGCTGACCACTCGTGACATAATTTGCTTTCTGCAGGGTGGAAGGGTGTGAAGCCTGAGTTGCCCTTACGCATGTTGCCACAACATGGTATTTGCACTGAACCTGTGTGAGGACATCTGTTTTATGGCCCAATTCTCATATTTGCCTGTCTTTCTTTCTTCTAGGACACTTCTTTGTTCTTACCAGGGCATTTTAACTATTAGGTAAGAGTAAATTAGCAGAGCTGGAGAGTGTATTTTATGTGGATTTAATTCCTGAAGGATGGATTAAAGACGGTCTCTTGCACAAATGTGCTTTTTTTCCCATATCTGTGTTTCTTTGTGTACTGTGTTTTTGTCAGACACTGAGCAGATGTTTGGAAGTGAGAGACTCTATTTTCTACTGTTATTTAATTTGTATCCTAGGGCAGTTCCCAAATGCACACTGGGCTTGCAAGCAGAGGGTACAAACAGTGTTGGGGGTTGTATTTAACTCTTCATTACTTGACCAGTCTCATTCTGATTTCTGTCTTCCTTAGGGATATGCTTTTTCAAGTAAATGTTTAACTTGCCCCTTTACCTGGATCTCTGCTTGACAGCTCTGCTGGATCAGAGACTTAATAAGGAAATTGAAAATGTTTAGAAATACTTTAAAAATCTGAATTATAATTTTTTAACTAATAACTAATTTTAAGTTATAGGTTTAAAAAAAATAATTTTGCTCATCGATGTCTGTTGATTCTGGGGTTTTCTTGTCTGTTCTTTCTGGGGAGCACTGTAGTGATCCCTACAGAAAAGGCTTGCAATGTAGCCATGATTAACAGATCAATGTTAGTTGGATTTCATACTTGCTGATGTCTTTGGTTCTGAGATTACACATTAATGATAAGCTTAATATGACAGTAGTAAAAATACTGTCAAATGCCTTGTGGTAAATAGTGCAAGATGGTTTAGCCTTTTAAGTGATTCACTAATTTTTAGGAAGGGATGTTGAAGCCTTTGTGGACCTTCCTCTTTGATTACTTTTTCTGCACTTTGACAGCAAAACTGCTTGTTCTGGGATGTGTTGGGAAGGATTTCATCACGAGTGCTGGACTGAGAGTACTCTTTCACTCTTCCTAAGCAGCTAGTGTTGCAGTTTTTGTTTATACAGTACTTTACATTGCACACTCCTAGCATATAAAAACCCACTTAGCAACACTTGTGAATCTTTCCTTTTATAAATAAGGTTAAATAAGACCTTAAAATGAACTCTTGTTTCAAGCAGCTTTTTGTGTGGTTGAGTGCTTCTTTAACTTCTTGCTTGAAATAGATCAATAAAAGATTACGTTTTGTTCCTGTTTTACCTATGTTTTTAATTTAGCTATGATATTTTTTCCCTGCTCTTTTTCCCGCCTTCATTTTCAGCTCATGGGACTTTCCAAGCTGGATATAATTTTGTGTTATTTGCAACTTGCAGAAGATGAACATTTTAAAAGGAAATTAATTTATATTTCAGCTCTTACAGAGCTTTATGCTTCACAACTTTAATACTGGCATAAAAAAAGCATGTTCTGTATATGAATCTAAACTTCATTATTGCTTTAATAAAAATAAATGTGGTAGGCATGGTAAACACATTTCTAAGTTTCATCTTAGGATTTAGTTTTTTCTTTTAAATAAAACTGTTGCAGGGCAATAGCTTTTGAACTCATCTGCCAAGTACCTCTTGGTTGTGAGTGGAGAACTGACTAGTTTGTCTGATAACACTTTTCTTCCTTATTTTCCCTTTGCTTGGGTATTAGTTTTTTTAAGGCATACAGAAAAATGGTTATTGATAAGCTCTGAAAATTAAAAATTAAAAGATCTTTTGCTCTTCTTTCATACTCTACTGTCCAAGCAGTCCTGTAATCAGGACTCAGCTTTTAGTGGCCCTGAGCCTCTCCCAAAGTCTGTAGTAAATAATTTCATAATGGAGTCTATTTCTGGGAAAGGCAGCAAGAGGACTACAGTGGATGAAGATTCCTGCAACTCGGATGGGGAATTCATCTAGATTGCCCCTGTTCCTTACATTGTAGCACAAGAGGATCCAAAAGACATGAAGACTTGGATTTTTACTAGGGAATGCAAATGAGAATCCCCATAGTACTTTTGCTTTCTGAAGGGGCAAAAGGCAAAGTGAGTAGCATATTCTCTTGATCATATTAAAATCTTAATATTAAAATTAAAACCAATACAGTTTTCAAAAAAGCATTCCTTTTTGTTGTAGGATCTGCTCAGGATACCAAAATAAGTTAGGCTCAATCTGAGCACTAGTGAAAAAAGCCCCAAACCCAAAAGAACACTTTCATTTTAAATTAAACAGTTTGAGGAGGGGGAAGATGCCATACTACTGATGTTAATAAAGGATATTGGTAATGGTTACTGTCAGTATTCATGGTTTTGTTTCCTTAAGGAGCAGCTCTCTGAAGCCTTGCACAGAAGGAGAAATATGCATACTTTATTGAAAGCTTGGACTCCTGTCAAAACATTATCTAGCCTTGCCCACAACTGGAATTCAGATCGGCAGGTTTTTTCCCTCTTTTTTTCTCTCTTTATTTTACTGTAACAGTTTTTTTGAGGAGAATGCATACTTACAAGCACTTTCCCAAGAGGATGGCTTCTGCGTTACAGTGTTTGGCCAAGAGGCGTGAGGTGGAAGGAGGGATAGGAGCAGGGTGCCAGGCTACTACTTGCAGAGCTGGGCATCCCAGTTCCTGACCTGTGAGCCCCCTGAGCTGTGTGTGCCACCCTGGGCCCCTCTGCTTGCCTTTCTGGGGTGAGTTTCCTGCTCCTGAGCACTACTGTGGTGCTGAGATGGTTAAGGTGAAATGCAGATGCTTGTGTTGAAATGGCAGCAGTGTGTTAAGTGCTAATATTAGCAGTGAGGAAGTACCTGTGCTTGGAAAGGAGGGGCTGGGTTGTGTCTGCATGTGCACTGACCACCACCTTGTGCAAGACTAATCCAGTGAACACCTACAGTGGTTTTTTGTTTTTACGCTGTGGAGGCCAAATGGCACAGAAAAAGGCAGGGAAATCCTAGAGTGATTTGAGCTGGAAGGACCTTAAAGACCATCTAGTTCCAACCCCCCTGCCATGGGCAGGGACTGCTCCAGGTTACTTGCTCAGAGCCCCATCCAGCCTGACAATCAACACTTCCAGCATAGGACGTTCACAGTTTCTCTGGGCAACCTGTTTCAGTCTCTCACTTTTCCCTCATAGGAAAAGACCTCTTCTCTATAAAATAATTGAGCATGTCAGTGGTGGCAGAGTTAATGTAGCACTAGTTTGGTCTATTCAGCATTATTTACAGCACCCACCAAAAAAAGAGACAGATTTTTTTATATTCCCCCGAGTAGTGGTGCATGTCTGAGTAATTTACAGGGCTGCAGCAGCTGCTTGAATATCCCATCATCCTGCCCATTTTCAGGTGGAAAACAGTTTCAGGTATTTTTACTTGTAACATGAGAACCAAAGCATTTGGCTCAGCGGCCTTCAGGGCTATAAAAATAGGCTTGGCTTGAACTGGACTGATGGCAGAGGACTGAGATAAGCAGCTGTGAGTGCTTTGCCATGGCAGCATGCCCACCTGGGGAAACAGCCCGTGGGGAAGCAGTGCTGTGGAGAAAAAATCGGTGCTCCAGGGTGGGGATGCTGTTTCCACCGTTCCAGGAGAAACAGTGCATAATTCATCTCACTTTTTCCTCCTGTGTGGTCTCTCCCTTTGTGTGTGGTGGTCTGACACAAGCACTCAGCATCGCGTCCAGGGATATGGGAGTCATGGGGGCCATGGGACACCAACCCCCACAGTGAAATGCCTGAACTCTCCACATTGCTCATGTCCACCTTCCCCCCATAGCACTGGGACCTAGGCATAATGATTAAGTAATTTGTTACAATTTGTTTCTACCTACCAGATTGAAAAAAGTCCCGATTCAACCGAAACCAATTTACCCAGTGGCAGTGTTTGATCTGGCGAGGTCTGTGCTGAAAGTAATGTAAGGGTTTGGATGTTGGGTGTTTTCCTGGGTGAATAAATACTTGGAGCGTTAGGTCTTTATGCTGAAATCTAATGTTGTCTGTGTTTATCTTTCAGTGTGGTGAGCCCTTATCGTTTCAAAGGAAGCAGAGCCTTCCTACAGCCGTTGGGGGAGTCCTCCTTCATCCTTTTTCTTATGTACTTACCCAAATAAGTTTTGCAACTCTTTTTTTTTCCTGGTGTAATGTGTACTTTCAAATGGGTGCTGTATTGTGTCAAAACCCGTTTATGTAATTTTGCAAAATTCAACAAAGACAGTGTGGTTGCATTAAGCCGTTTTTATTAGCAGCTTTGCATAACTGGTGGTGTTATTATCCATCAAAAACATGGATTTTAGGGTGGCCTGAGTGAAATAATCAAGCTGCTAAACATCTGAGTTTTGAACTTTTAGAGAAATCAAATCAAGATGATATGAAAGATCTAGAGCGGTCCCCAAACAGTTATGCTGGGGGACACCACCAGCCAGCAGTAGCTTCATGGCCACTGCCCTGTGCAGTATCCAGCCTTGGTGCAGCTCAAAAGCTTCCACCTTAGCCTGTAATGCCCAGAGCGTGGCCCTCTCTAGGTGGGCTGTAAGAGAAGAGGAAGGAGCCTGCAGTGGTCCTCTTTGCATCTCAGCCCCAGCTCTTGCCTTGGGACATTGTCTTGTGGTCACAAGTTCGGGCTCCTGCATGGTGGGGTGGTTGAGGCCTGATGAGAATCAGCTTCATAGTCCCCCCATACCTCTCTCAGCAAGGACACTGGTCCTAGGGAGAGCTTCTGAGATGCCTTGCAGAACCAGGCAAGCAGTCTGGGCTATTTGGTGCTGTCCTAGGAGTGCCCTTTTGTCAGGCTGAGCTTATCCTGGTCGGTGTGAAAAGCAGCGTTGTGTTCCAGCTGGAGCACAGGGATGGCAGGGGGTAGGGAACGGGTACATCCACATGTACATCTCTCCCTGTGTTTTGCCTGGCGGTGGGCTGTTCCTTCAGCCAGTTTGCTTGCCTCCTCTAGCATGGCTAATTGCTGCCCACTATGGCTTTTCTGAGACTCTAATTGTTTGCAAATCATTGCAGGATGGAGGAAGCTATGTGGAGAAGTGTAATTAGGATTCAGGATATGAAGTGCTTCTCTGCCTCAAAGAGCCGACATTAATTCTGCTTTATTGAAGCTGTTGGTTCAATTTCACTGTCCTTAAAAAAAAAAACTGCCTTTTTTTTTATGATCATCTGAATTATTTGTTTTGTTCTTTTCTCCCAGTTCACATGCCAAAACAGCTTAGAGTGATTCTTGAAGTTGTTAACTCTCCTTGTAAAACTGCAGCCACTGGGAAGCAACCTGTACTGTTAGCTCCTTCCACTTGCTGGAAGAGCTTTCTCCTTTCCAGTGAAATTACAGCTTTTTTCAGACAACTGAGCCTATTTTTCTTTCTGCCCCCAGCTTTCTCTGGTGGAGCATATGTAGCAAGCAGCAGTGAGTTCCCAAGGGTGAATTCGAAGTCATGCTTTTCACTTCGTGGTTTTGCACTGGAGCAATGCTGGTAAATGTAAATACCCCAATTTGGTGGTTTTGTCTTACAAAAATAACCTAGTCTGGTTGAAAAAAGGAGGGTATGAATACTTAAACCATGGCTTTGGCATGATATGAGTGCGTGTAGCCACCAAGTGCCTTTTTCCACGTCCCTGCAGATCAGCCACTGCAGTCCCTAGAGACCATGTGGTGCCATAATTTTCTTTGGAAGAGCCAGGTGCCTGCAGGCAAGAGAAACCTCAGTTTTGGAGTTGCTGAGCATCTTGGCAATCTGGTTTGGGTCCTTGTTGTGGTGGTCCTGTGCCTGTTTTCTTGGAAGGGCTAGATTTGGCAGGTACCCTTAAGTCAGGCATTGTTGCACATCCGTCCAGCTGAGCTGGTCTCAGGTGCAGTGGAAATCTCAATTTCTTTTTTTTTTCCCAAAGTAGACTTAGGAGAAGTGGAAGGACAGTTTTCTCTCTGCTTCAAACTTCTGCAGCAGTCTGTTTGTTTGTACAGTGACTAAAGGTGTTCTCCAGGATACTGGAGACACATCTCTGTCACTGCTTTGATTTTGATAGAGACGGTGTAAGTGCTTGATTTGGGAAGTTCAGGGCTGTGTGGGAACAGGTGCCTCTGTGCATCTGGCCCACTGTTCCTCAGATTTTAAAAGTGCCATCAGAATTTCTTACTGACCAATTGCAGGTGCCGCATGTAATTGCTTCTTTGAACTGCACTGGCTTTCCTTCCCCACTTTGTAATGGATGGATGAGTTCCTGTTAATCAAAAGATCCTGGCTGTGGTGACTAAATGTCTTACTTAAAAAAACCAAGTAGAACTGAAAGGGTGACAGTGCTGAGTGTTGTGGCTCTGCAGGCTTCCTTGTCAGTTAGATTTAAATCTCCTTTTTCTTCTTTCCTTATTCCCTTCCTTTTTCCCCCTGCCACCCCCTCCTCTCACCCCTCCTGCCGCCCCTCAAAAAAAAAGGAGTGGCAGCTTTGGCCTTTTTCCTTTTTGTTTTCTTTTTTGGGAGGATTTTATTAACTTATTAGTCCCAGACTCCTAAGTGATCAGTCCAAGTCCCTCTGCCTTGCAGCATGGTTTAGCTGCTGAAGTGGCCACCCCATTTTTGAGTAGTTCTCAAAAATTTCCCTTTAAGGCCTTAAATATATTATGGAGGTAGGTAGAAATCATCTTGCTGTATGTAGAGGGTGTCTTGGACTGCCTCTTGAATATTGTCATAAAAGATGGAAAAAGATTTTCAGTTAGAGTTTCTAGTTTGAGTTCAGCTCTACTCACCCTCTGCCCTGTGTCTTGGAAGTTTAAAACAATTCTGGAAATCCCATGTGGATGATTAACAGTGATTAACAGTGTTTCAGGAAAGGAGCCTGAATTCTTCAGTTTGAAAGATACAGAACATTTAGTAGGAGTTGGTGTAAAGTTAACTTACTGTAAACATGTTCCTTTTCCTAGATTAGTTATGAGCATGATGCAAGATAAATTGTAATGGGATTTTTTATCTTTATGTGGGGGGGGAAAAACATATCTTCAAAGCAGAACAATAGTGCACTTCTGATAGTTCATTTGAGAACCTGATCCTTATAGAAATATCCTTGACTGATTTTTTTTTGTTTGTATGTGTGTGGAGAGATGCTCAGCAAATTCATAGTATGTGATATCCTGTTTGTGTTCTGTTTGGTTGCAGGTTGACCTCTGTAAAGGAGGTAACCTACCTGTTACAGAATTTGAAATAGTTTCTTGCTGATTTTTATACTTCAATTTATTTCTTCTATTGTATCCTAAGTATGTATGTACATTTGATACAAATAGGTGTGCAATTGCAAGTACAACAGGCTCGTTTTACTTGAAGGTATCCAGTTTTCTTTATTCAAGCAACCAAATATGCATGAAAGTAGATATTTCTGTGAAATAAAAACTACTGAGTAAAGCGTGGGATTCCTATTGAGTTTTCCAGGTATGTTTTATAAATTTACTTCTGAAAAATGTAGATGGATGTTGCCTCTATTTGAAATCCAGCTTCCAGGTGCAGTGTTTAGATTTATTGAGGAGAAGCATATAATTTCAGTAGAAAAGTGTCTTTCCACTTCTCCTGTCTGCTCCATATATGTCAAAAGTATGCATATTACACCAGACATTTGCATGTTGAATTTTAGCCTAAAAATATTCTTTCTGCATGAAGAAACTTCTACCTTTTGAGGAACCTGCAGTGTTCTGTCAGTGGTCTTTTGTGGAAGGCTTTGTAAACCCATGGCTGCAGCTCTCCATAGTACAGTTACTCTATGGTTAATTGCTTTCCTTTCTGTGTCTTGGGAGGTTTGAAAACAGTCAAAAAGCTGGTGAAGTGGCTCATTAAAGGGGAAGAGCTACTTTGAATTTTAAGTTCCTCCCAAAAATCTTGTCTCATGTAGGGTAAAAATAAAAAAAAAAAAAAGGATTTTGTTTTCTTTTCCTCTTCTGCTTCTCTTTCCTTTTCATTTTTTGCTGTCCTGAAATATAAATGGTTTTACTTCTACTTTGTGGTGTGGAATAGGTCTGCATCACCCTGACTGAAGGCAAGCTGATGCATCAATATGTGAGCCAGAGGCTCTTAATGTAATTGATCTTGCTAGCCAGATACCCTTCTGTTTTTTGAACAGATTCCATTTTATAAGAGACCCTTCCATGGAACCAGCTGTTTGGGCATGTTATGAGGAGGATGTTTGCTCACAAGCTGGGTACTTTTCAAAGCAGATTTCAAAATCAGTGTACTGCTGTTTGTTTCTTTACTCAGGGATCTTTAGGTTGGTTGTTTTTCAACGTTATGAGGCAAAAGTTACCCTGAAAGAATTCTGAGGCAACTTAATGGAAAAATTTTGCCTCTAGTTTTTGCAATTTTCTTGCTACCACAGTTTAAACTAAATTATCATATTGGCCAGGGTGTATATGTTACACCTGTGTATATTACATGTGTTGAATCCTTTTCATGCTTCTGCAAATGCACTCTTAGTAATCTCTTTTCCCTGTTCTCTGCCTCTCTCAGTCTCTCATCCAAAAAATAAAGGAGCCTGCTCTTTGTGCTTGCTCAACTTTAGCAGTACTTGCTCTTATTTTCCTTTGCTGTCCTTGTATCCACTCTGCAGCAACCCCACTGCAGCCCCTCCTGGCAGAGGTGGGACAGGACAAGGCTCCCTGTCAGCTGCAGCGATGGCGTAGAGTGATTTTTGTTTGGGGTTGCCGTTCCCTTGCTCCTCGTGGAGGAGCCAGGCCACCCGGGCTTTATTCTGGTAGGTATCCTGATGTCCACAGTCCTTTTCTTCTCTTTGTGTCTTAGCTCTGCCTCCTCTTCCTCATCCTTAGTTAATATGGGTAGTTTAGAAAAGGGAGGTGATTATTTGACTTGAAGGAGGAATGGGTTTCTTTTTAATAGTTTGTAAGCAAAATGGAAATTGTAAGCAGAAGTAAACTTTTAAGTGAGAAGAGGAATTGGTTTTTCTGGTCTGTTATTCAGGAAGAGAAAAAGGAATTAATTTTGCAGAGGCTAAGAATTAGTAAGGATAAATTTTGCAGCTACTTCTGTGCTTTCATGTGTTTTTTCAGGGTTTCTGAAAGAAAAAAAGGTATTTCACAAATCAGATGTTCATAAAGCATTCTCTAGGGATTTTGGTAGCACCTGCCGTTAGTTGACTTTCTTCTATGACTTTAGTGAAATGAAAAAGAAATCTTTCTCCTAGGCCTATCATCAGGGGAAAACATGCACAGCACAGAAGCGTCTTCTTTTTCTTTCCTGTGGTGTTTCAATTCTTCTGAAATTTGAAAGCTAAACCCTATCTTTGTTCTCTGCATTATTTGGTGCTCTCTTACTGGCTTGAATCCAAATGTTTTGAAGATTGCATGCTAAAGTTTTCTGCTCACTGTTTTCTGTGAGCACAGCTAATTTGCTTTCTTTTATACTAGGATGAGTTTTTATGCTTTTTTTCTTGTAGTTATAGGAGAGCACGTAGCAATTTCAGATATTGTATCTGTCATCAGTCTGCAAATTCAGATCTCCATTTTAAAGGTGTAATATCTGGTCACATATTTAAGTGATAATGCTATTGAAGAATGTTTCACTATACACTTTTAAGACATATTGTGTCCAGCTTCTGCTTGGCTTTGAAAGCATCATCAATGTTGTGTGTGTTTATGCAAGAAAGAAGTATTTAATGTAATTTTCTTTGCTCTCAAGTTATTGATGCTGTTCCATGTAAGTTTCTTACAGCTTCTAGACCGGAGAGGGGTTGAAATGCTGTTTGATTGTGTTATACTCAAATTAATTAGCTGTCATTTGTTATCCAAGTGAGAAGGGAATTAGGACTTTGTAGGTCTTCATTATTTCCATTAATCACTTGGGTGATGGACTCAGAATGCCATATGTAAAACAGCACGTGGTGCCAAGGGTTGTAAACCTTTTGGAGATGGAGATTAGTTCCCTTTGTGTTGGGTTAATGGTGAAGAAACAAAAATACAACAGGTTGCAAAAGTTACATATGCAAAGGGAAAAAGAATTATTGCAGAAAACTTCCTATGTACCCAGGGGTAAAACAAACATGGTAAAGCTGTTCCTCACTCTCTGCCATCCCTCTCCTTAGGGACTGTGTCTCTGCAGGATGCACAGGAAAATTGAGCACAGAGCTGCCCTGAATTGCTGTATGTAAGCACCATAAACCAATTCTGAGTTACTTTAATATGCCAGCTTGCATATGCAAATCATGGCATTCAGATAACTTTTTCATGGATAGCTTGATTTTGCCAGCTCAGGGGAATGGGTAGCAAGAAACTCCAAGAACTCCAGGTGTCCTCCAGACTGGAAAGGCTTTTTTGGGGTCAGAAATTGCTGTAGCTCTTCAAAATGAATTTGTACTGAAATCAAATGTTGATTTACAGTGGGATGCTGCTGAAGCTTTCTTGGATAGAGTGCAAGATACAGGAGGTGATCTTCCATTCTGCTACTGGTTGAGACTTCAGTAGCAGTGAGCATCAGGTCCAGTTGAGAGTGTCATGCTTAAAGATAAGCTGGAGAGATTCCAGTATAAGTTCAAGGACAGTGAGCTGTTCGATAAAATGACCCATAAGAAAGGGATGAGGTGATCTGGGTTTCTTTAGAAAAAGAGAAATCATTTAAGGGTGGGAAACTTTGATGTTTCTTTTTTTCATTATGTTGAACATTAATATCAGAAGTGCCTGTGGCCAATTATTCTCCATGTTCCGGGGAACAAGATTAGTTTCCAACAAGAAGTTTAAGATTGTGGTAGTTGACTTATTTGTTTGGGTAGGGTTGTTTGTTTGGGTTTTGTTTGGTTTTGTTTTATGTTTTGTTTGTTTTGTTTCTTTGTTTTTTGTTGGTTTTGTTTGTTTGTTTGGTTTGGGTTTTTGTTTGTTTTTTTTGGTGAGAATATTCAGTGAAAGTGGTGGAAGAGGCTACCTGGGGGAAGTTATTGCATCTTGATTGTGGCAGGTTTTGAAGAACAGGTTCGACAAAATACCACTTACAGCATTTAGTGTATTTATCTAACTTCAGAGCAGGGCTAGAACAGTAACTTCTTGAGATGCCCTCAGGTCTTTCCACTTCACTTCTGTGGTTATATGCATATATATGAGGCAAAACCAGAAACACAGAGAATTCTATATGCTTTTGATCTTCTAATCTGGTTTGCCTTTTGCATTCTGAGCACCAGTAAATCACAGCATAAAACTGGGGAAGAATCGTTATCGTTACGTTCTGTATTTTAATTTTTTGGCTTTAAGTGTGAAACAACTTGCAGGCTGCAGCAGTGAAAACTGGCATTAATCCTCTTGTACCCCTTTTTTCTTTGCAGGTCGCTTGGTTGGTGCCCTGGATGCCGTGTTAGACTCAAATGCCCGTGTTGCTCCATTTCGAATTTTACTCCAAGTTCCAGGCTCTCAGGTTTACTCTGCCATTGCATGTGGTGAGTTATTGAGTGGATCAGAAGTTTACTGGGCCATAGCTATTGGTGAGTCACAGACGGAAAACCCCAAACCGATTCTGAGCATGGTCAGTGTCTGCATGTCCAGGAAGCTCAAGGTAACCCCAGCTAGTTGTGTGCGTGTGAAAAGCTTGTTTAACGACCAAATTAACCTCTGGTTAAAATCACTTGAGAAGTGTTACCCGGGAACATTAAGTTTCAATGGAAAACTTGTTTAGCTGGGGGTGGTTTGCTGTGTTATGTTGCTGTGTTTCTCTGTTGCAAAGTAGTGTGGTTCTGCTCCTATGCATATCTTTTCCTACAGTGGTAGTTGTCCCTTACAGCAAGAAGCTACTTAGTTTAGGCTTTCACCAGCCTAGTCCTTCACTTGCTTACTGTGAAATGTCTTCACACACTTTGCTATAATGAAATATAACTGGAACATTTGGAATATTAGGAAGTGAAGTTGTTGGGGAGGGAGGGAATGTCAAATTCCTGATCTGTTATGCACTAATCCCTTTTGCAGTGTTTCTGTGACTTCTGAAAGTCAAGCTCAGGAACGTGATATTGGCATGAATTGCAGCAACCTTGCCAGTAAAAGCCATCTGAAGTTCCATTCATCCCACTCTTGCTTGGTCAATGTGTTGCAGGGCTGTTCTTATCCCTTCTGCTCCCATCTAAAAAATCCTAGCATTAAAATTTACAGCAGATTTTCTTTGGGAATGGTTCAAAGCTGTGACTGGGGAGCATTAGGAAGCATCTCTAATGAGAGGGTGGCTAAAGCCTGGAATAGAATTCCTTCTGGGAGGTGGTTGATGTCCCACCAATCCTGCCAGTGTTTAAGAGGCATTTGGACAGTGTCCTTAATAACTTCAGCTTTTGGTCAGTCCTGAAGTAGTTATGCAGTTCGATTAGATAATTCCCAGGATTTTGAGGAAAACAAGGAGAGCTTCTTGAAATACATCAATAACAAAAGAAAAACAAATAATAATGTGGACCTGTTACTAAAGGAACAGATTGCCCTGGGGGGTTGTGGAGTCTCCCTAACTGGGGACTTTGAAGAGCCATCTGGACACAGTCCTGTGCAATGTGTTCTGGGATAATCTTGCTTGACCAGGGAGGTTGAACCTGAGATTTCTTCCAACTGAAAAGATTCTATCCTATTCTATTCTTTCTCATACAGATGAAGCCATGAAAGAGTTAGGTAATGTAAATGTTGACATGTCACTGATAGTGTTTGACATAGTAGTTCTTTAAATGGGAGAGTCAGTTTATATATTCACCTTAATCCTTTCCTCTGTACATGCTCATCCAGTTTTTCCTTGGTTCAGCAGAGATTCCTCTGCATGTTCCCCATTAATACTGGAAATTTTTCCCTGGGCCAGATGTGTGTGTGAAGAAGCTTGCGTAAAGTCTATTTCAGCTGTTTTTGTTTTGGCTATGTTTTCTTTCTTTTGCAATTGCTCTGTGCTTTCTATCCCTCCTCTCCCTCTCCTTTTTATATTTAAGTAATGCCATCTCATGGAGAAATTTAAGAGCTTCATGCTATTACAGTCCTGTGATGAGACCAGGTAGCTTTAGCTGGAAAAGTGTTGCTTTCATGGCTTCTTGATTATTTGAACATATGAAATGCTACTTTCTGAGGCTTATCTTGCCCCACCCACACTCCTACTGTGGACAGAATTTGTTTTGGTTTTTTTGATTCTGTTTTTTATTTTTTGAAGGAACTACAAATGACAAACTTGGTGGGTTGGAATGGCTAAGGATTTTGCTGAAACAAACTTACATGATTAATGTTTTCTAAAATTCTCTTTGGCTCTTCTGAATGGATGCTCATCCCTGAGAAAATGAGATTTATCATAATAGAGCGGAAAGCAGAGGGGTCTGTTTTGTGTGCTGCATGGATACAGTGTAGAACATACGTAGTTGCCAGAGCTGCACAGAACTAAAGAACCACTGCAGCAGAAGCTGTTTGTGAGTAATACTGCTGCTGTGAAACCCTGACATAAGTATTCAGGGGAGAGCTGACAATAGGGGTCAGAGGAGCATCACCCCAACCCCTTCTTGGGAAGCTGGAGAAGGACATTGCCCACACAGAAGTGTCCATCACTGTTCATCCAGCTCTGCCCTGTCTGAGCAAGGCATTTCATGCATGCAGACGTGGTGTCAGGAGTCTCTTACTGGCTTTGGAAGGAGCAGTGAGTCAAATTAAAGTTCCTGCTGCTGTATAGCGAGGGCAAGGAGCAGTTCCAGGAACTCCTTCCAGTCTCCCAGTGTAACTTCATTGTGGATAGCCATCATGTCATCAGGCAGTTAATTAAAATGACATTTTGCATTGTGTGTTGGCAGTCTTCTGTTCCAGGAGCTGTAGGCTTAAATGATGATCTATGCATAAGGGTCAGATCTGTGTTACAGACGTTTGCAAATCTCGGAGGGGTGCTAGGAAGTCTGATCCCTGCATGGCTGTTCTGGCAGAGATGTTTTAATCCAGATGGTTAATCATGTTATACCAGTACAGAAAAAAAAAAAAAGAAAAAAAATGGCTAAATTCACCCCTTGTGTAGAACCACTTGAAATTTTCCTTTCAAAATGTTCATGGCCAAAACAGAAACTCAAAAACTCAAGTCCCAGTCACACAAAGTTGGTTTTAGGAGAGGGAGAGCAAAGGATTTGGTGAGAAGTGAGTTTAAAGAGAAGATTCTGAGGAATGAGGCAGTGCTTGGACAAAACACTTGGCATGAGCAGATGAAGAAGGTGGGTAAAAGGTGGAATAAAATGCTGTGCAGAACATCAGCACAGGAAGAGGAATAAGGAATGGAAATAAGACAGTGACAATGCTTGGGTCAAATCACAGGACAACTTTAAACTACAAAATAGAAATTAGAAATAAAGAAGGGACTTAAAAAGTTGAGTTGGCCTGACCAAATGAAAGGGCCAAAATGATCTTTTGGTGTTTGAACAGCAGCCCTTGAGTCAGGCAGGAGAGATTGCAGCAGCTCCGGTGGGATATAGCTGCTGTCTGGCCTCAGAGCAATCCCAGCAGTGTGGATGTTGCTATGAAGGGGATCTTGCTTACAGCTTATTTCACAAGAGGCAGCCCAACAGCTTGCCCATACACTTGATAACTTTTAGGTTACTCAGAAATAAAAATTCAACTCAGTATTTGCTTTGTGCAGCCATTTCAGCATAAAATTACTGTATTTCTTGTGTTCTTAAATATTTATAATTTTTTTTCTTGACTTAAAGGGCTTTTAAATATCTATTTTATTATTTTTTAATTTAAATTTAACCTTGATTAATGATATTTAAGAAGTTCCATTACAAGGCCTTCCTGTCAGGGAAGTTAAAGCTTGGAAGGTTTCCCTGCCAGTTGGCATTCTGCATGGAAAAAGAGCAGAGGGAAGTGGAAAATCCTTACCTAAATTTATCTGTTTTTGTTGTTGTGAGGCAACATGATGCATGAACTAATGTACACACAAAACAAATCTTGACATAATGGCTCTTCTATTTTACATGAATTTTATTATTATATTTATGTGTGATTTGTATGGCTCTTTCATACAGCTGTTTCTCTTCTTTCTTTCACAAGCAAGGCTCTAGGAGAAGCAACTATTATTGCCTTTAATTTTTTATCTATAATGTCTAATTACTGACCAGTAAGATCTGGAGGGGCCAAATTTTCCCTTGATGGCCCTGTATAGTGCCCATCTTGTTATGACTTTCCTGTCATTGTGTCATGCAGAGACAATTCAGTTTCAAGCAGAGAGAGTCAAAGCAAATCAGTAATGAGTGAAATATTATTTCTGGAGTTAGTGTGAACACATTACATTTAAAGAACCAGCAAACCCCTCAAATTTTTAGGGAAAGAAGCTTTAAAGATTTGAAAAGCTGTATTAGTCAAAAATTTCTTCTGGCTTTATTTCTTTCCCGAAATGTGCTCTTGTAGAACCTTTAGGTGTTCCAAGCTGAACCAAACTCTTTTTTAGGGACTTTATTTATTACAGAGGGCTTTGTATTCCTCTCAAAGGGTGTGCATGTGTTTGTGTGTGCATGTGTGTGCTGAGGGAGGGACGGAGGAAGATCAGGGACTTTTGGGAACAGGATATAAATCAAAGGTTTCCAGTGGCCACTTACAGAACGTAGTGTCAGAATAAGCTGTAATCCAGTAGCTCAGGATGAAGTTTTGCTGGTTTTTCTGCTTTGACTTTTAATGCAGCATTTGCTGGCTGAGTGCATTCAAGAAGATAAAACTAAAAGCACTAAAACTAATTCTCTGAAACAATGAGATTTTTGTTTTTCTTTAACTGTGCTTCTATGAATGAGACCTTTTTGACCTGTTTGCTACTAAGAATTCTGAGGTTGAAAGTTCAATGTCTCATAATGAATTTATGAAATAGTGCATTTTATTACTTTTTTCCCCCTTCCTTTCAATTTTATTTTTTAGGATTAGTTTCAGTATACTGTTTTTTGCTTTTCTAGGTGCCACTGCAGAGGAAATAAACCAGCACTGGGAATGGCTGGAACAAAACTTGCTCCATACTTTGTCTGTGTTTGACAATAAAGAAGATATTGTTAGTTTTGTCAAAGGGAAAGTGAAGGTAAGGAAACTGTCACTTTCACCCTCCCCTGTCCGATTACATATGGTTTATTAGAAGAATGTCATAAAGTTGTTGTCACTCATCCTTGCTTTCGACCATATAAACGTTACTTGTTTTCTATGTTGCTCTTGCACCTGATGTGGCCAGTGCATGAAGCTGCTGGCTCACCACAGGGTTGGAGAAATGAGCATCCTTTTGGAAGGTTAAAAAATTTTAAAAGTAAATTAATTTTGTGACCATAAATCAGATTAAAAAGAAGAATGGCATGTGGGGAGTAACTTAGTAAGCCTGGTGTCCTGAGCTCTGCTTTTAATGAAATACAGAGTCTAAGAGGAGCTTGGTGACGGCTGGGTGGGGCTTGTGGGTTCACTGGTGGCTGCTGTACCTCAGATCCTGCTACAAGCTTTTTCTTGCTAAGAGTTTTAGTGGGATGTTCTTCTCTCTATAGCCTCTTTTCCAGTTCAGAAATTTTGTAAGAACATAATGTTCTTGGTGAATTTCAGCCTTGCTGCTGTGAGCTCTGTGTGCTCTAATCTGGGGAAGAAGAGGACAAAACCAAAACATCACTGTACAAATCCTAGTTTTTATCCGGCTTTTTTTTTTTTTTTAAAAAGGCATATTGTCTTAAGTACACTGAAATACCAAATACAGTTAATCTCTCTTGATAACACAGTGACATCCTGTTACCTAGAGCAGCACATACTTAAAATTCTTCAGGTTTCATTAGTTAATGTTAAATCCAGGTTTTGGACCCTCGCACCTGCCATAGACCTTTAGCATATTAGGACTACTTAGTAATTGCAAACTATACCAGGTTCTGTAACATATGACTTATTTGTCTGCACTGTGCAACGTATACTGAGCTCCTTTGTTGTAATACCACCATTAAAATTCTGAAGTCTTAAATATATTTACATAGATGTTCTTGAAACTGTGTTTGTAATGGTTCCAAGCATGTCTCAAGTTACTGACACATCTGACTGCTTTGCTTCTTCATAGGTAAATAGTACTGGTCAGTATACACAACTGTTACTATACTTTTGCTCTGTATATGTGAAATAAGAGCAATCATGAACCATAGTGAAAGTGCAGAGATATGGTTCTGCCAGACTCAAAAGTCTTGCTTTGGGAGCATTCAAAATGTGTGAGAAATGCAAGAGGGGTTTCTCTGTTTGTGAAAATTGCAAATCGACTGGAATTTCTTTGTAAGGAAGTGTTGCATTGTTAAAATTAGAATGGGTAGCTTGTAGCAACTTGCCTGAGTGTGAGTGCCACAGCTTTATCCTGATACATGGTCTTGTTCTGGACTCAGGCACTGATTGCAGAGGAAACGAGCAGCAAGCTCGCTGAGCAGGAGGAAGACCCCGAGAAGTTCCGAGAAGCCCTGGTGAAATTTGAATCCAGATTTAATTTTCCTGAAGCAGAGAAGTTGATCACCTATTATTCCTGTTGCTGTTGGAAAGGAAAAGTTCCTCGGCAAGGCTGGCTTTATTTGAGCATCAATCATCTCTGTTTTTATTCCTTCTTCCTGGGCAAAGAATGTAAGTGTAAATGTAAATTTTATGCTGGGGAGAGATATAAATGTAACTACATTTAAAAGCAAGAATAGCCAGGGTTCTTATGAAAAGCCTAGTTCACCTCTGAAGTTTAGTTTCTGAGTTTTTAGTTGTTCAGGTGAAAAATCCTATTTAATTTAATTTTCACTTCTGCCTTTGTATTTTAATGTGAATCCAGTAATAAAAATAACACTGCAAGAGCACACAGACATAGTTGCTATCTGGTTTTTCTTTTTGGCGTGGTGAAGCAACCTTAAGATGGAGCAGTTCTAAAAAGTTCTAAACAAGTTCTAAAATAAGGAGTGTTAGTGCTGAACAGGATGGGTCCCTCCCACAGGCAGGGAAGCAGAGTCACCACATCGCTGCAGGGCAGTAGGGGAAGGGCTGGTGGGGCCAGGAGTGCCCGAGTCAAGCTGCCTGCTTGAAGATAGCCCAGGAAGCATAAAAGGAATGTGCCCTGGAGAGCCAGGTGACAATTCAGAGCTTTTGAGGAAGAACAACAGCGATTTAGGGATTTGTTTGTGTTTCTGAATAGCAGTGCAGTAAGGTCACAGTGTATCCTGAGGCTTTTTGGGCTTTCAGATGGTTCAGTAAGTTCTATGGATTTGGTTGTGGTGTTCCTCTACAGAGAAAGAATTGTGGGAATGAAAAGCCTGTCAGAATATATATTAGAAGGTAAAAAATGAAAGTAACAGACATAAAATGGTAAAAACTAATGTAGCCATTTAAACTCTATAGCATTTCTCTTTTAGTAAAACTGTGCATGAACCTCTAGCCTTTTAAGGCCTGTTTATCCTGCTAGAACTTAAACCAAGTTAGCAATAGAAACCTCTACTGCTGTAAATATAGCAGTGTTTGTCAGTTATATCAGTTTGGAAAACTTTGCCATATTCTATCTGAATTTAATATTGAGATAGCTGTAGGTTTAAAAATGAAGCAGGTCTTAAGAAAGATAGTAACTTGTAGTTTCTAAGACTGAAAACACAGCAAGACATGCTTAGAGCTGGAGGTTCTTTCTTCCCTAATATTATTTCAAGCTGATTATTTTGTCATACCAGCAAATGGTGGAAGAGTTACATTTGAAATGCAGGTAAGTTTGTTATTCGCTATGAAAACAAAAGTTGAGTTTTGCTGAGAAGAGTAGAATGGAATTTGTTGTAAATACTAGATATGTGTTCTTGTTTAGTCTCCTTGTTCTCTGGTTAGTATTAAATAATAACCTTTGTCAATCATTTCTTCTTATTATCATTGCAGGTTTTCTCTCATTAAATCTGAGATAGCCAGTCTGCAAAGAGAACACAAAGCAAAAATGATATTTATTAATGATAAATAACAGTGGAAGGAGGAGGGAGGGCAAAAAAACCTTTATATGGTTCCAAAAATTTTGTTTATGCAATACCAGAGATGGTTAAATGATCAGGAAATACAATATCCTGCTGTATTGTTTAAAATGAGATTTCTTCTCATATATTTAATAATATTTGTTATGAAAGTCAACAAAAAACCCCAAACACAACAAGCAATGACGTGTTTGTAACTTTTTATTTTGATCATGGCAAATACGCTGTTCGTTCACCAGTGTAGCCAGTTGCATTGTCTTTGTGTTCCCATACATTTGCATGGAAATGTGAGAAAACCCCCTGAATTTTCTTTTGGTTAAACAAACTTCCCTAGCTCAGTGGGAAGCAGCATATATGCTGAAGTGATTCCCACTTCCTTGCTTGTGATAAAGCAGATTACTTCTGTTTCTAGGCTAGTGTTTTGCAATGCTTGTGAAATATTTGTGTTACAGGGAATAATCCAGATTTACTGCACTTCTGTTTGTTACTGTTTGAGAAGCTGATGCTGATTACATGCAGAACAAGTGATTCGTTGCCTTTGGTTTTTTTCAGGTAGCAATCACAAATGAAATCAGGTTAAATCTGGTCTTGAAAATACTGCTAAGAAATCACATTTATTGTGTTCTTCAATACTATGCAGAGAAAAAAATGAAATGAGTTGCAATGAAATTAGTTCTCAGTTGTGTTTTACCTCTATAAAAATCCTCACAAATTATAGACTGAAATCTCTTTATAGGACAAGTGTTAAGTCTTCTGCTTCTGGCAAGACTTTTCTCTTCTTGTTTCATTTTGTGTTGAAGTGACCTGGAATATTAGAACCTGTTTTCATCTTCTCATAAAATTAATTTATGGCTTATGTGAATATAAACTCCATGGAAATTTTTTTTTCCAGGACAAGTCCCCTTTTGTCTAAGCTTCCAAATATTTGTAGGATTTCAGAGGCTTAAATTGTCAGATAGCTTGAAAGGGTGTGCCAAGGTTTCTTCACATTTTTTAATTAAATTTGTGTTTTTCTGAAACTTTGAAGACTTTGTACCTTTTATCAGTGGCTCGGGTCCCATACAGGCTGTTGTGCTTTTTCTGTAACCAGCGCTGTAGAGCCTGTGTAGCTCTGACCTGCCTGAACAGCAGTGCTGTTGCTACGGCATTATTTAATTTTTCTTCCCTTGGCCGGGCTGGTACAGTTGATTTTATGACCATTTCAAACAGTCTGTGCATGTTGATATAGCTGTGCTTTATTTAAGTAAGAAAAAATGTAATCTGCAAATAATCTTGACAGCTGTGGTTCATGTAGTACAGAAAACTTGCTGAGGGTAGCTCCTTAGGTAATTAATGATCTTGGATAAGTGTCATATATCTATGACAATGTTTGTTATTACTGCCTTTTTATTGCTTTATTGCCATCAGGAGACCAGCTAGGGATGTTAGGGGGTGTAGTCTTGATGTTACTGGCACAGAGAAGTCTGGGAAGCTTCCAACAGTTGTTAAGAAGAAATTGAATCTATTTTAAAGTCCTTTCCAGCCTAATTTCTACCCAGAGATTCATGTGAGAGGCAAGTAACATCCTAGTAGTAAGCTGATTCTGTTTGCCACTTGTATTTATATGATTCAACAGCTTTAAGTATAGAGAACAGTGTCCTACACTTCTTGTTCTCTATAAACAAGTCTGACTAATGTTAGTGTTTAGGGCAAGATGTGCCTGTGCATTTTTTCAGTAAAAAGTAATCAGAATGGGAAGATCCCAGTGCCTAGGCATTTTTTTTTAAATGTCCTGTTTATAGTAGTAAATACACTTTATAGCAGTCTACATGTGCAAAAGCTTCCTTTTGGATGGGGGTTAGCTTTATTTTAAAAGCTAAAGTAACTGCACATATAATTGGTTTTCCACCTGCCTACGGATTTGTTTGTAGGAGATTACAAAGCCTTTCCCTCTTGCCTTTGTACTCTGGAGATGAACTGTTTCTTCTGGCGGTAAGGAAGCAGGCTGCAGGAATTACTTGTAAAGGAGTTAGGAGCA
This sequence comes from Bombycilla garrulus, assembly GCA_013400315.1. NCBI lineage: Eukaryota > Metazoa > Chordata > Aves > Passeriformes > Bombycillidae > Bombycilla > Bombycilla garrulus. The sequence continues at coordinate 836,225 of VXBU01000211.1, read as the reverse complement.
CAGTGTGTGGCAGATGTTCTGCAAAGGCACCATTCCCCAGTCCAGCATTTCTTGTGAAGATAGTTAAAATTTTGAGGGAGAGGTTCTGAAAAAGTCACGTCTCTTGGAGTGGGTGAGATTGAATACAGAGTCAGACATTCCAGCATGTGCTTGGTCTTGCCTATAAAAATGTATCTCTCTCCTCTTTGGTTTGCATTTCATTCTGAATTTGATTGTTTTCCAAATCTGAAAAGTGTCAGCAGAATTTCCAACCCATTTTTGCTCTTCTCTTCGATTGCAGTGAAACTTATCATTCCTTGGGTCGAGGTCCAGAAACTGGAGAGAACCTCCAATGTGTTCCTGACCGACACGGTCCGTGTCACTACGGCAAATAAAGAGCGCGACTTCTCCACGTTCCTCAATATCGCTGAGGCTTTCAGAATCATGGAGCAGCTGGCAGATGTGACGCTCCGAAGGCTGCTGGATAATGAAATCTTTGAGCTGGATCCAGGCCTGCAGGATCCGACTCAGATTACCAAGAGGTAAAAAGCTAAACTGTTGTATGAGCAGAAGATCAGTAGTGGGCTTCATGGCTTGGCGTGTTAGCTGGGTAAAATTTCAAAGCTTTGTTTGGTTGGATGCAAAAGAGCTTTCATAATGTGTTATGGGGTATCCAAAAGGTGCATTTTAACTTGTATTCCAGATACATTCTTGACTTTATATTCTTCCCTTAAAAAATGCAAAGTTTCAAAAGTGTTGTTCCTATAGAAGGGAAGATTGCAGCAAGGGATATTTTCCATCTTCCCTGAAGAGCAGCATTCTTTTGCTTAGAATTTCGGTAATGTGTAGGCTTTCCTAGTGTCTTCAGTTCTCTGGAATTATTGCTTTTGATCATATCTGAAACATGGAATTCTCCTTAGTGTGGTTGCCATAGCCAATTTAGCCAGCAGTTACAGGACTTAAAAAATACACAGTTGTGGTATTGCTATTGTCAGCTCTACCCCTTGCATCCCTGAAATGCATCTCTGCATTCCTCTCCCACTACAGAAATGCATTTGGCTCTCAGGGAAAGATTGATGGCTATTTCTCCGCTGGTAGCACAACACAAAACTCTTGTGTTTTGTTTGCTGTTTCGAGAAAGGGGGATGGAAGCTGCCCTGAGGAATTTTAGGTGGGCAGGATGGAGTAGCCCAAACTGGAATTTGCCTGAGGCATCAAGTCTAAGGTGCTGATTTAAAATGCTTCTTTTCTGAATGGGATGTAAGTGGTGTGGTTATCTCCTCTTGGATCATGCCCTTTCTTGCTCTTCCTTCCTCTCCCTCTGCTAGGGGTATAAAGGGAATCACTAAGGTGTTGCTTCCTGACTAAAACCTAAGGAATGCATGGTATCATTTCCCAAAAAAGAGAGACCAGTAGCCATTTTATTGTTTCTGAGGGACATTTTTACAGTGGTGATGGGCATATATCTCAGCTAAACACTTCTGCAAAGTTTCATAACAGAGTTCCTCCGCAATTTCATATTGTACACACAGTAAAGGAAATCACTGACATCAGGATTTCATCCATGATGTTATTGAAGAATTCACTTGAGGTAACACAGTGGTGAGCAACCATAAACATCTTTTCAGGGTTTTTTTTAATAGCCGCAGTTCCTTGGAATACAAGATCTACCATTTTTTTATACACTATGTATGTGGCTTGTTTTTTTTAACATTGTAGGCTTTTGGCTCAAGAGTTATAGGGATATGTACTTTAGCTAATGTAGAATATGGCTGTGATAGGTTGTATCTCAGCCCCTTTCCATGCTTTACTATTTCACCTTCCTCCTGCTTTTGGGCTGAAAAGTTAAATGCAAGAAGAGAAATCCAGAGAAGATGTCACAAAAACCTGGGAGGAGATATTTTTCAGCATCTACCAGTTTTTGTCATTGTCACTTCCCAAAATAGTCTTTGAATCAGGGATACTAACTGAGTGGAAAGAAAGTCAAATTGCAGTTGTAAAGAAAAGTATAAGCTTAGTATTATGCTATGAAAAGGGGCTCTCAGGGAATCAGCTTGTAAGTACTTTGTGGCATTTTTGAAAAGTAGTGTGTGTCTATTAGCAGTCAAGCAACAGAAACCATCCCACATGCTTATTCAGGCAGGTTCTCTCTCTCTCCTTCCCTCCAAATACAGAAGAAAAAAGAAAGTGAAAGGAACAGTGGAAGAAGGAAGGACAAATATACTGGAGATTTCCTAGTTAAGATGTTCTCTAATCTGTGTTGTGACTTGGGATGGCAGAAAGGGAAACATGAAAGATACTAAAATTCCATTTCTTCTGCATGAATTAGGTAGTGGTTGGATAAGCTTGCTGTTTCTGGTGCCCTTTGTCCCACTTCAGCAACCACTTTGATGTAAGATGATTAAGTAAGACTGTAGTTTGAATAGTGGGTAAACTGGTTTTCATTGTTAACATGTTTTGGGGGGGATGTTGTACTTTTTTTGGTGTACGAAGTTTTAGTTGCTGCTTTTTTTCTTGAAGCCGTTTTAATACTATAAGAACAATTACTTTCCTCTCAATACATTCCCTCTAGTTGTCATTGTTAATTCTTGTACATGATTTGGAAGCAAATAATAATCTATGAAATGAAAGCAGGAGCAGACATCATTGGAACTATTCCAGGTCTGACAAATTAATGAAGTTACTGTAGATGGTTTTTGTTTGCTAGGCTTTCTTTTGTGAGAGGCTTGTTTCAATATCTTTATTTTTTAAAAGTGCATTTTCAGTGCTGCCATGATCAGTATATTCTGCAGTCTGAAAACCAAAAACCTTTGGTATTCCTGAGGCTCTTGGGGTCATTTTGCTGAGCAGGGGAGGGATGGGACTCAGAGAGACCATGGGATTAGGCCCACAGCCTGTGACACAAATTATGTCATGGCCAGAGTCAAACAAGTCAGTATGCAATTTTTTGTGCTGTTTAATGAAATGATAAGGCACAGAACAGTGGATTATGAAGGGATTAATGGCAATTGAGGTAATTGCTATAAAAAGCAAAGTAAAGCTGATGTGTTTGGTACCAACAAATGTCATCTCTTATAAACGTATGTATGTGCCATACGATTTTATTGGAACGCTTATGGTAACACTTTTTTCTTTTTTAAAAAGAAGGCTGCAGCAGTCTCTGATACAGGTTTCTTGTACTTCTAATTTTCATCTCCTTCAGGATGTAAAAATACCCATTGCATTTCTCAAATGTAGCGAGAAATTCTCCAGAGCAGAACCCACAATTTAAAAGCTTTAGTGCTGGTGTCAGTAAGGTTTCAACAGTGTGATATGTTTTCCCAGGCTCTAACCACATCAGTTTATTTTCTTCGTGTTTAACTGTGAATTACCAATGAGAATGACTTTGCATCATGTGAAGGCAAAGAAGGTTGTTAACACTGATCTAAGCTCAATGGAAACTGTTTGAAGTATCCTGAGTCCTAAATGTCACTTCAGTTTGCATTTATTCCTTCAGGGAGGAAATCTGAGAATGCTTTAAGCCTTAAGCAACAAGGAGAATGTGACTAGAAAAACCTCCTTTTATTGCATCTCTGTAGCAGAAGGTAGGGTTTGGGTTCTCTTTGGGATTGCCTAATGTGTTTTCTAGGATTTGCAGTAATGGGCATATCAGGATCCATACCAGCACTTCACTGTTCTGTCACTTAGAAGTCTGAGGTCTAACTTGAATCTTGAGTCTTCAGACTCTTTTTGAGTCTAACACTTCTTCTTCTACCAGTATTACTGAGGAGATCAGAAATGTTCATTTATTTAGAGCAATCATTTGTGTATTTGGAGGTTGATGTGCATCTTCTTTTTATTTTTGTTTTCTTTAAGATGCACTGCCCTACTTCCACCAGGGTTTTCTTATCAGTGTGGATTTCAGCCACTTCTGGGACTGCCATGCTGCATCTTGGTGGCCATGCACTTTTGCAGCCCACCACAGTGTTCCTGTTCCTCCTGTGAGCACAAGGCTGTTTGCTCTTGTTCAGCTTGTGATCCTGTGTAACCCCAAGGGATGGCTCCTGGTGGAGTTCATTTCCATGCTGCATTTGTGAAGCTTATGATGTATAGCTGAAAATACGTGTAATGCATTTTTTTCCCCAACATCCCTTAGATGTATGAATATAGATCTGAACATGATCCTGTTGGCATGTTCATTAGCCTCTACCAGCCTTGCATCAAGTGCAAGTTTAGTAACAGGCTCTTGATCCATCATCCAGGTTGCTGATGAAGACACTGAACAGAAGCTAATCTAGGACAGACTCCCAAGAGGGTCCTCTTGATACAACCTTCTAATTTATTAGGAAGGCCTGAAGGGCTATGTTTTGAGGTACTTTTTTGCAACTGTCTTGGTACAATAGTTTGTCACTTCTAGTTTTATTAGTTCCATGAGAGGATATATCAAGACTTTTATAAATTTTGGGCTAAAACATTAATTGCAACTTCTTCATCTACAAGTCTAGTGTTCCTGCTGTGTAAGGGAATGATGTTCAGTTTACATGTGTCCTGACAAGTCCATGTTGGCTCTTCTCAGATAATATCTCCTGGCTTGCTTATAAGAAGCCTTGCTTCCTACACAAATTTAGCAGTTCTTCTAATAAACAAGACATATATTGTTGGATGTGTTATTTACAAAGTATCTGACCTTCTGCAATCTCAATAGCAAGAAGAATCTGTAATCTGTCTTTTAAAGCAAGAGGTCAACAAATCTGTTTAGATTTTAGATAGGCAACAAGTGACTCAGCAGAGCTAAAATCTTGCCAAATTGGCTTTTGCTGGGTTTAAACCACAGAAAAACATTTGACAGTGAGGACAGCATTTTAGGAGTCCTGATGCTTTTAGGTATTTTTTTAGTATTGTGTGTGTTATTTCCTTTAATTTAAAACTCTTGGAAGGTAACGTGGGGGTCATGCACAAGGAGTTACTGCAGTTCAGGCTTGCCGTTCACTTTGAAGTGCTGGAGTTGGAGGCAGTCCATGATCCCAGAACGTGCAAGTTGGGAGCTGCACTCAGAAGGAATTGCTGAGTTTTTTGAAAGGTAGGGAACAAGGCAATTGCATCTTGTTGCCTTTTATTCTTCTGATGCTTGTGTAAATACTCAATAAACATTATTTTTACATAATAATAGCTTTCCTTTTTTCAGTTAAGTACCACTCAGTATGCTACATTTGCTTAAAAAACCAAATTGACTTGGAAACTGTTAAGTGAGAGTAGAACTTTTCAAACAGATGAGGGTGCAAGTAGAAAAATTGCATTTCTGTTTGGTGTTGGAGGTCTTGTGAAAGTCTAAATGGAAGCTATGGGACTTGGTGACGTGGGCCATCTTTGTTGTATTATATTTAAACAATTGCCTGTCTTGTTTTAGGAGCTAAATTTGTTTGTGGGTTTTTTAGAGTTATAGGATTGGGTTTTTTTTTAACCAACTCTAATTTTATTTGGCTGTGTTTATGAAGAGAAACCTTTAAGCCCTAGAATTTGCTTGCTTAACAGGAAATATATTTGTGGCGTTCAACTTTGGAATAAAACGTCTTGTTTGAGCCTACAGTGGTAGGTGCTGACAGCATCTCATCCCTCTGCTACCGTTTTTCATTGTGGGATCCCTCCCCCAGGCAGGCAGGCCCATTTCAGCATTGTTTCTGGGGCAGCCCTGGCTGTGGTGTGGTCTCTGTGGTGTCCCTGTGTGAGTCATGAGTCATGGGGGGACAGGCAGTTCCAGGGATGTTGGGGTTGGCAGCTTTCCACAGGTACATGGCTAGTGGAGGTGGGTACAGTGCTGGTGAATTTACTTAATTTCAGATCTGATACATGTCATTCTTCTTCAGCTTAAAATCCTGTGGTTTGTTGGCTGAAAGGCCCTGCACATGGAGCCCACAGCCCCAAGAAATGCAGCAAAATCCTGAAAACTCAGAAGCTTTAGATTTTGCAGCATAGGAAACAGTCAGCTCTTAAATAATAGACAATGGTGTGCCTCAGTAGAGGTCCCACTCTTCTTATAAAGCCTCCTTTCACCTAAAGGTCGAGAAATCTTTACAACCAAGTAGATGCAGGGAGGCTCTTACCTTTCAGCACAATAGCAGGAGAGCACAGCTCTACCAGACCTGACTGCAGATGCTATCAGCAACATTCATCTGTGCTGTGCAGAAACGGAAAATATTTTAGTGGTGAGTTAACTAGGAGGCATATCCTGGTCCAGCTTTGTCACAATAGCAGATCGCTGCAGGCACTTATCAGAGTTGCTCTCGCTGTGGAATTTTAGTTCAGGAGCAACCTTTTTGTCTTTCTTCTCAAAGAGAGTTTCTTTTTTTTTTTTTCCTCTGTGAAAAAACAGGAGACTATTTGTCTGTTTTATTTGGATAATATTATTAAGTAAGATAATGCCTGAGAAGGAAACAGAAGCTGAACGCTGGTATGCATTCTGTCTTTTCTGTTGCTTGCAGATACAGATCCTCCCTTCTCAGGTCTCAGTTTGTTCTGGATTGTCTTCCTCCCTGTTTCACATGGCTATGTCTTTTTCTATGGATTAAGCTAAACTAAAAAAAACCTGAAACCCAAACAAACAAGTGATTTACTTATTGAGGCAGTGGCTTCATTTGTCACAACTTATATTTTAACAGCAGGGCTGGGGTAGAGGGAAGGTGTCTGCAGAGGAGCAGGGTGAAGGAAGGAGTGGAGAGGGGATTTACAGCACCAAGGTACCACTCCCTGTTATGCTTCAGCCCACGCTTTAAATTCTTTAAGTGGCACAAAATCAAGCTTCTTTTTTTCTTTTTCTTTTTTTCTTTTCCCTAAGGTGAATCATGCTAGGAAAAATTTACTTCAAGTAAAGAAAATCATAGAATTAAGCCCTCATGTTTCTGGAGCTGCTGTTGGTGAGCTAATAGCCATGGCCTGTTTGTAATATAATTGCACAGTTCTCTAAATGACTGCAGGCTTCTTCATTAAGAAAGGGGAAGGAAAATAAGTCTCCAAAGCCAAGTCTGTATAACCATGGCTCAGTAATGAAAGTTTCATTTATTTAAACTTCTCTCTCCACATAAGTATGGATGGGTGGCTGGAAGGAGGCCAAGTTCAAACTGAGTGCGGCTGGTGCTGTTATTCCCAACTGAGTCTGTAAGTGACCTGAAACTGTTTTGCATTTTGAAACTGTTCTGAGGGCTCTCTGAGGCAGATGCCTCTGCAAGTTAAGGACTTCCATCATGTAAATGCCACCATCATTAACACTTCTATTACTGACCACTTTGGAAGTAGTCACTGAGCAAGTGCATTACTTTTGGGTGCAGGTGCAAGTCCCTGGGATGATGTTGGTAAGCTACTGTGAAGGGAAATAAGGAACATAAGGCTAATCTCCCTTGCTCAGTGTATGTTCATCAGGTGAAAGATTTAGTTATCACCTGGGCACTGAAATGGGTAACTCTTGGAGTCTGTAAAGTCATACAGCAACCGTAGAAAATGCATGGTTAAAAAATAATTCAAAAAAAAACAAACACAAACCACTGAAACAGTTGATTGAAATATGCTAAAAGAAAAACATTATCAATGACTGCTTGTTTAACAATAAGGTCAAAAACAACTAGTATAGTAACTAGAAAGGGAAAGGACACTAATTTCAAAGTTGCTTATATAGTGCTCTGTTCACATAGGCATTGAAGATTGCTGTGCACGGTGTTTTTATTCTGTATTCCTTGCTCTTGGTGACACCAACAAGAAAAGTTAACCTCACACTGTATGTCCTGGCTTTCAGGATCTTTTAATTTGTTCTTGCTGCTTTTTCTTAAGGGATCTTGAAGCCAGAGCACAGAATGAATTCTTTCGGGCCTTCTTCAGATTGCCCAGGAAGGAGAAGCTGCATGAAGTCATGGACTGTTCTCTCTGGACGCCGTTCAGTCGCTGTCACACAGCAGGGAGGATGTATACTTCAGACAGTTATATCTGTTTTGCCAGCAAAGAAAATGGCTGCTGCACTGTTATCATCCCACTTAGAGAGGTAGAGTTGTTTGTTTGTTTCTTTTGGGGTCCTTCTCTGCCTTTTTCTGCCCTAAGCGTTCGCTGCCACTTGACTTACCTGCGAAGTATTGTTTGGTGAAAAAGTAGGGTGCTTGTGCCTATCCTGCCTACTGAATTCTTGTACAGCTTGTTCTGGGACTCACTAGGGCCTGAGCTCCTAAAAATATCGGTGATTCAACACTGCTCTCAAGGTGAAGTATGGACACTGTGAAAGAAGAGAACGCTGCAAAAACAGAATCTGCTTGGCCCAAGACTTGGACAGGGCTCCTCTTCCAGCTCCACAAACATGTACATCCTGCTTGATGTTGATGGAGACTGGCTTTGACCCATTCCAGCAGTGCAAAAGCATCCTTGCCTGGCATCAACACAAGTGTTGAGCTGTCCCTCCACAGACAACCTCTAGCAAACCTGTGGGTACTTTGTGGATCTGTAGGACAGAGAGAAGGAGGGGATGTTATGGGTGCAGTGGTGGGCTGAAAGATTTCCATGAAATCAAGGGATGAGTTTAAATGGGGGGAGAGCTCAAAGGAAGGTTGTGGGAGTAGAACAGCAGAAGGAAGCTGTCAGCTAACACCTGCCTTATCTGCTGTGAGTACAAGGCTGTTATGATCTCCTAATTAAAGCTTTCCTTTCATCCTCAACTAATAATAGAGTAACATCCAAATCATATCATAACTGCAGCAACTTACCTTCCACTGTTGCAGAAACAGAAAACAATATGAGAACAATGTTGTATACTTAATCAAAATTAACAAAATAACTGTTTTTCCCCATCTTCAAAGATGGGAAAGTAAATCTCCTCCTCCACCCCCAGAATTTGATCAAGTTGATCCTTTTACAAATAATTTTTTTAATCATACACTTCTTTCTTATCTTTTCCCTCAGTCTGCTGTTTAGAAGTGGGATGCAGAGTAATTTAGGAAAATAAAAAAAGGCATCTGGGGTACTTTTTGGCATCTGCTTTGAACTTCTAGGGAGACCGTGAACTTCAGGCAGTGAGATGTGTTTGATCAAGGAAAGCCAATATGAATAACCACATTTAAAGTATGCATATGAAATGCTGTATTTTGGTACACGTAGAATATTTGAATATGTTTTTGTGGCTGTGGTGCCTAATGTGTTTTCTGTAATGTCTCTGGAAAAGGTAATCAGTATAGAGAAGATGGAGGACACCAGCCTTCTCCCTAATCCCATCATTGTTAGCATAAGGAGTAAGACAGCCTTTCAGTTCATTGAGCTGAAGGACCGGGATACTTTGGTGGAGAACTTGCTCCAGAGGCTAAAAGAGGTGAACTCCAGCAACTCATTGCACTGCAACAACTTACAAAATAACAATCAGGTACTGGACTTTTATTATTAATTCAGTATGCTAGTCCATTATTCCACTGTCCTGTTTTCTTTGAGGGTCCCTCAAACTGATCTTGAGCCAATGCTTATCTGATGCCACCTTTAAAGATCTGGCTGGTGGGACAGAGGACACAAACAGCATAGCTGTGATTGACCTGCTGGGGAGAGCAGGGACTATAGTGGGCAGGTGCCCTCCACAGAGACCTCAACAGTCTGAAGGAATGGGCTGATAGAGACTTCATGAAGTTCAACAAAAGCAAATGTGAAACCTGGCATAATAAGCCCATGTAACAGGAGAGGCTGGGGACTGGCTGGTTGGAGAACAGCTGTGTGGAAAAGGTGGAGCAATGATGAACAAGTCAAGCCTGTAAGTCAGCAGTGTGCTCTTACAATGCAGAGAGAGAACCCCAGATCAGGTTGTACTAGCAGGATTGTAACCAGCAGGTCATGGAATGTTACTATTCCCTTTTAATCAGCACTTGTGAGGCTGATCAGTACTGTGTCCAGTTTTGACTCTGCTCGATTACACATGAAAAGCATTGATAATTTGAAGTCTAGTGGACAGCTATAAGAAGGCCAGGGGCTGGAGCACATGCTTTATAAGGAGAGGTGGAGGGAGCAGGGCTTCCTCAGCCAGTCTTCTGCCAAATGGTGGAGAGTTGGAAGATAAAGGCAAACTCTTCTTCGATATGCCAGTTGAAAGACAAGCAGCCACAGCTTCAAGATTTAGCAAGGAAAAATCAGAATATATAAAAAGAGAGAATTCCCTCATGGTTAGGCAGAACAGGACCAGGCTGCCCAGAGCAGCAGTGCACTCTGCTTTCTTGGAGCTACTCAACTTGATGGGGCACAGACCCCAGGGCTGTGCAACCAGCAACCAGGGATGAGGGCTCCTGCTTTGAGCAGGGGATTGAAAACAATAGTCCTCTCCAACCTAAATTGTTCTGTGATTTTGTCTTTCAAATCGCAATAGTAGAAAACTGTTTGGTAGCCTGTCATCAAGGACACTTAGAACTGGCTAACAACTTCTGTTTTAAAGTACCAACCCTTCTTGTGATGTGCAAATAGATGACAATTTGTATAAAGTCTTGAGTAAGGCCTTTCCTCCTGAAAGGTGTTAAAGGTTTTGATGCAGAAGGCAAAGGGTAACCCAGCTTTGTGTCTTGAGGACAGTTGAGGATGTAGTTCTTAACCTTTTCAGCATTTTGATTTGGCATTGCAGAACAGCCTTGCCTTTGGATCCATGTGCACGCTGGGGGATGATGAGCCTACGTGTCTGGGAAGAGAGGCTTCACAAGGGAAAGAGAGAAGTGAATGTGAGAAGGAGAACAATTACTTGCTCAATGCAGAAGCACTAAGGTCAGACTTTCATCAGTCAGAAATTCCAGGCCTTGATTTTGGAAAGGTATGTAACATTTGGGGAAGCTGTAGGAGTTTTAGGTTTTGTTTTTAAAAAAGGTGTGGTTACTTTCAGACAGATGGGCATTTTTAGCAAAATGCACTCTGTATTAGTTGGAGAAGTTAGATATGGGATAACAGCTTTTCTATTTGGTTGGATTTTTTTCTTCTCCCTCCCCCCATTTCATTCTGGTGAATATTTATATTTTTTAGTCCTGTGTGGTGGGTGAATTAGATATGCAAAGTGGGGAAAGTCGAAGTCCCTAGAGCAGGCTTCCCATTTCCATTGGTAATGGAATACCTTGTGGAATTTTGAATATGTGAAATGCTTTTGTTTACCAGTTCTCACATGCACATGATGGTTTTTTTTTAAAAAATATATCTTCTTGTTCCCAGTCTAGGGAGCAAATCAAAGAAAGCCTGTGGGATGACCATTTTGTAGAGTATGGCAGAACCGTGTGCATGTTTCGCACAGAAAAAATCAGAAAACTTGTTGCTATGGGAATTCCCGAATCCTTGAGAGGCAAACTCTGGCTCCTTTTCTCAGGTGGGCATGCTTAGAAATGCTGGCTGTAGGCATCATCTGATTTTGGACATGACAAAACATTTAGGCAAGAAATTTCTCAAGGGCAATTAAATGTCTTTTACATGTAACCTGTGATACTACTTAAGGAAAAGACAGGATCTGAACTGTAGTAATATATGCAAGGAAGCATCAAGATGGTTCTGTAAAAGTTTTATCTTAGGCTGATATCATTTGATGTACAGAAGAATCCAAACAACATCTTTGTAAACTATGTAATTTAAAATTAGCATCATGTTTTCATAAAACAACGTTCATCTTCAAGCAGCAATTAGATTGTAGCATGAATACTGAGTTAGCTCTAGATAAATCAGATTATTGCAAAATAATGACAATCTCAAAGTTGGCAGACCTGCTCCTGCTTCTCGTTGAATGTTGGCAGGGCTTACAGAAACTGGAGACTGAAAGAAAAACCTCATTTCATTGACAGATATGGCAGAGCCAGAATGTGCCTACAGTATGATCTCGAGTTTAGTCCTTAATCCAATATATGGCATATTGAGACTTTTGTAAATGTGGAGCTTTTCCTCCTTGAAGGTTGTGAAAAGTGCTGAGTGCATTTCTCCAGTAATACGTGAGGGTGGTGAGACACAGGTTGCTCCGAGAAGCTGAGGATGCCCCATCCCTGGAAGTGTTCAAGGCCAAGCTGGATGAGGCTTTGAGCAACCTGGTCTTGTGAAAAGTGTCGCTGCCCCCAGCAGGGGGGTTGGAATGAGATGATCTTTAATCCGTACCTTCAACCCAAACCAATACTTTCTGCTGGAGACATCTTTTGTTCCATCAAGGTGTTTTGAATGAGGTTGTGTCATGTAAGCTTTGCTAATACTTAGTTTTCAAGATGTGTATTCCGCTAGGACTTTGTGTTCTAGGTCTGAATATTCACAGACCTTGGGGAAAACCATCTTGCTTATACCCTTTTGAGCAGTAATTCCCACAACACTTAGGTTTAGCATTGTCCTTATCCACTCCCATCTTCCTCTTCCTCCTTTCCTGCTGCCTCCAGACGCCGAGACGGATCTCGCCTCTCATCCTGGGTACTACGTACACTTGGTGGAGGCATCCATGGGCACGTGCTGCATGGCAAGAGAGGAGATCGAGCGGGACCTGCACCGCTCGCTGCCCGAGCACCCGGCCTTCCAGAGCGAGACGGGCATCGCTGCCCTGCGCAGGGTGCTCACGGCCTACGCGCACAGGAACCCCAAAATAGGATACTGCCAGGTGAGAAATCCCCGCGGGAGCCTGCTCCCTGCTTTTTCTTCCCCTTCTTCCCAGTCTCTGGTGTTCCCCTGAGAATACTTTTAACGGTGCTTTTGATAAATAATGCCCTTTTAGTTGGAAAAGTACATCATTTTAGGTATTAACTGTCATTTTTCCTTGGGAAACAAGTACATGGGCTCACCAAAAGGCTCTGTCCTACCAACGATATTGCTTCAGCGTTTTGCAAACTGCATTTATAGTTACAGGAGGGGAAAAAATTGTTTCTGATGCTTCTGTTTGTTCAAAAGTGCATTTCTTGGACAGTACTTGGTAGCAGGGTGAATTGGCCTGCACAGATGAGATTTATGTAGTGCACTGGGACACAGGTTTCATGAACCTTTCTGCCACTTCCTTCCAAAATTGATGATGAATGATGAAAGTACTCTGGCTGGCCAGCTCCCTGAATGCTGATTAACATCAGAGTAGTCCTGATACTGGAATAGGGGGCAGTGAAAGTGGCCCCAAAACATCTTGCAGTATCAGTTACCTGCTTTGTTTCTTGGCAAATCCAGTACTGTGCTTTTTTCTATTGTTTCCTATTGCTCTTATGAAAAGCAGTATATATCAGCTTGGAAAACTTGCTTTGCCTTTGGGTTGCAGTTATGTATTTGCTGTCTATTCTCTCTTTTTCTTGCTGGTTTTATTTTGTTAGTTCTTTACATCCTGTTAGGCTACTTTTCTCTCTATAAAAATAGCCACAGTTGAGCTTTTGTCAATAGGATTTGCTGCCACTAACAAATCCCATTTTCTTCTTTGCCCTTGTAAGTCTATGAATATTTTGACCTCGGTGTTGCTGCTGTATGCCAAAGAGGAAGAAGCCTTTTGGCTGCTGGTTGCTGTGTGTGAGCGGATGCTGCCGGATTACTTCAACCACCGAGTGATAGGTGAGCTCCTGTTCCTTGTCCTGCACACTGGGAAGGGGCAGCCATATGGCACAGCGGTGGGGAAAATGCTCAGGGTCAGCTGGGGTCCAGATCTCATGGATGAGGTGCTCCAGCTCCTTGTGTGGTGTGCAGGGACAGCAGCAGTGGCTGCTCAGATTCCAGCTGGGGTTGGTTGTGGTCTGAAGGGTTTGAACTACAAGATCTGTAAATATATGCTCAGCTTTACAGTTGATGTTTTTCTTTCCTGTTGGTCAGAAGGTGGTGACACTTTTGCCTCTCACATAAAATAGAAGAGCTTGCGGATCTTGGCTTGGAGTGTGCAGTGTTAGAGACTCGAGCTGTTTGAGATGAACCTAGGAAAGATGTGCTTTGTGATCTGAACTGTCTGAATTGCCTGGATGCTGGAGCAATGCAGGCTTGCATCTACACTAGCCCTTTGTAATGAGGGCTGATACAAGTCTCTCTGCCATGCACTGCATATGCTGTGTCTCCTGTATAGTGCCATTACTTCTAAGACTGTTGTGCAGACTGCCTAATGCACAGAAAGAGAGGGGCTGAGCAGCATTTGTTCTTTGCAGTCACTTCCCTTACAGAAATGTTTGATAGCTTTTGTTTTGAATGCTAACCTTAGTCCATAGCTGCAGCATCTGCTCCCTTGCTGTGGCAAAGAGAGGGACCAGGGTCATGGGTGAGGAAGTGAGGATAGAAGCAAATCCTTGACAGTAATGGTTTTGGGAGCTAGAACTGGTCTGGGCACTCTTGTGCTGCCTGTGGAGTGGAAGGAGACATTTGAGAACATTTCCAGTCTTTTCCTTGAAGGATGGGGTTGTCATACCTCCCTCTAGATACTGTGTCACTGCTCGGTTTCTGTCTTGTCACTGAACTGTCAAGAAGGTAATTTAAAGCTGACTTATTCCAAAGTTTAGCTGGATGTTTAGCGTGTTCTGTGGTGCTTTGAATGCCACAGGCATTTTCTGGCAGTGGACTGGGCATTGTAACTGTCCTGCTTGTCAGAATTTTTCTTCTTGTCTCCAAACATGACTTTAAACTGCTATTTTGATAACTGACTTCCATGTTTGTCTGCCTCCTTCCTTGATTAAAGGAGAAACAGCTTTATCAGTACTCAAGCATTTCTAGATATCAACAGTGTGCTGTGGATTACTCATAACTTTGATGCTTGCTGCGTTATTGCCCTTAAGCAGCTTTCTCTGCCCAGCATAATGAGTTGTCTCACCTGGCCAGCCGTATGCTTGCCTTGAGCTGTTCTTAATTTGTGCTTTGTATTTTGTGTGTCACTTGCCATGGCTACAGTCTTAATTAAGTGCTGAAAGTTTTGGTTGTCCTGTCTCTCTGTTTTCTGGCCCTCTTTACCCCAAGAAAAGAGTACTGTGTCTCTCTACTGCCATGGTTCACCACAGTGTGAAGAGCCAGGAGCTCAGCTTGGAAGTTGCCCTGCTCTCCCTGGCTGAGTGGCACCGGTGCACTTTTGCAGCATGGTTACTTCACTGAGCACTTACTTCTGCTTTACCCTAGAGTTTAACGTGCCCAAATCAGTGCTACTGATCTTCTCCACCCTGCCCCTCCTCTGGTTCCTGTTGCTTGAGTTAGTGTTCTTGGCTCTGCATTTCAGTCGACCTTCTTTTTGATTTGGAACCAGCTCTTGTCTAAACTTTGTATTGTTTCTTCCTGCATAACACTTCCAAGACCCAACTTTTCCTCTTTGTGCACCCTGCCAATACTGTTGTCCAGTTTTGATCTCTCAGTAACTTTGGCAATCTCTGACCTCGCTAGCCGTCGCTGTGCTTTTCCTCTTCAGTGTCAGCCAGTAATCTCAACAGTCCAAACAGCTACTGAATTAATGACCTTGGTTATAACAGGCCTTCTTAGCTTCCTTTTGTCTCAGACCTTTTCTTTATGACTTCCAAAATCTTCTATTTATTTGTGTGTGTGTTTATTTAGTTAGTTAGAATTTTTGCTTTCAAAACGTAGGCAATTTGGTCCTACTCAGCCTTTTTAATTTCATCTCCCTCCTTCAGCCTTGCCAGCTCTGACCCCTTTCACAAGCTTTTTCATTATTTCACTGCTTGCAAATGGGAAAAGCCTGCAGGCAGGGCTTCTTCTTCAGGAATTCCCTCTGTCCTTCTCCTCTCTGCAATGCATAGAGGAAATTATAGGCAGATAGGTGCAAGATAGAAACAAGTTGTACATGGGTCAAGAGTGGTGGCAAGGGTCAGGCCTATCCTGCTCTCAATGACCATGAGTTTTCTACCCCTGCATAAACCAGCAGGGCATCTTACCCCACTTTACCTTTTAGACTGTCATCAACTTGACACTGTAATTCTTGAAATACTGAAAACCTTATTCNCTATCCTGCTCTCAATGACCATGACTTTTCTACCCCTGCATAAACCAGTAGGGCATCTTACCCCTGAAAACCTTATTTCATTTCTCTGATTTGCCTTTTCAGGCCTGAAGATGTCATTTATCTTGAATCTAAGGTCATCGTTTTTCAAATGCATGCCCTGGTATTTTTCTACTTCATTATGGTCTCATGCTGTAATACAGATTCATTTGCTCAGATCTCACCTTTTCTGGGAGCCTAATGAAAAAAAAAAAGGACAGAAAAGTTCATTTTAATATGTCTGCTTGACTTTCACCTATAGTGGCAGCACTTATAAGAAGATCTGTGAAAGATCTGGGCAATGTTGCATGTTCCTTTTAAAGCTCTGGTTTTTGCCATTGCTGTCCCTGAGTCTGGAATTATCTGTTTATATATGTCTTGCCTATCTGTCTCTGGCTTCCTTCAAATACCTCTAAATCCAGCTCTGGTTTTTGGGTCTGTGTTAACTGTGGCTATTAAGTTGTTTACATTAAGCTTATTAAAAAAACTCAAACAAAAATTGCACTCTGTTGAGTAACTCCGGTCTGTTTTTCTTCTTTTCTTCAATCTTACGGGAGGCTTTTTCTTCAAAGCATCATGCTTGATGTGTTTCTCAAAAGCTTTTTGGATGTCCATGGGCTTTTATTTTTGATTTGTGGTGCTGTAATGTTTGTTCAGTCACCAGCAGAAGCTCTTTGTGGCCTGATGTAAAAGGTTCTAAGACAGAGAAATGTCATAGCTATTTTTTTTCCCTGTGATTTGGATGCAAAGCCAAAAGATGCTGGCTCTCTGCCACAAATTGTCCAGGTTATATTCTGCTTTTGAACAACAGAAGCTTTGAGTGCTAGGGATGTATATGTTAAAATGGTGTCCTAATATTAGCAGAATATGGACTATAAGAAAGAAATAAAATAACATGAAAGACAAAATAATTGAAAGGCTAACTGCATTTTGTATTCATGAATATTTTAAACTTGCAATGTCTTTGGTCAAAGCCCTGATGTGGCAGATTTGGTTTGTAGACAAAGTCCACTTCATTGAGAAGAAACTATATTGATACTATAACAGAAGCTGACGAAGCAGAACTGAGCTAGTAGCTAAACCAGAACCCAGACCTGCTCCTTTTGGAAAGACTGGTTGGGACAGTTAGGAAATCTTTTATCTGGGCATTGCAGAAATCTTTTGTTCTTTATGTGTAGATATGTATGCTTGTAAGTATATATTTGTATCTGTGCATGTACTTTTGTGTAAATATTATTCTTCCTGTTTGGTGTGTGTAGCCATATCTGGACTTTCATCATGTATTTTCTCGCTTAGAGCAAAACCTTTGCTGCCCACTTGCTTGAGTACATTCATTGGAGAGGAATGTGTACTGTCTTACTTTTACTGCATACATCCCAAGTGGAGCAATAAAATGCTTTAAGATTGCTTTTGCTAGCACTTAATTATTATGTGCTCTTGTAGCCAAGACCAACAGTTGCTGCTGTTGCTGTTTCATGGCACCCTAAAGGCAGTTAGGAGAATTAACACATTTTTTTGCAGAAAGTTGTACAGTAAGGATTATGGGCACAAGGCTTGGGCTAAGATCACAGCAGGAGATAATGACATTTTTTGTTGTAGATGTGTGTTTATCTTGCTGTTTTAAATTTTAAGAAAGTCTTGCAGTTAATAGTTGACAGCAGTGATTAGCTTAAAAAAATATTTTTTCCTGTGCTAATACTGTTCCTTTATGCCTTGTAGGTGCTCAGGTAGACCAGTCAGTGTTTGAAGAGCTTATAAAAGAGCAGCTTCCAGAACTGGCTGAACATATGAAGGATCTGACAGCCCTAGCTTCCATCTCTCTTTCCTGGTTCCTTACCCTTTTCCTCAGCATCATGCCTCTGGAAAGTGCTGTGAATGTTGTGGACTGCTTCTTCTATGATGGCATCAAAGCCATTTTCCAGCTGGGCTTGGCCATCCTGGAAGCCAACGCTGTGGATCTGTGTAACAGCAAGGATGATGGGCAGGCCCTGATGATCCTGAGCAGGTATGGACACACAGGAGTGCTCCTTCCACCGCAGACTCTTCTGCCCTAAAACAAAGGCACTGCTCAGTAGGCACCGGGCCTCTCTTTGTCACCCTGCTGCTGCTGTCGCAGTGTGTGCCTTAAACAATGGCTCTGTCTGTCGGACGAGATGTCCTGTGAAATTTCCTGGCACTGCTGAGACGTGCATCGCCTGCGTCAGTGTGCAATATTTACTGCTGCTCTTCGTGCCGTCCCTAGACCGACAGGCTTCCTGCTCCAGACTTCAAGGAGACAGAAGTTTTCTTCCTTGGGCAGCATTTAGTCATTTGGCTGGCTTGCTGTTCCTCAGATGAGTAATCACAAGGGCATTTTTGAAAAGTCTAGCTTGCCCAAAACTCAATTTATTTATAAGTCTGAGCCATAAGACTTATTGCTTATTTGAATTGAGAAGAGCACAGTGCAATGTGATCTGTGTTCTTATATATTTCTTCCCTTCAGGTTTTTAGAGCACATCAAAAATGAGGAAAGCCCTCTGCCACCTATTGGTAATCACCATGCATTCTTCAGTGACGACCAGGAATCCTCTCCAGTGACTGAAATAGCAAACCTGATTCATGACTCCTATGAGGTAAAATGATTCTTTGTATCTGCTAGTCAGTTAAGTTAGAATCTTAAAGAAGAAGGTTAAATTCAGCTTTGAAAGTTAATACACCTGGTTACAGATTCCTTGACTAAAGCGCTCTAATGCACAAGACTAGGTGTAGTATGAGTACCTCGATTAATTAGGGACTAGTATGCTTTTTCTTCAGGGTTTCACTGCACTTTAAAAGCTGTATTTCCAATTAATACAAATATCACAAGATATAACACAAGCAATAAACTTCTGTTCCTCCCTTACAGAAATTTGGGGACCACTCTGTGGAACAGATAGAGCACATGCGCTACAAACACCGGATCCGTGTCCTGCAGAGCCACGAGGATACGACCAAGCAGAACGTGGTGAGCAGGGTATTATTCTGACTGAGGTAACCCAGAACTGCCTCTGGAGACACACGGGTTTAGTTTTTATAAAGGTGTCACCAGGTCTTGAAAAATGATTGCTGACTCTGCAAAAAGCTCTTCCCTGGGATGCTGATGGTTTTTATTTGGCAGCCATGTGCATTATTATGATTTAGGGTGGCTTTAAAGTTCTGACCAGCTACAGGACTGTCCAGCCCAGCACTTTATCTGTGGCTGTGGCCGGCCCTCAGCAGATGCCTGGGGAAGAACGTGAGGAGAGACTGCACCATGCGATGCGTCCCTGGCCCCTGTGACCTGTAGCTTAGGGACTTCCTGTCTTTGTTTCTAATAGCCCTTGAGGGATTTCTTTTTTCATGGATCTGTCCAACTGGTGAACCTAAAGAAGGGGGAAACAGCACAAAGGTTTGTTAATAGTGGTTTTCAGCTGCTCCACATGAGTACAGCATGTGAGCCTGCCCATGTCAATGATGTCACTAACATGATTTTCTTTCTTTTTGAGCTCCGAGTTGTCATCCCAGATGTTTCAATTCTTCCTGAAGATTTAGAGGAATTGTATGACTTGTTCAAGGTTGGTCTCCCTGAAAAGCAGGGCATACACCTCTTTGAGGCTTCTTTGGGCATAGCTTCCAGCTGTTGCTTGGCAGTGCAGCACTGACCTCCTGTCCTCTCCTGGGCCGTGCTCCCTGGGTGGGATCTTGCCATTTTGTCATTTCTGTGGTTGTTAAAGAGGAATAGTAATGTGCTGGTTCTTCAGAGAACTGCTCCAGAGTTTCTTTCTAACTTTCTGCTTAGAAATGGTCCCTGACAAGTTAGGTTCTGTTAACTTTCACATGCAGAATAAATAAATATTATCTAGCTCTGCTCACCTTTCTGTCAAGCTGATGTTTGATAAAAGTTACAATAAAGTTGGAGACAGGGACATTTAAGCTTATACAACTATACCTGATTCAGAGGTCCAAGCTGTAACTATTTCCCTTAATGGACCGTTTCTTCTGTGTGTTGTTCATAGCCATAAATACTGAGAATATGACTGGTATACTGTTGATATTACACAGCTTTGTTGCCAAGAGCAGCTGTATGCTGCCTCCATTAGTGGTTGTAAGATGATGCTGCTGTGGCTTGGTCTTCAGTGCTTCCCTCCTGCTCCTCTGCTGGTTTTAATCTTTGACTAGCTCACACTCCCCTAATTTCATTTTCTTGTATAGATTCCTTTTTTGTTATTTCCCTTGCTCTCCCAGGGACAGGTTGCTTTGTTGGGACTCTTTGTTTTGCCTGTCCCTAACAGCAGACTAATGGCACAGTATCCAAATGGAGAGGTCTGAGAGAGAATGAATGAGCAGGTCAAGCCTACGCTTACTCCATATTTTTTGTGACCATCTGTACCTTTGGCTGCTGAGGGACATCCTGGGTCAGATGCGGTTAAACAGAGTTTCAGTAGCCCACAGTGAACTTTTTTCAAGAATCTGCCCCGTCTCCCTTAATATTTATTAATTATCCATAGGAAATTGTGAGAGTGCCTGGCTGCTCTGATGAAAGATTTGTTTTTTCACACAGGAATGGTCTTGGTATCACTATGACACCTTGCACAGAGCGAATTTTGAGCACATTACAGCATAGTTTGCTGTGAGTGCTTTTCTGCTCACTGCTCTGCGCCCCACAACAGCCTCTCTCGTGTCTCCGATTTCTCCTAGAGGGAGCACCTGATCAGGTGCTACTGGGAAGGCAGGAGCGCGGTGCCGGAGCGGCACGACCCCAGCAGGCCGTACGCGGAGCAGTACCGCATCGACGCCCAGCAGTTCGCCTGCCTCTACCGCCTGCTCTCGCCCTGGACGTGCGGGGAGCACACCGACCTGCTGGCCCACAGGACCTTCCGCCTCCTGGACGAGAACATGGACCGCCTCATCGAGTTCAAGGGGCTCGCCAGCTGCCTGGGTATCGCCTCGCCGCGGGCTGGGTGCGGGCTGGAGGCACAGGGGGGAGACACGAGTGTTAAATTGCCACCCAGCTGGCAGAGAGGATGGTTTCTAGGGCTTGTAATTACCCGTATCAGTGACCTTTACTCATTTTTTTGTGCTTCAATCACCTGAAGTCAATTTGATTTAAAAGACACCCTGAGGACGTGATTTAGTGTTGTATTACAATATCTGATTTCTCAAACAATAGTAATTTTGTTGAAAATCTTCTATGAATTAAGAGTTACACTTGGGTCTGCACAGGATGTTTGGAAATTGTTGCTGAGTATACCTCTGAAATCTCACTGTACCTCTTTGAAACTGCTTGTTGAAGACTTAACCTTACACAGCTGACTGCTGTCTGCTTTGCATGTTGACAGTAAGCAGAACTGTCAACAAAAAAAATCTGGCCAGCAGTGCCTGAGGGCTGTGCTAGGGTTGGTCTTGAGGCCACCAGCTGTCCTAATAGGTGAGCCAGCCCATACAAAATCTGGTTGAAGAGGAAGTGGCAGATCTCAGCTGTTGTCTGACCTCAAGTGGAAAAAAGTGGAATTCAAAGCTTCAGTAAAAATCGGTACTTTTGTATTCTTTCCACTTACAATTTTTAGAATTTTTAATGTGAACACTAAGGCACCCTGTATTCTCTTCTTATTTGATTCTTAGAGGGATACAACTTTTGATTTAAAGTTCTCCACAGTATTTGAGTGCATTTTAAAGTTTAGAATCTAATTTTCACTGGTCATTGCAAATGCGAATTGTACTACATGTGAAATAGTTACTTCCTTTGGGCATACTCTGTAGAACAGCAGTAAGGGCTGAAGGGGAAAAATACTAAGAATATGATGTCTCCAACATTTTATGTCTCTCATATTTCTGAAAATCCATGGCAGCAAGCAGCCTTTACTAGATTCCCTGCCATCCTCCTTGATATTTTTAAAGGATGCTGAAGCTCCCTAGGGTTAGGTGCTCCCAGTCTATTTCACAAGAGCAAAGACCTCACAAAACAGATGGCTGTCACCTGCTATTCATCACTGACAGGCACTAAACAAGCTAAAGTTGCACACTGGCCGTATGTGTATTGTCCATGTAAACCATTATCCTTCGTGCACAGAGAGATGCCCGATTTATTTTAAACTGTGGAAGTGAATGCTCTGGTTCACTTCCTTCTTGTTCTTTATTTTCCTTGCAGATGTTATGTATAATGGAGAAATGAACGAAAAGATAAAGTTACTATATAAGCTGCATATCCCACCAGGTGAGAAATCTGAAAGGAAACTAATATCTCAGTTTTCCCCAAAAAATCTCTTGCTTTTGGGAAAAAGCTGCTTAATGAAGAACCCAATCTTGCTTCCTTGCAACTGGGAGCATACAGGATGTGCATTTGTAGTTACATTTTACAAATTACTCAATTACAAATGGAACATTTTTGGATGAACTGTATGGATTACAATGTCAAAGCTCACACATCTGTTGCAGTCAGAGATCTTTTGCAGCCAATTATATGGTTACTTCCAGACAAAATATGAACTGAAATAACGTTTTTGAATGGCTTGTACTCCATGTACAGTAGAGATCTCCTTTTATGTCTTGATCCAGTTTTGATTAGGTGACAAATTCTGTGGCAGTTGCTCTGTGCAAAGTTTTTAATTAAATGTGCAGTTCTTGGCAAGCTTCCAACTGCAGCACCAGTCTTACAGGAACATAATTTTACAGTATGATTTAATGAAGTACCTAAAAGCACTTACAAAACATCTTTGCACACACAATTATTTTGCTTGCTTAAAGTATGTCAATTTTAGAGAAATAAATACCCTCATGCTGAATTCAAAGGATTAAATTTGTCACCTTTCTTGGATAGCTCTCACAGAAAATGAACGAGACAGCCAGTCACCATTAAAGAATCCTTTGCTGTCAACATCAAGACCATTGGTCATTGGAAAATCAAACGGTATGCCCAGAATTGCTCTCTAATGTGAGTGCATGAGATAACCAACTTCCCACTTGTGATCCCTGCCTTGTTATCTCTGCTCTCTGGGGTTTATTTTGAAATGCACATTTACTCCAATGACTTGAAAATTAATTCTCCTTTTTATGTCTGCTCCAAAAAAGGTGATGCAGTAGATTACCAAAAGCAATTGAAGCAGATGCTGAAGGATCTAGCCAAAGAAAAAGATACTAAAACTGAAAAGGAATTGCCAAAAATGAGCCAGGTATGTACCTTAGAGGCTAAACTCTGTTTTTAAAGAAGTGCACTCAAAATGAAATTATTGAATTCAACATTTTGGCTCTTTCTCATGAAGTGTAACTTCACCTGAACTTGGATTCAGTCCTTTGGGCATTGATGATTGGGCTCCTCTGATCCAGGAAGCAGGTGCATAAAAACTTTCACTTTCAAAAAACTACCTTCCTAGCATTTCCCTCTGCTCAGAGTGCCTGGTGAATGGAATTTCAGATTCACGCTAACCTGCAGCAGAACATGAAACCAAACAGGCTAATGCAGGCTGGAAAAAGGCCTCCTCCTCCTAAGACAAAGAATTCCCAAGAATGCACGTTTTTGTTCTGTCTTCCCATACCTCCTCTGCACCAAACCAGTAACTTCTTAGTCCACTGTACCTGGAACTTGCCCTGTCTTAGCCAGACACTGACTAGAACTGCAGGAAAACAGCTGAAGGCTGTCACAGTCTTACCCTCTGTTTCCTAGTGCCAGTGGCTTTCTGTGTTGTTGGCATAAGGAAAGCTACTGGAGGGAGAGGGCCACATATTAATAAAACAAATGTACAGACATGCAAAAAAAGATGGGAGTGCCCCCAGAATCCCTTCTGTGCTTGTGTTGCTAAATGAAGTTTTAAATGGGGGGTATGTACCTAGCCTGTCAGCTCTGCAGGGGCTCATGACCTCATAAAGGCATCATCATTTCACTGAGGGCTCACAACTTTCCTAACAGGATATATGGAGACATATTCTCTACCTTGATAACCAGCTGTGATGGGTGAGCAAGGGAGACAGAAAGGAGCTGGGCAGGGAAGATCTCTGAAGTGTTCTAGAAGAGCTGGGAAAGAAGGGAGAGAAACAGCAGAAGGGAAGTTTGCCTGCAGGCCCATGGATGGCTGTGTTGGTTGTAACCCACTCGGTGTGGTAGCCACTAGTAAGGGATTATCCCTTGCCTTGTATGTCACTTGCCCTTAGATCATCTGGCAGGTCCTGACTTCCTTCATCAGGGCATCAAAATAGTTCACCACTAGAGGTTGAAATCCCTTCATTAACATTTTTCCAAAAGCAGGCAGAAATTATAAAAGAACATATAAAATGGCTACAGCATTCCACCTGCCTTTTCACTTCTGTGCCCTGCCTGACTCCTGCAGTGATCCTTAGCCTGGCTGTTCCAGACTTTGATGCTGGATTTTCATCCTTTACAGAAGGAGTTCATTCAGTTCTGCAAAACGTTGTATAGCATGTTTCATGAAGATCCAGAGGAAAACGATTTGTATCAAGCCATTGCCACTGTGACCACACTGTTACTTCAGATTGGAGAAGTAGGACAGAGGAGCATCAGCCTGGGGAGCGGGTCAGATGAGTTCACCGAGGACTTACAGCCCGAGGCCTCTGCTTCAGACCAGGATGCTGTTTTTACTGACACTGTGAAGACCCCTCACAAAGACTCTCAACCTTCACCTGTGACTGAAGGGGACTGGACTGTCTCTTTCGAACATATTTTAGCCTCCCTCTTGACTGAACAATCATTAGTAAACTTCTTTGAAAAACCCTTAGAACTGAAACCAAAGCTTGAGAATGCAAAGCTAAATCAATACAGTCTCAGAGCAAATGGAATGAGCTGCCAGTCACGGAGTGAACATGCAAAACCAAGCACGCAGTAGCAGCAAACGTTAAAAATGAAATGCACTGAAATTATGCCAAAGGACATACTGTAAAAGGCTTTCAGTTAGCAGTGGACTTCTGGTATCCAATTTCTTGGTCTGTGGTTTTCAGTTTAAGAGCTTTAAAAGCTAAAAGGGTGGGTAGGTTTGTTTTGTGCCATTGACTCATTATGTTCTTGTTTTGAATGTAAAAGGAAACATCTGTCTACAGTGTGAAGACACTGAAGCCCTCTTCCTCACTGGGAGAGCAGAGGCTGGCTCCAGTTGTCTTTTTTTTGTAAGCAGGGGAAAACATTCTCATCTGCTGTCCACTGTTTGTTTTGGTTGCTTTTTTTTGCACTAATACTGAAAACTGTTTCAATGCTGGTAATTGAAACTATTTTAATATATTTGATTGTATTCCAATTTTTATGTCTTGCTGAAATGTTAAGTGTACATGGACTGTGCTTCTGATGTTGGTCTGTGAAAACATGCACTTTTCAATAAACCCTTTTTGTACAAGCCTGGCATTGACAGTATTTACTGCTTTAGGGAAGCTAAGTGCCTTCAGTCCCTACTGCTTTAAACAAATACCCTGAGAGGTAGCATGATTACAACTATTTCACTAATCAAAACCCTGCTTCTTTGTTGCACACTGGTTTGAAAGACAGGTGTCTGCTAGGGAAGGCAGGAGCCTCCTTTGGAATAGAGAATGTAAACCCCTCCTTCCGAATTACTGGAATTTTGAAATAAAAGGGCTCTCAGGCAAAAAGCTATGAGGAGAGAAATATCAGTTCTTTGGTAGTATGCTTAACAAAGCAAACAAACTACAACAACTCTGGCATTTATAACAAACAGAACCAGGGACCCTGTGACAGCTTTCTCAGCCAAGAGGGGAGAGGATGGAGAGGCTTTGCTTCCCAAAGCCCCAGTGGAAGTTGATCCTGGGTGCCCCTTGAGGACTCTGAGGAACACCAAGTGGGAACGGCAGGAATGAGCAGAAATCCCAAGCTGATGGATCAGACCTATCAGAAGGTCCATGGCGGTGGCTGGCACTGCAGGATGTCCCGGCAGGGCAGGGGGCGTGCAGCTCCGAGCAGGGAAACCCAAAGAGTCCTGAAGAAGCGGCGGGGGCAGGACAGCAGCTCCGAGCAGAGCAGGGCAGGGAGCGGCGGGCTCAGGATTCCTGGGCACACAGCAGACGGTGATAGCTCCCACTTTTAGTGAGGCAGGTGATAATAAGGTCCCAGACCAGTGGCTGCTATCACGAGCAGAGGCTCACCCCACAGAAGCAGCAGCAGCTCCAGGCTGGGTTATGACAAATTCCTTTCCCCAAGCACCAGCAGCTCCGAGTGTCCTCCTCTGAGGCCACAGAGCAAGAGAGCAGCAGCTCCCAGCCCTGTCCTTTACCTGCCCAAAATCCCGTGGTATCTCCTCCCTCTGAGAAAAACTCTCTGAGAAAAAGAATTGTAGCCAGATGCTACCCTATTTTCCCAACTTCAGCCACCCATAAGTACCAAGCAGTTAGTTTTCTAGCAACTTAGGGAAAAAAATTCTGTAAGTAAAAAACAAACCAAAAACCCAACCCCCAACACACAGCTGGCTTTGGGAGAAGCCTACTAAGTGTGCCTAAGAGGCCAGCAGGGCATATCATCCACATGGGATTACATACATGAAAGACTGATCTATCAGTTTTGGTTAAGTTTATCTCATTTTGTTTTTAAAAAAACTTGACCTGTGTAAAGTCTCTTTAATACCCAGAACAAAACAAACCCACTATGACTCTGCCATCCACAAAGAACATTTGAAGCTCCTCCTTATTCCATTCACATGTAACTTAAATTCCATTCACATATATCTTCAGTTAAGAAAATTAGATTACGTTCAAATTCAAAGAAACAAAGATACTTTAAAAGGCTTGTACCTGTTCAATTCTATGCTTCACAGATGAGAACTTGAAGAGACTGGACAATAAAAATAACAACTTAAGAATAAAGTTTATCTTTTTATTGTAATGAAAATCTGTTTAATTTTCATCCACATTTACTGTCTGTAGACCTGCAAAACAAGACATTTTATCACCACCTGTTGTATATATGGAAGTCTTCCCAAGAAAGTACACCTACAGATTCAAGGTTAGTCTGCTGATCTACTTCTAGGAGAGCAAACTATAAAGACAAGTTTCTCCAAAACAAAACTTAGTTCCATTTACAGAATGATTTTTCTCAGATGACAAGCAGAGAGAGCTTCTGACATCAGAGGATGGGCTTTACATGGGAAAACAAATTTTAAAACTACCCTAGCGACTATGGCCCACATTTTTCAGTCTCTCAAAATTTACATGATCATTTCACTTCTTTTTAATGTGGATCAGGAGCTGTTCTCTACAGCAGAGCTAGGTTAAAGCCAGTGGTTTGACTCTTGCAGCGTGCTTTTCTGAATTTTGCACTGGAGAAGCTGTCAGGCTTTGCTTCCTGTTCAGACAAACAGGGCATGGGAGATGCATGAAGCTTCCTTACCTTTGAATGTTGTGACTGGTACGTAGGTAACCAGAGTGTACAGCTTGTTGGGTGAATCCTCATCCTCATTGCGCTTTCTGGACAAACGCACACGGATACGGTAAGGAACGTTCCTAAAATGAAGATGGCAGATTTATTTGCAGTGAAGTATGTACTGAAACCCGTGAATTCACAGGAAAGTTCTTTCCTAGCATCATATCAAGAGCAAAATCTTGTACCTCAAGAGATTGTATTGTTTGCCTTAGAGGAGTGGGATTTTTTTTGCTGTTGTTTTGCTTGGTTTTATTTAAGCTAGCAGGTAAGAGTTAACTGAGCCTTGACTAAGATGGATTCATAATCCAGTAGGAGCATAAAGTCAGAAATGCATCATCAGTCCACTACTGAGGAAATAAACCATGAAGATGATCATCAAGTGAACACGATCGGCAAGCAGCTGTTACTAACAAGCACTTCTTACTACAATATAAAATAGTGAGGAAAAACCCCAGCAATCTACCCTGAAAGCCCAAGGCCTCTGTCAAAAGTCAGAGTAGTGCTGCCTATCTTTATACCTGAAGTCATGGAAATTCTAGTGAGCATCAAGCCTGAACCAAGGTCTTACTTATGGACACAAAACAGATCATAATTTATTCCTCACAAAGCCCATGGAATCATAACTAAATTGTTTAATGATTTTGTTTGCAATAGGCAAATCACAGCTTAAGGGTCCTCACATATTAATGCCCAAAATACGCTGTTTAGGGCAGGCACAAAATTTTTTCTCCATACCATTTTTTGTATAACCTGCCACCTTGAACTCAAGATTTTAGGGAACTCCTGGTCAGAGTACTTTGCTCCACAGAATATGTGAAGGAACCTCCTCCTCCCTGCAGCAAGAACAGCCCTTTCAAGAACATACTTATTACATCAGGTGGACAAAGCAATTAAGACCCAGGAACTGGCTTTGCTTTACTCCCTTCCCGTCAAAGTCAAAAGCATTTTTCACTATTTCATGTACATCACTGACTATCATACCAGCAACATGGTGATTTTAGCCTCTGCTGATCCTTCCAGAGGAAGATACTTTACTCTGCATACATTATGCATTCTAACTAGTAAAACCTGCAGACTCACACTGGGAAGACAGATGTGGCGACTCCCTGCTCCACAGACTGCACTTGTACCAGTAAACAGGAGGAAGTCTTGGTTGGCAGCCTCACTACAAAGCTCTGGAGTTAGGCAAGCTGTCTCCTGGTGTCACTGCTACTTCTCCACTCCCTATGAATGGGGCAGTTTAACAGGGAGGACAGAGAACCCCTGCCTCTAAGACCCAGTAATTTATTCTCATCTCCCACTCTGCTTTAGAAGGAAGGGTTGGCCCCAGGACACCAGGCAAAGCATTCTATGTATGTTATAGACCAAACTTAGGGATCTGCTTCCCAGAAGACATGGTTTACACCCATGTTATCTCTCAAAGCATCAATCCAGACCAGTTAACCTTTTATTACAGTTTAAGAGGTCCTGCTCCCCCCACAGGAGTTCTTCTGAACCCTCTTTAAGCATGTCATATCAGCTGCCTTTGTAGCAGTGATTTAACGGAAGTTGTAGTTTTTGGTCCCCAAACTACTTATTTATTTGTACTTTCAAGAAAAGATTAATGGCCCTGTTGAAAACACACCTCCTTCTGTGCAGCATTTATTCAGCATGCTTCAAAACATGATCCTCTTCAGATACACTACACAGATCCCACTTAGCCTTAGGTATCACAAAAAGGTCAGGTTTACAAAAACTGTCTGCTGCAACAGGGATCAAGGTACTACAGTATTACAATACCCCAATCCTTTCTCTTCCCTGCCCTCCACCCCAAAACTCCCTTCTTTCCTTTGCTTTATTCTTATTAAAAGGAAATCCCTTCAATCCCAGAGTTTACCAAAGCCTTGTTACGAATATGCCAGGACAGCCGACCAGATACCAGAAGTGACAGAAAGATCAGGTTGGCGTGTACGCCACAAGAAGGAAGCATTTGCTAAGAAAACACAAATGCTGCAAGAAGTATACAATTTTTTCCTAATCCTTCATGTCCTTCCTCACCCAGTAAAGAGAATTTGCAGAAACCCACCTTATTCCTTTAGCCCAGACTGCTTTGTTCAATCGGGTATCAATGCGAACATCAGGAGTACCCATCTCCTTCATGGCAAATTTACGGATCTCCTTGAGGGCGCGTGGTGCTCGCTTCTTGAAGCCCCTGGGACAAACACGAGAGCCATTTCCTTAACTTCAGGACGCTTGTTCTCCCAACACACAACCCACCAAAGCATTGTGCTCAACAGCAAACAGCTGCACCAGCCTGGCTACACCTTTACCCTGGCAGGCAGATGCTGACTTTAATAGAAACCACTCAGATACAATAATTTCAGTAAAAATTTTGTGACCACAAGATCTCCTGGATCTCGAGCCTTCATTTTAATGTCAACATGTCTGAATATCTCAGTAACACTGAAGAGATCAAAAGTGCCACAGACACTCTGAATAAAAGCCCTATGAGCAAAGCACTGCAATAATAATAACATAAACATGACAGAACAATATCAGCACTGAAATAAACAAGATAAAAGTAAAACTGATGTTATTCTGAATATCAGCTTTTGCTGATCAGTACTTGATGTACTGAACAGTACTTTCTTTCATGCTATCAGGACTGCACCTATATCACCACCAGAACTGTTTCTTTTCCCCAGTGTAGCCTATCTCATGCCCATTATGGCCAGATCTTGCAGGACTGGGCATCCACAGTAGGAGTAAGCTCCACCATGAGTGTTCCGCCATATACATTAGACCCATACTGTGACACAGGGCTGTGCCAGCAGTGCCTGAGGTCCCACAGTGGGTTATATTTACTTATATTAAGTGCAACACTTCTGCTGATACTTTGTGCTAGAAATGGGAAGAGGGTACTTGATCACAAGTGAGACAAGCACTAAATAAAAAGTTTTTAACTCGAGCATATCATGCCCAAAAAGAAAGGTGGACAGCAGGATCATCAGCACTAAAACAGAATGGAGTGCAAATCAACAGGCAAGGCCAGAACATCTTACTGCCATTTAAAGAGTATCACTGCCTCCCATTCTCAGCCATGGTTTTGCAATGATCCACTGCCTCATTTCTCTGCTGTTCCACATTAACTTTAGCCACTGCACCAATTGTTTGGATTTGGATGGTGTCTTCCATGTGCTTGCAGGCACACACAGAATGCAAGGGCACTGCAGTTTCCTCTGAAGCACTTCACTACAGTTTCATGAGGCTCAGCATCTGGACAATTAAAAAGTTACTCTTACATACACACAACAAATATCCTTTAACCCAAATCACACAATTTTGTGACAAACATGAAGACAATAATTTGATTACAGCAGCGTTTGGTTTCTGAAACTCTCTCAGTGGGCTGAAGTGAAAGCATTTGCTTGGGAAGGAATGACAACCTGTGCACAGAAGTAAATCGATCTAACTTTAATTTAAGTCCCAGAACACTCACAATCACAGAAACAGGCTTATTCCTCCAGGCCACATGCCAAGCCTGGGGTTGCACAGGAACAGAGCTGCTGCCTCGGGACAAAACCGAGGCAGTGGGGACCACAGACACAACGCTCTAAGGACAGTCCTTCTCTGCTCTTTAAACCTACTAAACCCACTTCCAAATGCCACTTTACAGAAGGGTAGTTTCGCTGATGAAAAGAACTTACACGCCATGGATCCGCTTGTGAATGTTGATGGTGTATTCCCGAGTTACTACCTCGTTGATGGCAGAGCGCCCCTTCTTCTTCTCGCCGCCTTTCTTCGCGGGAGCCATCTCAGCGACGCTAAAAGGCACCATGCACACATCACACGCAGGTCTCGGACCTTCCCCGTCCCCAGCCCGTTACGAACCACGCAACTCCCACATTCACAAACTTAAACCCAAGCTTCACTAACCCCCGGGGTCGCACCAGTCGCAGGCTTCAAGCAGCGACTTCCCAGCACCACAGATGCTTTACTTTTATCTCCCTGAGAAGAGCAGGAAACACATCCGAGGCTCTTTGACCACTTCGCATTAACATCGGCCTCCTTGCCAGCCCCAAGCCCCCTCCCTCTGCAAGGTGACCCAGGAGCGCAGCTCAGCCCGTCCCGGAATGCCCATGTCGGGGCCAGACCAGCTCCTCCCAGGGGCAACAGCACGGGCAGTGTCCCGGTCCCGTGAGTCCCGCAGGCCTCCCCGGGCCTGCGGAGAGAAGGAGAGGGGCCCCATTCCCCCCGAACGCGGACGCGCCGGGAGGTCCCAGCCGGTGCCCGCCCTGCCAGGCCGTCCCCCATGCCGGGCCGGGCCGCATTCCCGCCGCGGCGCGGGGTCTGCGGGGCGGATGGAGGCGGATTCTGCGGGACGGGCCCCGGCCCACACTCACCCTGCCCGGGCACCGGCCGGAAAGGAGCGCGCGCGGCACGCCGGGAAACAGGAGCCCTTCCGGGATGAGGCCGGGAAGCGACTGCGCCGGCGGCGGGAGGGGCTGGGCTGGGAGGGGCTGGGCGGCGGCGGCTGCTGCTGCGTGTGCCCGGGCCGGGGGTGGCCTTCGGGAGTGCAGTGTCTGTGTGTGCCCGTACCGGGGGTGTTCGTGGTGCTGTGTCTATGTGTGCCCGTACCGGGAGTGTTCATGGTGCGGTGTGTGTGTGTGCCGGTACCGGGGGTGTTCATGGTGCGGTGTGTGTANTGGGCTGGGAGGGGCTGGGCGGCGGCGGCTGCTGCTGCGTGTGCCCGGGCCGGGGGTGGCCTTCGGGAGTGCAGTGTCTGTGTGTGCCCGTACCGGGGGTGTTCGTGGTGCGGTGTGTGTGTGCCGGTACCGGGGGTGTTCATGGTGCGGTGTCTGGTGTGCCAGGACCGGGAATGTTCTTTGGAAGGCGGTGTCTGTGTGTGCCCATACCGGGGATGTTCGGTGCCCGCCCGCCTGCCCGCTTTCTGTGTAGGGTCTATCCCTTTTCCTTGGAGTGGTGTGTGCGGAACTCAGCTTGGCGCAGTGGTGGTTCCAGCAAGCGTTTTGCCTTTTGCAGATGTAGAGCTCTTGTTTCCGAGACAGAACCAAGGCATCCCGGCGTGGGGCAGTAGTCTGATGTAATCACCCGCCTGCACGGAAAACCGACCCGAGCTGAGGGATTATGTTGGAACAGGCTGGATTTTGGCTGTAATGAACGAGGAACAGCCCAGCTCTGTGAGGAGTACT
The DNA here is from genome assembly GCA_013400315.1 of Bombycilla garrulus. Lineage (NCBI taxonomy): Eukaryota > Metazoa > Chordata > Aves > Passeriformes > Bombycillidae > Bombycilla > Bombycilla garrulus. Next base: position 803,797 of record VXBU01000211.1, on the reverse strand, counting down.
GGCGTTGCCTTGTGTGTGCAACAGAGAACAAGGACAGCAATCCCAAATTAGAATGTGTGTATGGGGAAGAGCATGGAAAACTAGGTCTTGACGTAAATCTGCTCTTGTGAGCTGTAGGTATCTTTCCAAACAATGCATTAAACCAGCTCAGAAGAAGGCAACCCCACACTATTTACAGGATCTCCCTGTTAACAGCTCATAGTGCCACTGGTTTTAGAAAGTAAAGTGTTTGCTCCAAGGCTGAGTTTGGTTTGGACATGACATACCACTAGCAATTGGCAGAGACGTGGGTTTATAATCCCTAAGAGTTGAACAAATTCTTAAAGGAATTTTCCCTTCCTGTGTCTTCTGTCATAGTAGCTGAGATCTGTCAGCTGCTGCTTCCACAGGTATTTCCTCTGAGGTGCTCATATTCCTTCATTACCTCTTCCTGCCTGAACTTTGGGCTTAAAGATTAGTCCCTCCTTTCCCAGGAATGGCTGGGATTTATGAAGTTGGCCTCTAGCTTAGCCAACTGGCCTTTGCTTAGGTTTGTCTACAGTTAATGGAAAGAGAGAGGTACTGTCAGTGAAACTTCCACATCTAGCTTTCTAATCTTCATCTGGTGGGGTCACTCTTGCTTCACTGAAAACAAGAATTTAAAGAGATGAGCAGGCTAATTCACCCTGGTAACCAAAGTTAGCAGTAAAAACACTTTATTAGAGACTCAATACTTGATTCCCTCATCCTCTCTCAGGGGATTGTATGGACTGAAATACACATGCACCCATCAGTGCTACCACCCAGTCTTGCAGCTGAAGCATTGGGGTAATTTTGTCCGTGGATTTTCTTTAGGAAATTTCTAGCTTTTTCAGAACTCAGGGGAAAAAAGCCTTTTTTTTTTCATTTCACAATTTCCAGCTCTGAGCCCAGCTGTCTCTGTTGTTCCTCTATGGCACAGAACCCAGAGCACATGGGCCCTGCTGATGTGATCCTTGGTACTCAAGGGATGGAAGGCCATGTGTGCACTTTGTTGGACCTAATGCTGCCTCCAGTGGCTACAAGCTGCCCTGAGGGCCATCCCCTTTCAGTCTTACTGAGGGAAATGAGGATGTTCCTGTGCTCAGCTACCCACCTCAATCTGTGTTGGAGGTTCTCCCTGTCTGCAGAGGGAAAGCAAGCCTGCTCCATCCTGTAGTCAATTTGAGCTTAACATGAAAAGGAGTCTGCACAAGGATGCTAAAGTGGAAACCAGACTGTCTACAGGGCAGGTATTCAAGAAGAGATGCCCCAAAACTCAGGACAGCAGTGTCTTAAAACACTGAAGCTGGACATGCGTCAAAGCCCTGGCATATGCTGAGTCAAACCATTCTTTAAATTAGTTTTGTGCTAATATAAAACTCTTAGGTTGGAAGTACAAAGCTGTCCGAGGTCTCTAAAGGTGCTTTAAGTTTTAAAGGTGGTTAAAATGAGCTGTCTTCACTTGCAGCTAATATAACTTCCTGAGCTTTCATTCTCAGTGTCTATGCCGTGACAAAAACTACAAGGGATAATACTTGGTTTTGCTAAATGGGTGCCGAACACCATTCAAGTCTGTGGCTAAGATTAAAAAGGCCAAAAGTGAATCACAGTTCAACAGTCACAGGAAAATGTGTGCAAGTCCTGCAATAAAGCCTTTTGGCTATTTTATTTTATTCTACAAATAAAGACAACTGTCCATCATTAAATGGAAAAAAATAATAGTTTGAGTTGTATATAGCATGAAACAGTAGTTCCCTTCACAAAAACATTTCTAATTCATTAGTTTATTACAAAATACCCACTCACAAAAAAGCACAAGCACAATCTTTATACTTGTGAAATGAGTTGATATTTCATATACAAAATAATTTCCACATAATTCCATATAATTTTATTTTATATAGAAATAGGTCATTATTACAACAGCTGTACAATACACTACTTTTTATTTAATAATTACATAAAATCTTTCTTAGAAACATATCAACGGAAAACATACAAAAAAAGCGAAAAGTGCATCTTCTTTTTTTTTTTTTTCCTCCAAAGGAAAATTTAATCCTAAATGTTATAATGAAAGAGATTATGTAATAGTCTGCAGCATCCCGAGTCAGTGGGCCAAAACACAGTGCATATTTCTCAGAGACTTGGAGTGGGTGAGTTTAGGTTAAGGAAGGATTCATGTTGTACTACTGGAGAGTTGCATGATGTGCTTACAATCTGAGTTCTCCTTTGCAATCACAATTCATGTAGGAAACAGTCCAGTGTGGGTTGTGGTTTTTTTTTTTTCTTTTTGGTTGGTTGGTTTTTAGTAATGAAGAACAGTTAGGGTAAGCTGCATAATACTTTTCAGATTCTAAATCAAGGGTTATGAGCTGTAGACCATCTTCACCAATGGCTGGGCTTTTTCCTCCATTGGATGTGCTAATTTGGCCACAAGAATAAAGAAACAAACTTCTCTTTACAGAAAGTGCCTAGGTTTTGTCATCTGTGCAGTTGTGCAAAATAATAACAATAATCATAATAAAAATAATCTCTTGTTCTCTCATCGATAGACCTTTGACGCAGTGCTTTTCATACACAAAAGAAGAACTGAAACAGTGAAGGCCAAGTACCTCATGAGTCTGTCGACAGTCTTTTGGAATTGCCAGATGCTTCCAGAGTGACACACTGGGATTGAGCACCTCTTTCCCTGCTCCCAGTGGTGATGGAGGCCGCACAGGATAGTGCTCCTTTTCATTTTGCTCTGTCAGAACATCCTGTACTCACAACACAGCGCAAACGGAAGCCATGAATGCACTGTCTGTGGCAGTCTGCACTCTGGGTGTACTTCTGTCATAGAGCCTGGAAAGAAATGCTTGTGCAAAAGCCAGAACAGTAAGTACAAAGTCGTTCTCTTCTGCCCCATGTGCCCATTGGTTAAAGCTAATCGTGCATTGATTGTGCTGGTGGGACTCTACCGCAGTGGCTGTGGTAAATTTGATGACTCTGATAAACTATTCCTTCTTCTTGATGGTAGCTGTTGTTGCTGTTGCTGCTGCTGCTGTGTCTGATGATACCCCATATTTCCTTGCTGTGGTGAGTAAGATGGCAGGAGCAAAGAATCGGGTTGTTCATTGTGCAAAGAACTTGGTGTTTGCACCTACGAATAAAATAAAATTTTTTGTGATGTTTGATTCTTTCACGTGTTAATGCTCCTTGTCCTCAGGTTACAGGATGCTTAAAAATACTACTGGTTTGCTGGCTTTTATTTCTGGAGCTGTTTGGCATGAGGTTAACTTAACTAATGCTAGAGGGAATTGACATAAATTGCAACAAAGAACATTCCAATTACGCATTGAGAAGGCTTTTTCATGGGAATGCACTCCCTGGGATTTGCAGGTTATCCTGAAAAGCCTGTTTGGGAACTGTGTGGGTGAACATGTCAGAAATGACATGGATGGATGGCAGAAATGAAACAGGATTCTAATGTGCTTAATGCTGTCTCTTCCAGCCCTTCCTTTCCCTGAGCTTACAGCTTGCAGTGTTGAAGTTGATGGGAATTTTGCAGATGCTTTATTGTAAACAGTATCTGCCAGACCTTTTTTCATTAGTTCTCAGCTATGATAAGGATTTCATTTCAATAACAAGAGTTTAATCATTTGAGGTTGGTTATACTCTTTCAATGATGCCAGTGGATATGTGGCCAGGTTTTACAGACTCAGTTCAGCTCCTGTTGAACTAATAGAGAGACACCTAATTTCCCCCCTTTACTTTAGTATGTGTTGAATTAGGTCAAAAAATAAATATTTTTACATCTTCAAATCACCTGGTTCTTCCATGCAACATGCTCCACTTTTTCTTCTTTGCCTTGTGGATTTGAGAAAATATGTTAGCTTCCTAAAGGGATCCAGATATCTGATCCAGATCTATTTTATGTTGATGCTGGTAATAAAAAATCATCTTTTGACTTATAAACTAAGCAAATTTTATACTGAATAAAGACTACAGAACAAATCCTAAGGCACTGATTTTCTCCAGCTGAAAATAAACTTTAAATATATCCAAGATAATCTGATTAGGCTCTAAATGTACAGAATTAGTAATTTCCTTTTAAATATTCTGACTGTTCCCACTGCTCCCTTGCTATACTAGTACCGGCCTATGCAGCAGCTTGTCACACATCAAAAGTTAGAATCTGTTAAATGGACATTTCTCCCAGGACCAGGATCCAGCAGAAACCTGGGGCTCCATTTGCACAGCCCACTCACCTTGTTACTCTGTGTGCACACTTTAAACATCATACTCTTTGTCCTACCTGCAGGTAGCGTGGTTGCTGATGCTGTTGGTGCTGGAGTTGCATAGGTGGCAAAGAGGATGGCTGAGAAGGAGGGGTAGGGGTGAACCCTTGGTTTAACACTGCTTGTCCCATCAGTACGATTGGAGAGCTGCTGCTGGAAGTCTGCACTTCCAAACTTTGAAACATTTGTTGGGTTTGAGAATACCTATGGAAGAAAGACGCAAAACAATCAAGAACAAACTGTTGGAAACAAAAGTCTTCCCTTATCATAGGGATGGCAATCCCCAGTCTTCCTAAATCATAGAATCACAGAATGCTGTGGGTTGGATAGGACCTCAGAGACTGTCTAGTACCAACCTACCTCCCATGGGCAGGGACATCTTCCACTAGACCAGGTTGCTCAGAGCCCCACCCACCAATTTGGCTTTGAACACTTTCAGGGATGGGGCATCCACCACTTCTCTGGGCAACCTGTTCCAGTGCCTCACCACCCTCACAGTAAAGAATTTCTTCCTAATATCTAATCTAAACCTGCCCTCTTTCAGTTTAAATCCACTGCTTTTTGTCCTATCCCTATATGCCCTTATGAAAAGTCCCTCCCCTTCTCTCCTGTAGCCCTTTTTAGATACTGGAAGGCTGCTGTAAGGTCTCTCTGGGCCTTCTCTTCTGCAGCTGAAACCCCCAAATAATTCCCAATAAATGATACCAGTGTATGGGACCCGCTAATATGAACAACAGCACTACTCGCAGCACTGCCTTCCCTTACTCTGTGCATGAGCTGGACTTGGAGGGAAGAATATATCTCACTTCAAAACCCAGATCACATGTTAGATTCATTAAAGATACTGGTTTATGCACGTCTTGTCTTCAGCCACAGCATTCACATCCCAGGCTCATTAAACCAAATGGCCTTTGATTCTGTTTTAATATGCTGAGCCCTGAACTGCAGCAAGAGAGAAGCAGATGCACCTCCAGTCTTGCTGCCTGTGCTCCCCTGTGACTGCCTAGGGGGTGGTGATCTGCAGAAACATGGCTAGGGTTGATTACTTCTTAAGCTGTTCATACACATATGAACAAGTATGATCAGCAGTTCCCATCACCATGAGCTCCACTCTAGGAACAGCAGAAGCCTCTAGAAACCCTCTGCAACTAAATACTCATCTCCTCTTGCCATTCTGCTTTTGCAAAGCAAAACTTAAATATGTGTTATTTTGTGCAAGGCTGTGGGCAAAACCACAATGAAACTATGGGCAACCCAGCCTAATTCTGTTTATCCTTTAAAGGGTGATGAGATCATAGTGTGGCTTGTGTTCACACAACAGCTGTTCAACATTAGGGTTTAATCAGAAATGCTATAATCTGGGTACTTGTATGAGGATGTGAGCTCCTATAAAAGGGTCCCACAAGTCAGGAAGTCTACATGAAATGGGAGACGCATCTTTGCAAATAAGGCCTCTTTTATTCAGAGGCTTAAAAGCAGAGCTACAATATTTACATTTGACAAATTAACTCAAGATAATCTTAAACAACAATAATGATGTTTAAAAAAAGAAATACTGAATACCTACATTCCTGAGATAGAATATTACTGTTTTGTAGAAAGAATTATTTTTAATTATGTGTAAACAGTTGCTTATTATTTTAGCAGTTCACAATTAAGTAGTGACAAAAAACAGCTTTAAAAAAAGATACATTTTGACCAGTGTGTTCTGCTTCCTTCATCTAAGTTTTGAGGAGACAAAACAACTAAGATTAGGCTTTCTTGGCACCAGTCATTTAACTGAGCCAGTGCTGACTTTCTCACATTTACCCTGGTGGGTCAGAAGTTCTAGTGCTGAAGCAGGCAGCTTGTAAGGGACAAAATCTCCCCCAACCATGGCTTGTTAAAATGCCACTGGCGCTTTGTGTTTCTCTCAGTCATTCTTCCTGATAGGACCAGTCAGGATAAGGCTGACCCTGACGCTGGAAGGCAGGCTCAGCACAGTAACACATTCCCAATATTTATAACTACCTCGTCATCTTACAAAAGAAGGCTACTTCCCCTCAAAAGCAACTTCTATATTTTATCTTTGACAAGGCACGTACTTGGCCTGGGATCCCGCCATGCTGAGGTCTGAAGGGTGTCTTGCATTACAGGACCCAGGCATCATGGGCTGAATAGGCTGGCTAAGCAACAATCTGGGCACATGAAGGAAAAAAAAAAGTGACATTGCTGGAAGAGGAGGACCATACAAATCCCACACCATGCAAAGAGAAACAGCATTTTCACGGGCACGGTACCAGGCTGAGTGTGAGGAGGCCTGACCAGCGTTGGCAGGCACACCCTGGGCACTGCGAGGCGGAGTGCAGGGCCTGCCCTCTGGGGTCATCTGGGTGCCTGACATACTCCTAATAAACCACGATTTTTACCATTATTAACTGCTAAGTATATTAATAATACTGAATAATATTTTACAACTTTGATTAAATTCACCTTGTGCTCTTCAAAGCCAGCAGCAAGGTTTCGGTTTTCATAACGCTACGGAGTCAGACAGTTACACCCGGGGAATCTCAATTCACCAGGTAATTCACACTAGTGCAGTGCCGAGAGCTGGCGTGCGCTCGATCGCGGTTCCCGCCGGGCAGAGTGGAAGCCCAGCCCCTCCGGAGCGTGGCCCGGCCGTACCTGAGCTGCTGGTCGTGGCTGCAGCCGGCGGGCGCGGCGGTGCCGCCGCGGGACAGGCCGCCAGGGGGCGCCGCGGGGCCGCCGCCCGGCGCCAGCTCCGCGCTCCGCGCCGCCTTCGGGCCCTGCAAGGGAAGAGGAGAGAGCGGGGAGACAGCCCGACTCCGGCACCGGTGCCTGGCGGTGTCGCCGCCCGGCTGCTGTCACCGTACGCGAAACGACTGTCACGCCCGCGGCTGCTCCGGACCCACTCCTGCCGGCCGGCAAACCCGGCACTGCCCAAACGACCCCCCATTAAGGCAGGAGAAAGTGAAGCGTGAGGAGGTGCCGCTAAGCCCCGTGATAGAAAGAGATCAAAGAAAAAAAATTTGGGGGGGGGTTTGTTGTTTTTTAGTTTTTTTTTTTTTTTTTTTCCTATGTCACATAATCATAAAATAGATCAGGTTGGAAGGGACCACAGTGGGACATCTGGTCCAGCCTCCCTCCTCAAGCAGGGTCATCCCCGAGCACATTACAGAGGATTGTACCCAGACGATTCTTGAGAATCTCCAGTGAGGGAGAGTCCATACTTGGGGCAACCTGTTCCAGTACATGGTCATTTGCACTGTGACAAAGTTCTTATTTATATTCTGGTTAAACTTCCTGTGCATGAGTTTCTGCCCCTTGCCCCTTGTTTTGTATTTCTTATACAGATACACTCTTTAATAAAGTCATTTTAACACAGGTATGTAGGAGGTGAAAAGCTACAGCTGGGGACTCAGAAGACAATCATGCAAATATGCTTGCCACACAATCAGTAGGCAGAAACAAGAGCTCAGTTTTCTGTGAAGTGAGGTACAACAGGTAGGTGGAAGAGCAAACACTGGAAATGCTGAGAAACCAGCAGCATGAACAAAAAATACAGTGCCAAACCTAATAGCTTTCACAGATCTCAGTTACTGCTCAGGCTGAACTTTATTTTGCTGTCCAGGAACCTGTTAACGGTCACAGCCTGAGGGTCTCAAATGAATCTCAGTGCATTCTGTGTGCCACCACAGCAGACAGGCTTTGTTGCATTGGTGGCGTCCGACTGGGCTCAGGGAACAAGTATCCTGAGAGGTCTCACTATTTCAAGTTTCCAGTGTGATCAGTCAGGTTTGTTTCAGGACCACCTGAAGAACAGTAAGTCACCTACACATTTTGCATGCCCCCCTGCTCCATTTTCAAGTTGAAACAGCTGCCCAAGTAACCCTCCTGGCTGTGGTCTTAAAAAATGCTTTAAGGTAAGGTAAATGCTGTATGGAAACCCTTTTTATAGGCTGCCCTTACACAGAAGAATAAGAAAGGGAAGGCAAAGTCATAGTTACAGGACTGATGTGATTTGACTTGCTTGCTTAATAATAGCTCAGTGTCTCCTTTCCATCTAAATGCTTCTCTATTCAATGAAATGATTACCTGGCTCGATATTACGCTTCCTTCTCTCAGTGACTGCTGGTTCGTTGTTTGTGAAGATGTGATTTGCCCTTGAAGTTGAGGACTGGGGACAAGCTGCTGCTGAGGAATGGCCCCTGACCTCTGCTGTAGCTGTTGTGGGTCCAGCTGCTGAGTATTGCTAAAGCTCAGGGACACTGTTGGCTGCTGTAAGATCATCTGGAAAAGAAGAGGGGAGGATTTATTTACATAGCCCAGATGTCTTGAATAATGAACGTGACAGAAGTAAATCCAAAGATATATTCTAAAATAAAGTTATCACATTTCTGGATTCACAACACATTTACTGTCAGTTGGAAATCACCTATTATTCCTACATTAACAGCTCTACTGTCTCCAGTTTCTTGGTTTCTTGTTCTGCAAGTGCATCCATTACAAGAAATACGTCTTGAAGGTGCAAGTCCTCTCTCCACGGAGCAGGCACGGCCTCTTAAGAGTAGTTCCCAGTACATTCACTGTGTTCTGGGGCATCCTGACCAAAGAGAAAAGAGTAACTCTGTGTCTTTTCAATCCTTTTGTTTCTCCTTTCAACAAAATTCGCCTGCCTTTCAGAGAGAGCTGTCTTTGAATTTGTCTCTGGAAATTCAACACTTTACACCCAGCTGAGTTGTCAAATGTTTTTAATGAGGCCCCAGTCAGGCCAGAGCTCTCCAAGCTGAATGGCCGTGTCCTTTTCATTGACAGGATGTGTAAACAGACAGTCGCTGTCATTTATCTGATTTCCCATCAGGTAACTGTCACCTGGTGTTCTCCCTAACTGTGCCATGCATTTGACTTTTGCAAAAGAGCTAGCAGCTCCTCTCTTAGTGTTTTTGTAAATGATGTCCTCTCTACTTTTGCATTTCAAGATGAGGCTTTCTTCTTTAAAAGTTATAGGACTTGGAATTTTTGCTTTTCAAGGGGCTATTTCTTTTATTACAGCTGTAAAGAGGGAAAAGTAATCTTTTAAAACCACGCATTATTAATGCTACAAGCTCTCTATGCACTATTTTGGACCTAACCTTTCTGCCACCAAGGACTGTACGGAGATACACATCCTACAGAGCTGACGTAATTTTTGTGGATCCGATTCTGATTCCACACCACTGCTACATGCGTGGGACTCCATTAATTTAAGTGGAGCTACTTAAGTTTTAAATGAAATCAGAATCACAATTATTCTGTTTGTTATTCATCCATCAGTCTCATGCCTAGCAGCACATCTGAGGTACGCCCGGTAATTAGTGCACCTTTGTGCAGCTTATTGCTATATTAACAATTCCCTAAACTATCATGTCCCCTCTAATTTTTCCTGGAAAAAGCCCATACCTTTCTCCAAAGGCGAGCATAATGTATTGCTTTTCTTTGCAAAAGTATGGCTTGATCCATCATGTTTGTACTTATGCATCTAGCTTTAAAAACACAACTTATTTAAATATGATAAATTTTTAATTCATTTCTGTGTGCCAAGATTTTACCCAGGAAAAAAGGTACAAAGCTGAATCAGCTGGGAGAGGGGGGCAATTAAGGGAAAGCAACAGCTTGTTTCAGGTGCTGTAGGCTAACCACATCTCAGAGACGTCAGATAGGAATAAATGGGTCAAGTGCCAGGGTTGGGGCTGCTGCTTGCAGCAAGTCTGAAACTAGCTCCGAGTGTTTTCTTTTAAAAACACTCCTCACTGAGTTTGGAGCCATTGCATATCAGAAAGACAGATGGTCTCGCAACTTCTGCCAAGTAAATAGGTCTTATTATGAATAAATCAAAGACAAATATCATGAAAATTCATTTTCTTGTTTATTTTCTGTACATAGAAGCTAAGATTTGGATATGTTTAGTACATTAACTGTCTTGATTAGCCCTAGCAGTGAAACGGGTCACCACTGATAGAAAACTTGATATAAAATTCAGAACAGGCAAAGCAAGTGGTGCATGTCAAAAAAGTGATGGGAAGGGAGTGTGTGGCCACTGGTACTGGACAGATCACTACAAATTAAGACTTGTAAGAGGATTAGCTTAGTGTCCTCATACGTGGTGCACAGCACTGGAGAAACACTCAGTCCACCCAATGCAAATTCAGCATCCATCGAGGCAAATGTCAGGCAGGGTGTGAACTTGCAGCAGACTACTTACTTAGCAGGGCCCTCCCTGTGTGCTTACTTCCAGATGAAAGCCAAGGAGTTTATCCTCCAAAGAAAGCAGAGCAACCTACTTTGCAATTACCAGAGTGTGCCACTGGGTAGGAACGTGCACAGTTAATGGTTGGCAGCTAACACACCATAAATTTAGAACCCAGTTTATCCCAGTAGGCCAATTTCATTTGTTCATATGTTTGCACTCTGAAAGGGCTCTGAGTGTTTCATACCTGGGGACCCTCTGTTGCCATTATAATGGCCAAAGCAGCATTGTTACCCTCTGGACATAAATGACCTGGAAAAAACAAGCTCAGAGCGGAAGCAACGGTGGCTGTGTCCCTGCAGAACTGAAGACTCAAGATACCTTATCAAAACAAGAGTTAACCTGACAGAGGATCAAAGCGTGGAATTTCCACCTGCTAGTTAAACCTAAAAGCTTAATTTGTACAAAACTTAATGGTGGCTTTTCATAATTCGCCTCTTTTGTGATAGTCCTGTCTGAATTCCTCCAAAACACTGAAAGTGAGTAGCTTTAAATAACAAGAGAAATCTCATAAAAGATAAAATCTTTCCCTGTCTAAGATAAATTAGCAGCCTCCTAACTGTATCGCTGCTAATGACATGTCTTGTTGGTGATTTTGTGGACTGCGAGGTCAGTGAAGCATCTTACAAACATATTTTAATTGGCCAGATTGTTAACATATACAGCAAAGCAGCGAGGGAGAGGAGGGACCCTCTGACACTGCTGCCCCCTCATTCCAAGATAGATGGGCCCTACAGCTAATGGCTGAATCACACTGACAAGGCATCCTGAGGAAAACATCTCTTTGACTCTACCTGTCCTTTCGATAATCAGGGGATTACAGCTTTTGGGCTCATCATTACAGGCATCAAGACTCTTTCTTTATGTAAAATATATAAAGATGAGAAGCACAGCACTGGAAACTGAGATTCACTGACTTCGAAGAGAGCCTGCTTTGCAAATGATGGGTGGCTGTGGATGGTCTTGATTGAAGTTCTTGCAAGCTGGTTAGGCTCAGCCTTCCTGCCTTCCTCTGCATCTGTGAATCATTAGCTGGACTGTTCAAACTGGAGCAGACACAGCATCCTTCAGACTTCTGAGGTTACTCTTTCTGCTCTTGTCCTTCATTGTTGGGAAAAGCAGTAACAGAGATTTAATGGGGTTTTGAACGCTTTTATTCAGGGCCCGCAACCCTCCTGATAGTTTCATCTTTCTCTGCACAAGGCTCCAGCAAACAGTTTCTAATGCAAACTACTGAGCTCAACATCTGTCTGGCTGGGAAAGCATTTCTTGGTGGACTGCCATACTCAGTTTTGAAGATCTCTGAAGGAAATGGAAATCGAATTCTCCATGGAGCTACCTGTACGCTTCTGCGGGGAAGGGAGTGAACCAGCAGGGATGATATGCTAATAAATTAGCTAATAAGGGAAAAGCAGGGAACACTTCCCCCTTTTCAGACCGCCTACATCACTCCCCCCTGCTTACAGCTCTATTACACAGTGTATTACAGCCACCAGAAATGTGCTGGATAGTAGCCTGTTTGTTACTATGAATTTTAGCTTTGATAGTAGACACAGACCAATGTCTGCAGACATCCAGCTCCCAGAATGATGAAATCTGTGCAGCAAAGCACGTGGTTGGATTTCTGATGTAACAGTTTACTCCTCGCTGCTTGTGAGTCACAAAAGAGCTGTGTGTAAAAGTTTGAACCTTTCTTTCAAATTGCCTCTAGCCAAGTAAGACAAAATTAATTCCTCATCTCAATCTGTACCTGCAGCAGCACAGTGATTTCTTTGTGTGTTTTTTGAGGTTTTTTACCTAGAGAAAGTGGGAGAAGAAAAAGGCCCTGGCCAGCAGTTAGTGTGACTGTTCACATCGCATCACCCTGCTCAATTGCTTGGAGGAGACAAAAAGCACGCAAAATACAGAGGATATATTCTCCATCCAGCATTGCCATTTCAGGCAAATATGCAGCCCCCTGCATTTCCAAGCTCTTTTCATTCTCCCTGCCTCTCAGTACTGCATCTGCAGTAAGCTGGGAAATGGTAGGTACTGACACCAGAGAACTTGTAATGGTCCAAAAATACTTGGTCCAACCAGGTGCGATCTTCATGGGAGAGGGGCATCACCCAAACTGTGTAACTCAGAGCTACAGACTGGTAAGGGGTGGGCAGTACAGAACAACCCACCATTTACCCTCTGTGCCTCTGCCTGAGCTTCCTCTGAGTGTATCTGAAAATCTGTCCCACGGTCTTTGTGCTGTAAATGCACCCTAATGCATACAGGAGACAGCTTACTAAAAATAAAAACTGTTTCCTGCATGTAAGAATGTGCTCTGAAATTCTATTTTTGCCTGAATGATGAAAAAAAAAGAGAGTGTATGATTATTGAAGACGTCACCAGGAGAGAGTAATGGCTGCCAGCCAATTAAAAAGAGAGGAAGTGAGACTATCATGTCTCTTGATATTCATAATAACAATAATAGCTTTCAGACATATGACATGATTGTGAATTGAACACCTGTTAACTGCAGAGAGACTTTCTCTTCCCATTAATCAAAGTCAACAGAGAACCAACAGAAGAAACACACTGAAGCTAAACCTGGTCTCCCTATGTGATTGTACGGCACCAGGAACAGGGAGTCCTGGGTTTGGAACCCACAGTTGCTGTGTTGTCTTACAGCAGTGCACATGCAGCAACTTAGGTGGCAAAATTTCTAATTTGGCTTTGCTGATCCCTTAATTACCTAAACATACAATCCCAATTTGTTAATGTGTGAATCTGCATTTCACAGATGCTGGTGGCGGGTGAGAGTCTATTTCTGTGTGGAATTTGCAAGCAAAATTCCCACTGACTTCAGTAGGCCCCATGTTTTCATCCTGTTCATAAAATACTCTTTGAGATGTTTGTTTCCTTGACAGAGCTAAAATCATCTTGTTAGTATAATACTCACGAAGTCCCCAGTGCCACATTACTAGCAAGGATCATTTAACCTGGCATTTATAGTTAAATTATGAGCAACACAGCAGTGATCACCCCCACATTCAGAAAACTTCCACAAAACTGGATGATTTGTCCATTTGTTGTTAAAGGAAACCTGTGGTGTACTAAACTGCACTTGCTATTATTTCTGAGCTTTGGCGGACGTAAGGGGTACAAAGCACATACTGTACTAGAGAATTCTACCTCTGTATAAGAGGTGTCAAAGGCAGAAGAGCAGGCTCAGCCAGCTTCACCCTAAAGGCTTAAGCCTGTCCAGTGAAGAACAAATTCAGATACCTCCCAGGTGTGAATAAATGAACATCACCAGAATTTCAGGAGTTTTAATGTGACAAGGATGTCTGAACTTCAGTATTCTTTCTGCTACAGCTGTTCAGTCTGAAGACTTGGTAGATAAAGTAATAAAATGCTATTGTAAATGACCCAAATTCTTCTCCTCCTCCTAAGGCTGAGGTATTCCTTCCTTCTCTTCCTCCAGAGAGCTCTTAAATCTTTCTTGACATAGGTTACTCAAGAGGCTTTTAGAGGGCAATATCCTCATTCAGATGAGCTAATTCCCACTTGTCCAGATATCCTGGACTCTGGAGCAATTTGAAGTTGCCAAGCCTATTAACAGTCACATGACAGAGGATGTTTGACTCTGCCCCTTCCAGCAGTAACGCACCTGTACACTGGAGTCTTGGACCAGGCAGAGCTGCTCCTGGATCTTCTGGAGCTCCTCCTGCTGCCACCGGATGTTGGCCTGCAGGATCCGTGTCCGCTGCTCTAGCTGGTCCTTGATGGTCTGGAACATGCTGANAAAAAAAGAGGGGTGGGAAATCAATCATTATAATACAAACAGGCCTCAGTAGAACATTGTTCTGTAAGGAGTCATTGGTTTCTTGATTGTAAAGCACAGCTAAAAGAAAAAGAATGTCTTTGTAATATACTAACATGTAGGCAGAGATATATTTTGTCTATTTCGAGGTTATGCACATATATTAAATTGCCTTAGCTAGAATGATCTGCTTACAATCTACCATGTTCTGCTGTAAGGACTGTTTTTGAGAGTACGCTACTTTAAAATATCAAGAGCAATTTAATTGGATGGCAAATAAGTGCATTATTTTCATTAGCTTTTAGTTTGGAGCCCTTAGTGTGGCATAACAGTATAATCCAGATGTGTTTTACTAATGCTTTCCCTTTTCTGAACAGAAATAGCAGTTCTGCAACGCTTTGTGCTGCTGATGACTTACCAAGGCATCACACAATAGACCACAATAAACATTTTCTAGATTTGTACGGCTGAGTAGTACTTAAGTGACAAGAAATACTCATTAAGTTATTTTTATATGTGATGTAAAATGAATAGCTCAACTCAATGGAAGAAAGGCTGTTCTAAATAATAGTAAAAAATAGAGATCATTAATCAAGGTCAAGAAGCAGGTGCAACCTCCAATAGCAGCAATACTGGCACAAACTGAAATAATTTAAGAGTTGTGTAGAGGAATAACAGCAATAAATCCCTTGTATTTGGTGCTTTCAGGTATGATTCAAAGTTCACCAAAGTTAATTATTACTTTAATAGGCTTTGGAATAACTGCTTTTCATAAGCTCATATTCCAAAAGGAAAAAACAGTCTTTGAAAAAAAGAAGAACAAAACCCTTCAAAAAAATCTTTTAAAGTTTTTATGTAATCAAGCCATCCAAGATCTTTTTGAAAACATGCAGGGCTGTGAGTGTACAGGCAAAAAAAAAAATTACTCTGACTTGAAAATGCTGCCCTGTCCCCACAGTTGTTCCCGTGGCTCTGTGCTAGTGGGTGAGCTGATGCTCGCTGCTGGAACCTTCCTGCTCCATGGTGCACTGGCTTACATTATTTCTGGCTTTATAGTAGGAAAAAAAAAAGATAACAAGCCAGGAATTAAGGAGTGCTCTGGTGCTAGCAGCACTGTATGCCTCCTTAGATGAAATTTTTGGCTGCTTAGAGAAAGCTAAGTGTGACAGAACAGATTTGTATCAGCTAACTAGTTCACCTTAAACCAGTTAAGTGTGTGAAAGTACCTTTATATTCCCTCTAGCAAAGCTGACATCTCCAAGTAAATGGCCTTTGGCAGAGAAAGAGCGAGAACTCCAGAGGGTTTATTTCCATTTATCAGGTGGAGGATGGCTCTCCCACACAGCCTGGGAGGCCACTGGTGGCCAGAGTGGTGGCCAGGTGGAGGTCAGTCTCACAGCCAACCCTCCCTAGGGGCAAGGAGGGCTGCTAAGGTGGCACCTACAGTTGCTGGTGACAGAAGCCCTTGGAGCCCACTCTGCTGCCACAGGGGTCTGTGAGCACTCGCACCTTGCGCTGTCTGCCAAGGAGGTGACCTGAGCCCACAGCCGTGCTGTGACTCTTGCTGCTTGTGCCTGCACACAGCAGTGCCACCAACTGCAACCCACTCCTCTCCCAAAGCAGGAGGATAGTGTCAAACCTCCCAAAGGGAAGTTCATGTTACTCTGGTGTTACAGAGGAGAACACAGAGAAGGGTCTCTTTCTCTCTTTCTTTCTTGTCCATGTATAAGGAATTAACCTGGGGAATGGTTCAGCAGAGATCTCAGATGTTTGGGAATAAGAACAATGATTCAAAGGGAATCCAGTGCTGCTTGTTGTAGCTTAGCCTTTTGGTTTTGAAGAGTCCCAGGTATACTAATTTTAGGAGTGGAATGATGCTATGAGCAACAGATCACAGACGTGATGCAGCTAATTCCTGCTTTAACCTGGGTCTGTACAGAAGGATCTTCTAAAAAGACGGATGTCATAATCCAATTATCTCTATATGAACTTTTTTAGTGAGGACTGCTTTTAAGTTTTTGAGAGGATCCTTATCAGAAAAGGAATTAAAAGCAATTTTAGCAAAGAGCTTAATTTTAACTGCCCAGCTTGGTGATGGCAGACTTTTGATTAACATGCAAATTCCTTGAAGACCCTTTGAGAAAGTAACCTGATTTTCCTCAATTGCTCAGTATAAGGAATTTTAAACCAGGTAATTTCACAATCACTTTATACTTCAAAAAGAAACAAAATCCATTTCCAGGCCTTAGTTTTAAATTTGAATTTGCTTTGTAAAGTTGCATACAAGAACATATTGCTGTTGGTTTTAAATTATTGTTCTTTAATTTTTTTTGGTGCAGCTTCTTATATTTAGCATATTCATCTTATATTGTCTTTTTGTTCTATTTTTCACATGCTTTTTGTATTAATATACTTAACATCAACAATTAGCTGGTATACTGGAGTGAAAGCTATTATGGATGAAGACAAGGAACTTTCTCTTTTTCTTTTTTTCCTTTTCCCATTCTAACTCCCAAATTGTTGATAACTCTAACCATGACCCCTGTGCTTACAGAGCTTCTGTTGTTTTTGTACAATGAGACACTAACAGCAATTGACCTGCACCAGAGAGTATTTATCTCAAAATCATTAACTGCTCTACTAATTAAGGGAGAAATCTCTAATTGTATAATAAATTAAAATAGCTTAACTCAAAACATTCCACAGAAAACTGCCCAGCTTTAACTCTGCCATTGCATCAGATGAAGCTGCGCTTCATCTCACTTAGGTATTTACAAATGTCCCCAGAATCCTTAGAAAAGTGCATGTAATATACAGAAAAGTATTATCTTCCTGGATACAGTCAAAACTGGAAACTAAACCTGTGAGATCTCTATAGCTGAACCAGTTTAATCAAGGTTTGTTAATGCAGGAAAACAAAAAAAACAAAAACCAAAAAAATCCCCCAAAAAATTATATNAAAAAACAAGAAACAAAAACAAAAACAAAAGCAAAACACAAAACAAAACAAAAAAAACCAACAAAAAAAAAACCCAAGGAAAAAACCCCAACCAAACAAAAAACAAACAAACAAACAAAAAACCCCCAAACCAGAACAAACAAGAAAACATTTGGGATCATGTCAGCAGATGTTCCAGTAGGGAGGGGCTTGATGCGCTAGTGTTGGTGACAGTCCAGGGAGGTTCCTCAGTCCAGGGAGAGGGACTGGTACTTCCGTGCTGTGATTCCTCTCCTCCACCATGGGCATCTGACAGACACCAGCTGCACCATGCCCAAGGAGAAATGGTTTTGTCCACTGAGAGCTACCCCAGGGTGCCAGGGTTACTCCCTCTCTCTAGGTGCTGGGGGCTGCAGCCAGGGGAGGGGACCTATTATGACACCTGTGTCTGTCAGGACAGTTCCTAATTTCAAATGTGATGAACAAAAAGATGGATGTCTTAAGACATTCTGTTCCTGCAAGTGTCATGACAATAGGTAGCTGGGTAAAGAAAAGAAACCCTATTTGTTTTTTAGCTCAGTTTCCTTTTATACTTTCTTTTCTGCCTACCTTCCAACTTTCTTTCAATCCTTCTGGCCCAAGAGATGAGCCATGTTTCTTGCTGGAGACATTCAACAGAGTTGTGAGAGTGTCAGAAATACCAGATTGCTGTAACTTCATGAAAGCTTTAGCTAAGCAAAGGAGAGAAGGATCCACTCATCCCCTCCTCCTGTGGGAAAGGCTGGCTCCATGCACCAGCCCTGCAAGGCACAGCCCCCAGGAAACTGGATTTCATTAGTTTTGCATCTCACCAAACAACTTGTTCTTTCTTTCTGTCATCTGAATAACACCTGCTCAATCCCAAACTGATTATTAATTATTATTCAGTCATCAACATCCACTGTGTTGTAGGGATTTTAATTTATGACAATGAGTTAGGCAAACAAACAAATATTCTAATTGGGAGCACTTGGTTTAAAGTAAACCATTTACATTCAGGTGACATCTAGGGTGACACCATGCTGTCTGTTCATTCTCACAAGCAAGGCATAAGCTAAAATTGCATTTCAGTGAAGACAAAACCATTACAGCCTTTGCTGGAAATAAAAAGACTCAAAGTTCAAGCAGACGGTGCCTGAGGCAGCAGCTAGCTGCTTGCTGCAGACACAGTTGTGGCCATTTTTAGTGTTTTCCCTGCTGCTGCCACTCTGTAGCCAAATGTTAGCCACAAGGACACCCACGGCCTTCCAGCTCCCGCCATCAGTCACCTTCAGCTAAGGACAAGTGGCAGAAAGGCAGCAGGGAGAAACCTGTGCAGCTCCTCCTTGCGAGCTGGAAGCGGGGCACCTGGCCACACTATTTCTACAAGCAATGAGCTTGTGTTCTGCCACTAAACTGCTGGGAAATGGCCAGCAAGGAAGCCAAGGAAGTGTTCCTGGTGGGATGCACATGTACCTGGTTTCATCCCTCACTCACTTAGTGCTGCAGGCACCTTTGTCTTTTAAATAATTAATTTTCTTGCTGTTGGCTGCCATGTTAATTATTTTAAAGTGGGATGTAATGCACAGTATGAAATTATTCATAACAGTTTATAAAAACCACCCAAGTGTGTGGAGATTTGGTACTCCCTGCAGGAGTTTTGCTATGGAGTGTGAATATCAGCAGCCTGAGCTGCAATGTCCTGGTGTTATTTCCCTGCTCCACATCAAGCTTCATCTTGAGCTTCACCAGGAGCACTGGTGTGACTGCTGCCAGAGAGCTACCTGTGTAGACAGACTTGAGTCAGCCTTCTTCCTTTCACCAAAATTTAGGTGGCCCAAGGAGGCTTTACCAGTGAGTGGATGGCACTCTAATTTGTCAGAAAAAAAAAATGGAGCTGGTGTGCCACTAAGAGCCTTCTACTGGGAAAGGACAAGGAAGCAGGGCTCTTGGTAAACAACTGGAAAGCTTCTCTTCATAAAGACCTTTGATGGAGAAGAAAGGGAGGTAGAAAAAAGTTGAACAAAACACATGGAGGCTTATAATACATAAACTAATTGATGTTTGAAAATGCATCAATGAATAACAGAGAGAAGTATCTGTAAAAGAAAATGAATGCTCAGAGCAGATAATTGATATGCTGTTTATTTGCTGCGTGCTAGCGTGGAATCATGAAAAGAATATTAAACATGGAAGATAAATGAGATTTGTTATTTTAAAGCCAGGATCCTCAGGACTTTATATCTTTTATGTGCTACAGAAATAAACTCTGGGATCTTGTGAGTGAGTACATGGTAATAATCATAGAAGCAGTCCAGGTCCAGCAATACTCTGTCATTCCTAAAATCAGAGGATGATGGGGTGTATCATCACAGCAGGACACAGGAGAAAAACCATGTGCTGGGAACATGGTACTTAAATCTGCTTCTTCAAAATCCACTGCAAATGTAGCGCTGAGGAGACATTCTGGGCTGTCACCCACTTTTAAGATATGGGTTAATAGATTGGAGGAATCTGAAATTTGTCTTCAGTGGCAGCCTCACCATTACTGGCACACTCACAAAATGGGTGTTATTGAATTTGCATGTCCTTTACTGCTGGTTAGTTCTGCTTCAGCACTGCCAAACAGGTGTTTTTACCAGGACTAGGTGTCTCTGTTAGTTTTTGCTTTTAATTCTCATTGTGAATTTGATCTTGATGGGACCTGTTTCTGTAAAAGCAAAGCTGAAAAGTCTTTTTTCCATCTGTTTTTTTTCCTCCCATGAAATAGGTGTGTGCATACCTGAACCTACATGCACTTGGGTTTCTGAACACCTGCATGCAGTTTTATGTATAAACATACAAGTGTACAATTCAGATTACTTTCCCACAATATTTTAAGTGTTTGAGAGTTTGGATTTGGGGATTTTAGTTACTAGAGAGGCAACCTAAAAGCCCCAAAATGAGAAAATATCAGGAGATAAGCAAGTGACCTATTCCACTTCCAAATCCCCAACTAACCTGTGCCAGAGGTGCAGCCTGATTTTGCAGAGTTGCTTGAGGCAGCAACTGCTGTGGGAGAAGCTCACATGGAAGCTGAGAAGGCAAAGAAACCTAGGTTAAAAACAAAACAAACCAAAACTTTATTTATAAGTTTGGCTCCTTTAAATTTTAGGTTTCTCCTAATGCCGTGGCTTCTGTGTATGTTGTTTGAAATTGCTAAGTTGCGTATGTGGCCCAAGCTGTTACACCCTCTGACTGTTTCCACGATTCCTTGTGAAGTTACCTGAAGAGCAGTAGGCTGGCTGAGTCTATGCACGGATAAATCCTGCTGTGTGCTCGGTGTTCTTGGCAAGGGAGTGTTAGACTCCGTAATCAGCTTTGTTGGTGTAGCTGCAAGAAAAGTTCCGGTGAGATCTTACAGGCTGGAAATCAACCCTGCTTGAAGTGGGTAATACGACAAGACCTGGGTAGAAATTTTAATGGCCTGGCTAAATTCCAGTGGGAGTCAGGGCTGTTCTTGTTGACTTCAATGGCAATAAAATTAAACTGATAAGGAGCATCTGGGCAAAGATAAAAGTAAATGAGACAGATGATGATTCTATGCTCCAATGAGCAGTGCAAAAGGACCCATGAACTGTTCTAAGCCAGCTAGAACTCCCTTTTTAGAGGCCCAATAACTGTAAATTTAGGTTAGCTTCTTGGCTTTTTTTTTCAGACTGGGAAGCAGAAAGAGTATACCCAAGTCAACACTAGAACATCATAAATCTTGGCCAGAGAAGAGTCACCCACAGGCTGTTACTACTCATATAAGTCTAGAGAAGTCTCATATTGCTCACACTGGTGCCCTCCAATCTAAAGACAAAAATCCTCATTTTTGTATTTCACATCTAATGCCACTGCTCATCTTCCAGCATTTAGGTAGTTGTGCTAGATAGAACCTTCCCTCCTGTACATTAGCATTTCAGCTTTTGCACTTCTTTGTCAGTGCATAGCATCAATACCTCATAATTTACTGTTAAATTAGCAGCTGTGGTATATAAGCACACATTCTTAAACTTGGCTAAATTAAAAATAATTCCATAACTCAGGAATGCCACTCACATGCTGGGTCTGACTTGGGTGTGTGGGAAGATTTTGGTGAGCTCCTGGATGATACTGAGGGCGTCCGACTAGCGTTGAGGATTGAGGCACCAATATCAAGTGCATTAAAGTGCTGTTCAGGATCCAAGCTGGCGCCACTGTCCTAAAACAAACCAGAAAAGGAGAATAGCTATTGCATCTGTCAGAGGTAGAGCATTTTGAAATTTAGTAATGGTTGCATCCCAGTTCTTTGGCAGACTTAAAATGACTTGAGCAGAACTAAGCAGAACTAATCTCAGGCAGGCCAGCAGAAAACCTGGACAAAGGCATCAATGCCCCTTCCAAACAGCATCAAACTAATGCATTTTACAAACAACTATCACTGAGTTAGAAATAAATTACAAGCTACTGCCATAGTCAGTGCACTTTCAGATGTTCTTCTGAATCTTCCTTTTGTGCTCAGTTGGATGTGACAGTAACTGCAACCTCTGTGAGACACTCGGCCATGCACTGAGGATGAGCTTTGCTGCCTTTCCTCAAGAGATCACTGAGATGAAGCCAAGAGAACTTGTCCAGCCAAAACTTGTCCAAATGAATCTTTAAACTGTAGTACCTTGCCAAGGAAAAGTCAAGATAGCTCACACTGCCCCTGCCCATATTCCACTCCATTTGTGGCTGTTACTGATCTCCAAGTTTATAATTTCATAAACTCACCTACTTTATGTCAAAATTGTTCAAGTGAGCAATGAGTTCTGAAGTTGAGAGAATGCACCAACACTGGAGAAAGACAATGCTGTAGTCTTCGGTGAGGTTAACATAGGAACAAGTTGTGATTACTGCATAAATGAATGAAAAAAGCTTTTCTCATTGTACCTTTAGTGCTGAGGACACAACCTCTGAGGACACTTCTTCCAAGCCCATCTCCTGTCTCCTCTCCACCCGAACATCTGCATAACTGAATGGAAAACATAATTCTATGTTTCAAGATGGAACTGCTGTATTTCTTAAAACATGCTTTAAGAGAGTGGAGGAACAAGTTAATGTACATTTTACAGGTTAAATGAACAGCTGAAAAGTGACTTAAGTCAAATGCTACTGAATAGCATTTGAGAGAGTTTTAATTTTCAGGTTTTGCTCTGTTCTTATCTTCTTGAAGTCAAGACGCATGTTAAAGACCTATATAAAAAAGTCAAATTCACATCCTACAACTACTTTATAACTTCACTGGAAAGCTTCTACACATCTCTTTGAAAACAATGTAAAGATTAGAGGAAGTAAATATTTAAGAGATCTGTCTATTCTCTATTTTTGCATAAAATGGAAAAATGCCATAGTTCATTTGCCCCTAAACTAAAAAAAAAAATAAATTAGCTTAACCTAAACTAAGGTTCAGACTGATAATTTTTCTATAATTACCCTATTTCCTTCAGAAAGTTCAGGCTTAATTTTTTTTGGTTATGTAAATGATGTTATATTTTTAAAAGAAAATGCTGGCAAATATGGGGATGCTCCTATCTTTCTGTCCTTTATGTCCTGGCCGGTTGATAGGATTTTCCATACCTTACCACCATGTGTGTGCAGACAATGAACTCTGGCTTGGAGTTCCACTGGTGGTAGGTGATGTAGTAATGGGTCTGGAGCCAGATCCACTGCTGTCCTTTGGTCAGAAACCGATAGCAGCATGACTTCCCCTTGCCGAACTGCATCACTGCCAGCAGAAAATACACACAGCTTGTAGCACAATTTCCCATGTGAAAATGACATGAAATATGAAAAAAAAAGTGACAAAATATCTGTCATAGGTAGATAGGAGTATAAGGACCAATTTTGAGTAAGTGCTCCTCTCAGCCTTCCAACAGAACAAAAATCATAATTATTAGTAGGTATCATCTGACACTTTGGATGGTAAATTCCTACACAGTACAATTAACCTTAAGTTGGACACTAATGAATTAGTGTCCACTACAATTTAAACACAGATCTTACCTTGCTTTTTGTGCTAATCACTTACTGCTTAATTAGACACCTGGGATTATTTTCTAAGAATGATCATCTTAAGTTCTAGAGCAGAAAAGTACAGGATAAAAATGCTTGAAAATATGAGCATTGTGTGCAGATGGATTTAGAATGAGGTAAGCATAGGAGATAACACTGTGCAAGGACAAAAATAAATTGAAAGAAAATTCCCAGACTAACAAGAATTCAAACTACAGTAAACCAGGGTGTACTGAAGATTCTGAAGATTCGCCAACCAAGTTAATATCTGCTTTTTCCCCTGGTGATTTCAAGGGGTTCCCAAATGTCCACATATTTAGCCCGTCTATATTTCAATATCTGAAAACTAATGTTCACAGGATACTTTCAAGACAGGCAGAGGTGGTAAGCTGAGATGTTACAGCCAGTTCTGTAAGCAAATATTTGAAAAGCACTGCCTTACTTTCTTTACTTAGTGAAAGAGTTTTTCAATTAAATCCTAATAGACCATATTTAAATAATCACAGCTAATCCCAAATACACAGTGAACAATATTAGGGAAAATAATCCACAAGAATTGCTTGAACTATTTCTGCATATTCTTCACTAATAGAACAGGGGTCAAATCTGGCATATTTTATCCATTCAGTGTGTCTCACTGACTACTTTTGGGGATACAGAAGGTAAAATTGTATTTTTCAGAGCTTCTTGGTGAGTCTGTCCCAGATGCCGACCAGCCGCAGTCTACTATAGCTCTGCTAAGATATAGAGGCTGACACAAGAGTCAAACCTCCCCTTCCCAACAACATTTCACTGAAAAGAGGTGTCCCAGTGACTTCCCAGGTACTGGGCCATGTGATACTTACAGTGTTCATGGCACCTTGCTAGCAGCTCTAGGTCATCTATGTGGTAATAGTCGTAGCCAGAAGTACCCAGCACTTCAAAAGGCAAGTATCCGATAATCGGCGGTGCTCTGCGGTTGGGCACAACATGAGTCCATAAAACACAGAACAAGCAGCTCTGCATGTTGATGCAGAGATGCAAACATCCCAGAGCTACTTTCACTCATCAGTGTATAGCTGTTCACCTCAGGGGGCTGGCTCCTGACTTTCCCCCACCTTGAGCCTGGGATACCCAGTTGGGCATAGCAATACCGGCAGGCACCATCTCACCAGGACAAGAGCGTGACAACTCCCCTTCTTCAGGGAAAATGTGATTGTGGAAAGCAGTCCAGCTTCTCAGGGACCTTTACACAGGAATCTGCTGTGAGGGAGCTGTTCCCTGGCTGCTGCTTGGTCAGGGGCTCTGCGATGGCTCCTGCAGCCCTTATACAGGGGAAAATGCGTGGGGAGGTGTTTGGAAGCCATCATCTGCAGGGACTGGGGGGATAAGAGAGGAAATCATCTGTGCTGCTTTCCTCTGGGTGCCTGGAGAGCTCATCTGTGGCATGCTGAGGCACTTGCTTTGTACCTTTGCCAGCACAGATGCCTCAGGCCAGCATAGACTTTCCCTCCATAACTCAGTGGGAATTGCACACACGCAATCAGTGACTGGATTTGGAAAGAAGGATTTCTGCAGCTGTATAATAATTAGATCATTTTGCCATGTGACAGACTTTGGTCTGTTGATAATTTTAAAGGAAGGAAGAACAAGCTAATTACAAATTCAGCTGAAGAAACAAAGTCCTTTTGTTTTAAAAGCCCATTAAAAATAAAAGCAAAAGTAAATGTAAAATAGTGAACATCAGCTTTTGTAGGAATTTTGGTGGTAGCCCTCCTGTCCATGAGATTTAGATGTGAAATAGAACACTACTTGAGAGAACTGTACTTGTGAAATTGTAGTAGAAAAGCACCAAAAACAACCAGCAGGGCTTTTCTTGTCACCAACCTGTGATCCAGGAATAAAAATTTCCACTCCAGACTGTGTCTTGATGTAAATTCCTCTAGAGGTTCTTCTACGATACACATCTCCTGTCCAATGGAGAAAACTGACTTAGTGAGAGTTGGAGCTTCACCCCTCTGCTTCATCTGGCTTTTGTTAGCTATAAACACATGATGCATAAGAGGAGAAAACAGGATTCACCCATTTTTCTGGCCATTCCAGAGAGAAAACTACTGTATTTATCAATGCCAACATTTTTTATAGGAGGTAGGGAGAAGAACTTGTAATGCACACGTACTTAAGAGCTGAGACGGTGCCTCAGGGTGCCAGAACTTTTTTGGCTTTGAAGCAGTGCTTGGGGTGTGATGGCCGTGGGCTTTCCCAGCATCCAGCCTGTGCGTGATCCCACCAGGGCTTGCCACATCTTGCTTCACTCCCTCTGTGTTACTAAAGATACACACCACCCTTGGTCCTTTTGGATGTCTGCCCTCTAAGCTCTCTGAGAAAGGGGGACACTTTTCTTTTCCCTCAGTAGCTGCAGAGGAGTAAAGGCCTTTTCATGCAGCCACCCTGCATGGACCAGTGAGTAAAAGGGGTCAGTGTTGCCTTGCACTTCACTGCCACAGCAAACAAGCTGGCCCTTAAGATTCACAGCAGCCCTCAGTGCTCACGAGCACAGTAATTATTGAGTTATGAGAGGCAGGGGACAGGGCTGTCTGTGAGGCAGGGCAGACTTGCCCCACAGAAATGAGGATCAGGAGGCAGTCAGTGGTGCTCACTTGTTGGGTGAAGGTGGGAAGTGGAGGGAAGGATGACAGCACAGTGCACACCTGTGCATGGGCTGGGGCTGACTGCACGCCCCATGGCCACCTCACTGTCCACTCCAAGCTCTCTTCTGCCAACCTCTCCTCTCCCTCTGGGTGCTTTTCAGGGGCAGCTGCAGCTCCACAAGCTGCCTGCAGTCAGCCTGGAGGCTCCTGGCCTGGGACTTCCCAGCATCAGCTTTCTGGATTTGTGGCATCCAGGGTTCCTGTGTCCCTCACGTCTCTCCTGCAGGAGGGTCTCCATCCTCACTGTAAGGATAGCCTGCCCACTGGCCCCCGATGCTGCTATTCCCCTGCTTCCTGATGCCACATCCCCCCTGCTGTGGGCTCAGTGACACCTTCCCATCATTTCCATTACTGCTTCCCTCTCTGCTGTCCCTCAGGCAGAGGAAATCACTGATGTTTTCAAACCCTCCTGGGACCAGAGAACAAGCTAAGGTGTGCTGCCATCAAGCAATTCTTTTGATACATATCAATGCTGAAGTTGTTTGAAGTCTCTAGCTGTGCAGAGGCAAAAGGCTTCATGAACACCTTAAATTCCTCTCTCCCCCTCTCTCTAGTTCAGGCCAAAAGCCATACTGGTACCAAGAACATACACTAAAATTCAAAGTACAAACACTGCTGTGTGCAACTAAACTGCTGATTCCGTCTTCCTTAGAAAGTCAGAAAAACATTTTTTCAGTGGGAGGTCAAGGGTGGGAGTTAGGTGAGTCACCCAGGTGAACTGAAGAGACGTGTGTTCAGGACTCTGCGGCAGTTAAAACCTTCTCTGGGCTCGTCAGCAGCTGCTTCCTCCCTAGCACTGGGCCACAAGTAGCCCATTTTGTTTCCCTGTTTATTCTGAGATGCTAGCTACCCAAAGACAAGGGAATTTGCTTTTAGGGTTCCCAGAGAACCTTTAACTCCAGCCCTTCTGCTAATATGATTATTGTGGTTAAGATTCATGGGAAGTGTCCTCACTTACCCAGAAGGGACTCAACTTGCCTGCAGGGTCAGAAGTCAGTCTAGAATGCCCTGAAAGTTCTACAGCAGTAATGGAACCAGACTAAGGGACCAGTGACTTCATATTGGTCGAATCTCAAATATGTAAAAAAACCTCTTAAACTCTGGGCACAGGAAACCTGATGCAGTAGTTCACATTTGTTAATTAGGGAACAGCAGCGTTAGGCACAAGCTTGGTTTGTCTATCCCTATAACCACAAGCAGCTATCTTACTTCCAGGATTCATGAGAAGGAAAACAAGCAGTAGCCCACCAAAGATGCTGAGGAGCACAAATGAAAGTGTTAGTGGTCATCTGTATCACAAAATCATGGAATCAAGGAATTAACTAGGCTGGACAAGACTCCTGAGACCTTTGTACATGGTTCCATCACAGGAACAGAAAGTAGTAACGAGAACCAAATTTCAAAGTGACTTTGTAATTCCTATTTCAAGGAGGGTTTCTGTATCCTGTGCAATGGGGGCAGAAGTGACACTGCTTCCACAGATCCTAGCTTGCACTGATAATCCTCTTCACTGGATTTTAATGCATGAAATGTGATATCTGTAATCCATTCAATTAGCAAAACTAAGAACCTTCTGTGCCAGCCCATCTGAAAGTGTTTTGAGAAGTTCTGAAATGCACAGGACCCAGGGTGAGCACTTACCTTTAAAAACTGAGGAGTTGCCAAACGAACAGTCGCAACAAAGCAGATTTGCTTTCCCGGGGATGTTCTGTAAGCCCTTGGGACAGCCTCATCAAAACCATTGCAAGTGGAGTTAGGCACTAGTTAGAGAACAAAATGGGACCTGGAGTCATGCCTCATATAAGATTTGCTCTCCCTGAATATTTTGCACACTCCAAGTGTACTAATACTATTTTTATTCAGAGAAGTGCTCTAAAAGCATTTAAAGCTGATATGCATATATTTAAATCCAAGTCAGTCATGTTAGGCAGAAAGGCATCAGAGCTTAACTTCAAGTATGAATTTTACAGGTTAATCCTGATAAAAATAAGGCCAAACCTTATTACAGAGCATAAACCAGTTTTCTGGAAAGAAACCCCACACATCCAATTGCTCTTTTTCACCACTCACAAGAAAAAAAAAAAATACATGCTGCAGCATGCCTAGTGCAGTAACATCCATGATGCAGTGAAAAAAAGTGTTGGCAAAGGAGGTAGCTGAAGAGAGTTCGTCAAGTCATCAGTGGCAAAACACCGGGGCCCACAGCCAGAAAGGCATCATCGAACTAGCAAGAGGATGCTTGTGATTCTTGGTTGCTGAGGAATGCCTTCCTCTTCTGCATCACAAGAACTGTCCCCAGTATGCTCAAGTTATCCTTGTTTTGAAGAGGAGGGAAAGGAACCCCATCTACGGCACTGGCTTCCAGAGATGGGTACACCTGGTGAGTCTGCAGATGGCCTGCTGTTTCCTCAAACTGAGCACAGAGAAAAACTGGATGTGATGTGGCTACACATTTCGTGTATGCTTTTTACCTGTGTCTTTCATGATTGCATGGCTCCAGCTGCTTTGAGAGCCCACTAGCACCTCCTGCCACAGAGATGCATTGCCAAAAGGACGTGTTGCTGTAAACTAGCCCACAGTCCCGTGTTAAAACAACATAATGCAAATTATTCCTCCAAGTTCAAGCTCTTTCGAGATGGTATTCCCAATCCCACAGCTACGAAAGAAAACGGTGTGCCAGGCTGCAGTGGGAACTGGGCTGGATTCTTGCTCTGCCTAGCTGACTTTCTCCTACAGGGGCAGAGAAGGTCCTATCTAGCAGCCAGATTTCACCAATAGGAGCTAATTTAATACTAATGTAAAACTCTCCTTACTAT
This sequence comes from Bombycilla garrulus, assembly GCA_013400315.1. Lineage (NCBI taxonomy): Eukaryota > Metazoa > Chordata > Aves > Passeriformes > Bombycillidae > Bombycilla > Bombycilla garrulus. The sequence goes on along the minus strand of VXBU01000211.1, from coordinate 774,919 downwards.
TAGGCCTCTATATCCACCTTCAGGAAGTTTCTGGCAGTTTGGCTCTTCTGCACAGGGCAAAGCATTACTGTGAGACTGAAGTTTTGTATCCCTCCAGGGAGAAGATAACTAGCCATTTTTTTGTCCTGGGGTGCTTCTGCACTGGGATTTCATTCACTACTACAAACTGCAGAGATGGAAGAAGTCTCAAGTGATCATATGTGCTTCTGGAACCCAATTCAACCTCTTAAAAGCCTGAGACATATTCCCAGAAGACAGCAGAATAGATCCCTGAATGTGGCGTTTACTTAGAAGAGGGCAGACCACATCCCTGAATGTGGCATTTACGAAATAGGATTATATTTCCAACAGGTAAATGCAGTAGTAAGAGGGTAATAATTATTGTGGTAGGACAGCTAGGCAGTAATTTGGGATTTCCTCACAACGTTTGGAAATGATGAACTTAAGCAGCAGTGAATGAATAAGCCCAAAGAGATGAGACAGAGCTGGCCTGGCTGGATGTTATCCTGTCTTTGAACAGCTACTGTGCCATCTCATACTCGGCTGCCTTTGACGAAGTCCAGAGCATTAAAAGCCTCAATGATGCAGGCAGGTAGCCACTACATTGTCAAGTACATCTCCATCTGCGAATGACAACTACAATAACTGAAAGAAAAAAACCACTCATATTTGCTTCTGAATTATTTTGCTGCCTGACTTAGGTTGTTGTATCTTTTCTTTCCACAGCTCTATCTGCACAGCCTGCTTTGCTCTGCTTTCGCAGCTGGTCTGTGATTTTCTTTTTTGTTTGATGAACTTTGAAGTGTAATTAAAAAAAGAGATTATTAGATGAATTTTAAAAAAAATACAATCCTTTTAAAAAAGCCATCTGAAAAAGCATACTTCATGACTCTCCAAATCTCTTTAAAAGAAAGACAACATCTTGAGATAGGAAAGTTCAGTAGCAAACTTTCTGAGAGTGCCACAGGAAAACAGTGGAACAGAAAATACAGGATAAGGACTGAGGCTATGGTAGTATTAACATTTGTAAGTCAAATACAGGGCTTGGAGTGCTTTTGTCAGAAGATGCCAAATGAAAATGTAAGGCTGGCCATAAACAGGTGGGCTTGGGTAAATGAAGTCCTGTGTGTTTCACAATTAAATGATGGAGACAAAATATCTTGAGTAAGGAATCAGAAGGTCATGTGACAAAGCTAAATACATAATCAGAAAGGTGAAACAGTTGTCTCATATATATCAGCTAGCTGATGCTCCTTAATGTGAATTTTAATAGTTTTTGTGGTTACCTATCACACCTGCTGCTCCTAGGGTACCACAAAATCATTTTGTAGAAATATTAAATACTGCAAATCTCTCATAAGATATAAAGAAACTGATTTACCTACACAGAGATCTTTGTGGTTTTTGTTTTGTTTTGTTTTGTTTTGTTTTGGTTGTTGTTGTTGTTGTTGTTTTTAAGGACCAAGACACTAGGGACAGAATGTTACAAATAAATAATATACACAAGGAACCAAGCCCTTCACTATCACAGACAAAAGGATTTTTATCCTTAGGGAGAGAAATCATGTCTCATGAAATGAATGAAAACATGTTTAAAAAACCCCAGATGCCACTTTATTCAGTTAATAATAGTACAGCAGTCAGTTGCTCGGTCATCTTACTTCAACTTGGAATGTGTAAAACATAATCTTCCTAAGATAGCAAACCTCCTGCTTATGCCATTTGAAAGAAGAAATCCCTCCTTCCTACTTTGTCAGGAGATGTTAATGTTTAAAGAACCAGTCTTAACGACTGTCAAACAGACTGAACAGTGATTTCAAATAATACGAGCCAAACAGACCAGAATAAAATCAATTGTTTCATAGAAATTAACTCAGGCCTCAGATAAACAGAATATATGGCAATTAATAGATATAATGAAGAAATCTAAAGTGCTCCTGGTGAGCCAGATTCCTCTCAGGAGCTATGTAGGTGAGTAACAGTGACAGTGTCCATACATCACCTGTCCACTTTGATCTGCTCTCTCCTCTTTCCTACTCCTGTTTCTCCCCTGGCCATCCTGTGTTGATATGAATCCCAAGCAGATTCTTTAGGACAGGAATGGTGTCTTTTCGTTGTAAAGAGAGCCTAGCATGAGTGCTGCATATTGTTAGCTGCAGCTTCTATTATATTGTTAATAGTAATTAATAACATGCCTCATGGTTGGTTCTGATCAAAACATCCATTTTAGATTGAGTTATTCTTGCTTCATCATATACTTGTGGAGGCTCAAGATGAATGTATCTTCTGTATGATCTGTTTAGTTCTTTTAAAAATGAATTCAAATCCAATTAATTTTTCTAAAAGTTAAGATTTTTTTCCTCAACATAGTAATTTTCTTGATGTTTATTATTGTATCTAAGAGATGTATCAGCTAACAGTAGAGTATCTGCTATTATTAGCACTCAGTAACCAGATACTTCCTGAGTTTCCATGTAATTGGGAACAAAAATGCACTATTTTAAATTCCACTATAAAATTATTTTACTTGATTAGGAACTCTTTTCACATAATGCTTATCTTCTTCAAGAGAAAAGCTTCAGGCATTTTGGATGAAAGGACAGATCTATCACTTAAAAGATGCTGGTGGTCCTTTTTAATATTGGTTAACTCTTTGAAAGGGAGGACTCTGCTTTTGCCCCTTTCAGGAGTTTTTAAGCAAATGTGTCACTTCAGAAAGAGGAGAACAGAGCCCATATTTGGATAAATAATTATGAGAGATCTTTGTCTGTTTACAAACGTGGAAACAATTTTCACAGGAGGGATAAATCCAGCTCATCTGATCATTTCTTATCAGCAAGCTATTAAGTGACTTTGTAAAATAATTTACTCTCACTCCATTTGACATTTTTTGCTGGGAGCTGAGCACTTCCTTGGACTTTTGGGGAGGATTACCTTTATTACTTGCCTTCCTCCTCAGCCCTCAGGCAAGACTGGATGTGAGCTACTGTATTACTCATTGGTGATGCTGATATGACTCTCTCTCTTATCAGGTACTACTGGTCAATAGGTACAGTGATGCACCTGGCTCCCTCAGATGTTTGCAGACATTCATGTCTCTTGTTAAAATCTGGGCTACAGACCCAGAACCTGAAACATATAAAAATATGGGACAGGGCTCCAATTTGCAAATAAAACAAAACCAACTCTGATGATCTGACAGCAAGTAGGCATTTCTCACAGAAGCACAAAGGAACTCCACCTTCCTCATCTGAGTGGCCTATGGGCCACCTCCTTTCCTCTCACGGGACTACTGAATCTTCACATCAGGTTACAGTCCCACTTTTCTCATTGAAGCTTAATTAATGATGATTACATAATCCTCCCAAATGGAAAATCAGATCTCTTGTATTTGATTTAGCACAGCCAGTGACTCATGCAGGCGCTGTGCACAGCTTGCACTGCTGTTTCGCTGGTCGGCTGCTCTCTCCTGGGCACGGCCAATGCAACGGGGATTCTCTCATGTGCAGGCAGCTCATGTCACATCCCTGGTGCAGATACAGCTGCAGAAATGTTCTGCACTAGGGCTTGCAGCATACAGATTCCTCAGAACCAGTCCAAGTGTGCAAGCTCTTGCTAACCCTGGCACTGGGCCGCACAGCTCCTCTAGCCCGCAGCTATAGCTGACCCCAAGAGCTCCAGGGACAGTGATCTCCTGAAAGACTGAATACCTGCAGTGAGTTGGAGAGCTTCCCTGGGCAGTTTCGGTACATGCACGTCCCTGCCCCTTCTGGGATCAGTGAAGATGCTGCTGACTGCTCCTCTGTGGGAGGAGCATGGGTTCGATGTAGATTGTATGTGATCTGGCTCCCTGACAGCAATTCTGGTGACAAGTCACCTTGGCAGATATCAGGTATTTGTTCTACTTCAGCACAAAAAAAATTATCTTTGGTATCTCAGTACAATGGCCTTTAAAGTCCCAGAGCTCCCATTAAAGTTAGGGAGAGCAGCTAAGCCCCTAACTGGCTTTCTAAGCCGCAATCCTTCAAATTAATCCATTCAAACCCATCCCTGTATGATGTTCTCAGCCATAAGTCACAATGCGATTAACAGGGAAGGTAGGAAGGAGAAGGGAGGGGGGCAAGGTAACTGGGAACTCACATGCATGACCTCCTTGCCCCAAGCACCAACACTGTATGAGCAATGAGCAATAATAAAATAAGCCTAAGGAGATGATAATTCAAAAGAGGTTACATAAAAGGTTATGTGGAGGTAGAATAAAGACAGTGATATTTCTGTTAAAGAGGGCAAAGAAGGACCAACCAGTTCTTGAAGTTCTTCATCAGTAAAGGTTAAATGAGAAGGAATGGAGACAGATTTGCTCGGGCTGTTGCTGCTATGACTCTACATTAATGACAATAGAATAGCTAAGTATCCTCAAAGGATATATCCAGGGATAAAAGAACTTCCCTGGCCATAGAGGCTCTGGCAGGAACACACAAGCAGAGTGTGTGGGCTCAGAGTATGCTCAGAAAACCATTGGAAAGAAAGGTAGGAGTTGGCACAGAGTGGCTAAAAAGGAACGGCAGGATTTGTATTTAAAGAACATCCTGTATCAGTCTCCCATGTGTAAAAACATGCTCACACTTCCACTGCTGTGAAAAGCTATGGGGAAAAACATTCTTCAATACATTCATAAGGAATGTCTCCTGCTAATTAAGCCTAATTTGCAATTTCTGTCTTTCTCCCCCAGCTAACTCTTTTCTTATCTTTAGCTTAGAATCCTTCCTTCACAAACACCTCCAAAAAGGCTTTGGGGCCAGCTGATCTTATGCATATAGGACAAATGCTGCCCTCAGCGATATGTCTCTCCCACCACCCCTCCCACCACTTCCTTTCTTGCCCACTTGCCTCACACCTGGAGGGTGGATGACTGAAGAATGGGTGTTTATTTAACAGGAGGAAAAGAGGGCAGTTACTGTCAGGTCCAACAGGTGACAGCCCTGAGGAGCATGGGCTGGGGGATGGCGCCTGATAACTGAGGGCCAAGCAGAGGCAGGAACCCAGCCCATCACTGCACTGCTCAAAGTTGTTTGTGCCACAAGTCCCTGTATCAAAGCACAGGTGTTTGCCCCCAGCCCTTGGGTGGCTTCCCCAAAGGGTGGAGCATTCATATGGTGCTCACTTGAGCTGATTCTCCTGTGCCTTGCTCAGGGTGTGGCTGGCTGGTGCAAGGAGCCCAGTGGGTCCAAGGACAGCTGCTTCGGAGGTCTGCACCCTCCTCCAGCTGCTCATCGTGTGAGCCAAGGGGATCAGCTGAGAAACAGTTTGCTGCTGCTACACGTGAGTCCAGTGCTGGACATGCACTGGTGAAGCATTTCCATCAGGCTCTGCACTGAACTGGCAAAACTGAAGTCAGATGGCAAGGGGGCCAGGAGGCACCATCTCACAGAGCCAGGCTAAGGCTGCCCCTCCCTGTCAACTGGAGGGTTGGACTGCAGCAGACATGGGAAGAAAGTGGAAAACACAAAATAAAGCAGAAGATTTAGAAAAAGTGGCACAAAGGGAAAAAAATGTGAAGAAGAAAACACATGACTTGTTTGAAAGCTATTAAGATGGGGTCTTCTGAAATCAATATGTTCCCATTTAGTTTCTATGCATTAAGCTAGGGAAGATATCAATAATGTAAGTTTTATCATTCTTCTGAGAAATAGCCACTGATGAAATTGCTGGGATGTGAAATCCTAATGGGTAAGGGGGCAATATTAATGTCACACCAACATAAAGGGCTGAAAATCCTTGAAGAAAATGGATCAGAAATTCCCTTGGTAGAAATGTATCCTTATGAGTCAGCACCTGAAATCCAGTTTCTGCTCTAGAAAACAGAACAGCTTGGTGTGCGCGTCTGTCAGGCAGGCGCATTTCACTTCATTCAAACTAGAAAGCATACAGGCAGCTACATTTTTTTATACAAATAGAGTCTCAAATCAGATGGCACCAAACAAGAAATACGTATCTCCATCCTGCACTGTAGGTTTCTATTCTAGTCATGTGGAGCAAAAGCAGAAAGTTAAATGGGGACAGGGACTTTTTTTTTTTCACAGCGTGGCGTGCAGTTTTTGGAAAGCACGGTGGGGAATTTTTTTGCAGAGGATGACCTATTTGGAACAATACCAGCAACTTTGGAAATGCCACTCTGGAGTTCAGTCAGGCAAGTAACTAAAGCAAACTTGGGCAGGCAGGAGAAGGAAAGTAATAAAAGAGTATTTCATTTCTGACACTAATGGCTGTGCAGCAATCTGTTTGTTAGAGAATGGGTGAGGTGGAAATCTGTTCTTCATCCCTTGAAAGATGGTTTCCCTGGACTGACTGTGGTGCATTAGGGACTATGCTGACTGCATTTCTTCCCCTTTTTTTTTTGAGAGTATTGAGTTCTGCAATGCTGGAGAGGAATGCAAAATGGCAGCTGGAGAGGGAGGTGGGTGGCAGTGTCCTCAGCTGTTCCGATGCCACGTGGCACTGCTGCCTTTCCCCAAGATTTTGCAGAAAAGGGTGAGAAGACAGGTTTGGCAGGTTATCAGTTCTGGCATGGAATTTGAGTTTAACGTAAACCAGCAGATAAGGTAGCAAGATTATAATTTTGCTAATAGGCGGGGTCTTAGCACACAATATTAGTGACCACAAATAAACCCTTCTCTAAACCTGTCATTATTTGCAAACTTACCCAGAGTCCAGGATCACTGCAAGTGAAGGGCAGTAACAAAAGCAGCTAACACAATTTCACTCATCACATGTATTCATCCAGCTATTGCAACTCAGCCATGAGATCCATGTGAAGCAAAATTTATCCCGTAATGTTAAAAATAGTTCTGCCAGTTTAAAGCCTGTCTTGTTCAATGGAGCAATACTTATATTCTATTTTACATAGCTAAAGCAACATTTATACAACAATTAAAGCTTACCATTGCTGTAAGACCGAAAATTTCCTACAAATTTTATGTATTCATATGTTGGAAATTCCTTTGGGTTCAAACTTCCTCTCAGAAGATGACAATAAAACTCTAGTTCATTGTCAGCTGGATTGTTAAAAGAAGAAGAAGAAGAAATAAATATACTATTTAAGCTAAACACAACCAATGGTGTCTTCCAACCCCAATCTTGCAACTGGCAGCACAAGAGCAGCTTGTTACCACTCAGGAGTCCTAAACACCAACGTGCTATACATTGCAGGACCAGAGCCTGTGCGAGGAAGCGCCTTGTAGGGATGCCAGCTGCTCAGTGCTGTGCACAGGCGTGCCTGCAGCTCAGGGACAGCCTCGGAGATGAATCGCCCTGCTCTGACACCAGCTATCACAGGAGTTACGCAGCCATAGCCTCAGTGCAGCCACAGAGAGAACTGGGTCCTTCACTTCCTGCTTTGTTTCTATTCAGGCTACTCACAGCTCACAGCTGTGCTACATCTTGTGCTGGAAAACTATGCTTAATTACCTCAAAATATCTATTAAATTAACTTTGGTGTATTAGCTATCAGCAGGTTTTCTACATACACTAGACTGAGTAGCTGTACATCTTAGATTATTGCGCATTTCCTGGTTTTCTACATCTTACCTCCTAGAGTAAGGCTGAGGAAGTAAAAACATTTCTAAGAAAAACAAAATTCAGTTGGGAAAAGAATTACAATGGTTTTAGAAGTATTTTTTGACTGTAAGGCAAACCAAAGGTACGCCACATTAGCTGATCTCTGAACAACATCTTACTTGAACAGGCTGAAATATCAATTAAGATGTGATTTGTCTCAGGCGAACTCTCAATTTCCATTGGCTAACCTATTTTCCTTAGCTGTCTCAAATGATATGATATTTAATAATTAACATAACTTCAAGTAGTCTTAGCCTAGTAAAATAAAGGCAAAGAGTTTCATTTAAAAATAGAACCAAAGGGTCATTTCAGGTGGCAAGATCTTTTTGAAAGGCTATGAATCTTATTTTTTTATTGCACATCACATAAAATACTCTTTCTGGGAGAAAATTTTTTATCCTTCCCATGCTTTTTCTTTTACTAGAGAAGATAAAATGAAACTTACTTTTTAGGTAATCCGATGAGGCAGAATCTGTCATAAGCATACAAGAAGACAATATCTTATAAATTTCTGAGTGTTCTTGTTCTGGGAGGAAGTTTAACAAATTCTGATCCAACACATCACACTGAAAAGAGAAATAACTTTTGAGACAAACAGAAATATCACAACAAGCAACACTTGCAGGGATGTGCAACGAGGTGGATACAAAGCCTGTGGCATTTGACAGCAGTTTCCTCACTGATTTCCAGGTACTCTAAAACAGAAGGAGAAGCTGTTGGACAAACTGAGTGGCCACTTCTCTGTGGGCTGGTCGTTAAATTAAGTCTCAGCACTCAGCAATACTTCATGTTTCTCAGAGACCATCAGATGCAGCAGGTATGCCCACACAATTAAATGACCTCAGAGAGGGCTGGAAAAGGATGTCTGGCTCTCCATACTGCTACTAAGCTCCATGCACAGGCCTGTTGTGGATCATTGGAATTTGTTTTCTCCCTGACAGAGCCTGAGTTGCAGAAGTGAGGCTGAGAGTCACCCTGAGCCGGCCAGGTCAGTCGCAGATCCAGCCCCTTCCTGGGGGCTCCCCTCAGCTCCTGGGAAATGCCCTTGGGGTGGTAGGCCTTGTTCCCCACTTCCTGCATCCTGGCAGGTGGGAGCAGGGAGAATGGGATTTCCCAGTCTGGACATGACTTTACAGCAGTTAGTCTCCAGGGAGGGGGACTTCACAGAGCCACGAACACAAGTGCTCCCTCTGGCTAGCCATGAGCTGAATGTCCATGTGCCTCCAGCCCCAGGATAGCTGGCTTGAACCTGAAATCCATCCAAAATCTAGGAACTGAGATTTGGGAATGGAAAGAGGCAATGGATTTGGGCAAAAGGCCATGGCTGGCCCAGGGTGGAGAAGACAAAGAGTCTGTCACAGGCTGCCAAGAGAAGGTCTCCCTGTGCTCAGCATGGTGACTAACCCAACACTAGCAGAGTGTAACCGAAAAGAAGCCTGAGATAAAGTGACCCTCCAATGGCATTGACATACATCTGTCCCACTTGAGACTACCTCAGGCTGAGCTGGCACACTGACACAGCTTCGTGTCTCATCAGAACAGCTTCTATCAGACCGTACAGTCATGCTGAAAACATGTAAGCTCTGTATGAGATTGGCAAGTTATTAACCATCATTTATTTATGTAAGTTCGTGCTTTGGTTCCCATCCGCTTTTTATTCATGCTAGCTTTTCTGTGTGGAAGTCCTGTTTAGAGTGATGAAACTCACTGAGCAGACTTTAAGAATCAGAGTGCTATGCTTTATACACACATACCTTGACATGAATATATTGCTTTAGATGATTCAGTTACAAGCATTATATATGCTCATTACTTGAATATTCCTGTTGTGAAGAATACTTCGAAGTTATTTTTGTGGCTTTAGTTTATATCTTATTAATGTGAATCCTACTGACACAGTATGTGATAAAGGTTTTTTTATATATGTATAAATATTTACATACACTATTCACATACTATACTTCACAAAATATAGTACATTTTTAATGTTATTTTTTTTGTGTGTGTGTGCACATGAAGAAAGAGCCTTTGACAGGAAACTGAGCTAGTGAGTATTGTTCAAGGCTTAAGTGCAATCTCAGAAATTATTTTTTTCCTGTAAATGATAATGATACCACCAGGTTAATCTCCCATCTACTCTGCAGTAACTGCAGTAAAACTAGATGTGAGCCATCACCACTCCTCTAACTGAAAGCTTTTGTCTCTGTACTGTGACCAAGCTCCAGTTCCAAACCTCTGATTAGTTCTACACTGCTGTTTCTGTTTCAGGTGACAGCTGCAGAGGCCTGTGATTACACCTGTGGTTGGAGCTGCAAGAGACTTTAGTTTCACACATCCCCTCAGAGCAGCCTCTCACTCTGAGCACCAGGTATTCATTGATTTGCAAGCCCTGGTGTTTGCAGTTTTTGCTGCCATCATGTACCATATCCACAGTTTAATATTTGGTTTACATCTTTGATCATAGGAAATACCAAATTTTTTTAGTGAGTCTGAAAAAAATGCTAAGGTTTCTACTTCTTAGTGGGTTTCACAACTCTTGCCTCGTGCAGAGGTTTGGCACACCTGTAAAACAGTGCACAGAACAGAATTTCTGAATCTTGTACATATCAAGACTTCAACAATGCTCTTGAGTCAGAATGTCAATCCAGAATACATTGCTAAGTCAAACACAGAGATGGAAGCAAATATTCCAGTGTCTCACTGGAGCTGTGGAAAATGCCAAGTAATGTATCCAGAGCTAATTCTGCACCAGACCCAAAGAATAAAAAGCGGGTGGTGAGACAGGCTTTGCAAAGGGATCTGGACAGACTGGATCAAAGAGCTGAGACCAACTTTATGAGGGTTCAACAAGGCAAAATCCACATTCATTTGGATCACAACAACCCCAGGCAGTGCTACGGGCTGGGGCAGAGTGTCTGGAAAACTGCCCAGTGGAAAAGGATCTGAGAGTGCTGGTTGACAGCTGCTGAACATGAGCCAGAGTGTGCCCAGGTGGCCAAGAAGGCCAATGGTGATCTGGCCTGGATCAACAATAGTGTGGCCAGCAGGACCAGGGCAGCGATTGTCCCCCAGTACTCAGCACTGCTGAGGCCTCACCTTGAGTGCTGTGTCCAGTTCTGGGCTGCTCAATTCACATAACACTGAGATGCTGGAGCATGTCCAGAGAAGGACAACGGAGCTGGGGAAGGGTCTGGAGAACAGGTCTTACAAGGAGCAGCTGAGGGAGTTAGAATTGTTTAGCCTGAAGAAAAGGAGGCTCAGGGGAGACCTTATCACACTCTTACAACTAGCTGAAAGGAGATGTGGGAGCTGGTCTCTTCTCCCGGACAACCAGTGACAGGGCAAGGGGAAATGGCCTCAAGCTGCACCAGGGGAGGCTCAGCCTGGACATAAAGAAAAGTTTCTTCACGAGAGTTCTTCACTATTTCTTCGTGATTAAGCATGGAAAGAGGCTGCCCAGAAAAGTGATAGAATCACCATCCCTAGAAGGGTTCAAAAAATGAGAGGACATTGCACTTTGGTTTAGAGGGCATGGTGGTATTAGGTCAAAGGTTGGACTTGATGATTTTGCAGGTCCTTTCTGACCTGATTCTATTGACAAAATTTGACCATTGGTGATAAAAATGGATCAGCTAGAGGGGAATGGTTTGCAGCTCTAATTATTCTGCTGTGGGCAGTTCTGGGCCACTGGCTGAGACAGCCACAGAGTATTGCTGAAGAAGATAGGCAAAGCAGATAAAAGATAAGCTATGGGTAGACTTGGGTACACTTGTTAGAGGAACTATGTCAATGCATAGTTATGCTGCTAAGCCTGGAATCTACGGTGCATCTTCAAATCTATGGATCTTGCTAAGCAAAGCTTTGGAGTATTTATTCTTGAAAGCTAAGGCAGGAAAAGAACACCTCTGCCTACATGGATGCTGGTCTGTTCTAAATACAACACATCAAGTTCTGCAAGAATGGGATACATCGTTAAAATATTTCTGCAGTTTCAACAAAACGGCTGTACTCCAAAATGGAACTCCTTCCTCATAATTTCATTGCTTTTACTGGAGGATGGGGGTAGTGGCTAGGACGAAAAATTCCTGCTGCAGGGAGAATAAAGCAAAGAAACTAAACAAAACTGGTCACTAGAAAAGGGATGGTGGAGGGCTGCAAATGAGACAGGTTTCTTTCCCATCAACACAAAAGATAAAGATAGCTATGCACTTGTGTGCTGGGATCTGGTCCCTGTATCCACCTGTATGTCCTGCACTGATTCCCAGTGCTACCCTGCAACAGCAACACAGCATGCTTGACTTTTGCACACTGTAATGTGCTATGTCCTGGATTTTTCCACCCTGACATTCACCTTAAGCACCCAGCACAGCAGAGCAGCTCCCCGAGTTTCACTGGGTAGCCCCTGAGGAGAAATCTCAACCCTGCCAGGGACCTCCTGGAAAAGCAGGCAAGAAAGGGCAGGGAGAACCCTTCTCAAGAGACTGCATATTCCTGGAGTCATAGTGTACTATCTGACTGGCAAATGCTGTGAGCTGTGATCAGATTTCAATGAGTTCACTTCAGTTACAGTCATCCTTACCATGTGAGCTAGACATCTCCATCTCAACTGACCTATGAGTAGTCTCCAGATCTTGTTAAAAAAAAAAAAATGGAATTACAATAGAGAAGTTTGTGTTTGAAAATGCTCCATGGAAGTAAGGGAAGCTGTATTAAAGAGAACCAGATATATTTGTTCTCAGCATTGGAGACTCTCATGATTTTAATGATAGAAAATACATCAGTTTTCTTAACAGCAGCCCTCAAAGAGCCCTGCTCTGCATTCTTCCCAGTTCTGTTTCCCTTTCATTGCTCAAAGCAAAAGATTTGCAGAGTATTTTTTCCCTGTTGTCACAGAGGAGAAAGAATTGGTATTTTGTCCCTAAACAGTGACTGAATTTAGCTTACAAACAGATTCTTGAGGTAAACAAAATAAGCCACATAAATTTTCCAAATAGCACTCTGATCAGTTTTAAAACTTAAAAAAACCCAACTGGCAAAGGCAACAGAGGACTAAAATACTCAGTGTGCACCTAGATGCACGCTCAGCTAGGCCCCTGCCTGTGGCCATAGTGATTTCCAACCTGAGGTAGGCAGAAGCCTTTATTCCTTGTGCAGTTGTAGCCTCTGGGATGCTTCCTCTGCATGTGTGGGCTGGTGGGGCAGTTGTTAACCAAAAGCCCTAGGAAGGTCTGCTCCACCTTCAGCCTTGGCAGGTTGCTCCCTGACTTGGACTGCCATGAGCTACTTCTATTCAAATAAAAAGTGATCTCCATCCTTATTTTGGATACCATGTAAGGTTATCCCACAAAGCATGTCTTTGGAGAGAAAACCAGTTTAGTTTCTGGTGGTCCAATTTAGGAATTACAAACCTAAATCTATCCATGTTCAGTCAAGGCTTCAGATTTAAGGCACAGGGTCTGAAATGTGCCTTCCTGAAGCGGAATACTTTCCCACAGCAGATCTATCATCTCCACTAAAAATCAGTATTTTGCAGGGATACCATGAAACCTCCAAATGGTGAAAGACAAGGAAATTTCATGGAAATCAGTAAGTGTATGAAAACCCCACAGCCTGTGCATAGGACAGAGCTCTCTCCACCTTTGAAGTGAGACAAATGTCAGAAAACAGTCAAGTAGTGGTCTTCTAAACTGCTGAGGATGAAAGAAAACTGAAAATGATAGACTCAGTTCAATCTGTTGTTGCATAGCAATATTTTTGCATTTACCAGGAGCTGCTCTTTCATCAAGTTCCTTTTGTCTCAGAAGAAAATAACTTTTGTTCTTATTCCAGCAAGGTAGTGTTGTGAAATACATTTGTCTTGGTGCAAAACATAACACGTATTTGGTGAAAAACTAAATGAGAGAAAGAGAATTGTAATTTTCTTAAGAACATGGCAGGGGGTGGTACAATAATGATTTGGCAGCTAATTTTTTTCTCCTGGGCATGTATTTATTTGAGACCAGGATACTGAAAATGAGCGTGAGGATTAATCCGTAATTATTGTGCCATTTCTCCCACAGCAGCCTTAGCAACGGGAGCAGGGCTTGGAGCAGTCCCTCTCCCTGCTCCTCCAGCCCAAGCCAATGCACACGGGTGTGTCTCCTGGAGCAGCACACAGATAAAAGAAGCTGCATGTGCCAGAGCATTGGCTGCACTGGTGTGGGGGTGCACCCAGCATGGGCTCCACCAGCACCTCCTGGGAGCTCCCCTTGGGAAAGCACAGCGGAGCTGCAGGCAGAGCTCGTCAGCAGCCTCTGGCTAGCTCCACATTCAATGGGGTTTTTGTCCTTTACCTCCCTGGGAGCAGAATAAGGCCCTTAACAAGCTCCTCACTGGGCTGCCAGCAGCACTGGTGCTATTCTCTGCTAGCTTAGAAATCAGAGATGGAAAAGATCAGCTAGGTCACCCTGTCCCTCCCCTGGCCAGACTATTCCTGCAGAGCTTTTTCATTCAAGCTGAAGTGCCTCATAGCAACAAAAACCTGAAGGGTATGAATCAGAGAGAGTACAGAGCTGAGCAACAGCAGAAGCCAGCATAATACAGGGACAAACTCCTTCACCACATTTTCAGGAAAACACCACCCCCAGCACCGTTTTGGCTCTGTTTCTAAAAGTGCAGTGCCCAATTCTACTAGTGTGTAGTAGAAAAGCCAGTGCCAGAATTACTCACCGGTAAATGCCCTAGAAGAGGTGTGATGCTGTCAGACACATAGATGATGCTTCCACCTGTGGTTACTGCTATAATGAAGCCATCTAATGCCTAAGGAAAACAGACAAGTCGAGAGTGCTTTAATAGGAATGAGTGCTGTAAACAGGACATCTCATCATGTGTTGATCAGAACAGTTTGACTTCAGCACCATATTGTTATTGAGTCGTAGGAACGTTATCTCAAGCTGCAGAACAGTAATTCTCTGATTTTACAGTCTGATTTAACTTTTACAAGACTCTTTGTAGTCTAGTAAAACCTACTATTGAAGCAACAAAGGGCTCACAGGAACATTTCATGTCTCAGTTTTTAAATTAATCACACATTTTAATAATGCAAAATGACTAAGACTGGATCCCTTGGAAGTTATTAAAATGAACATTTGAGCTCTGTGTAAATATCAAAGGACGATGAAAGGATGCAATCCTATCTCAAAATGGTACTTCTCTGCAAACCCCATAAATCTCAGTTTGCATTAATGTAACATTGTATATTACTGGGCTTTCATGCAAGTAAAAGCAATGCAAATGATCAAATAATCCTTAGCCTGAGTTTTAATTGAGTGATTTATTTTAAAGGTCATGGTATTAGATTATTCATTCCAAGAGAAATTCACCCTTCTGCAGTGTTTCTTCCTCACTTTGGTCCCATCTTGTGGTGAGCCCCTTCACTCCTAGGACTGAAGGGAAATGTCAGCCTTATCCCCACCCTCTGCACAGGAGCAATTTCATCTTGAGAATGAGTCTTTTCTTTAGTCTGAGATGCCAAGTTTTGAGCTAAGTTTTGTTCAAAATTAAACTTAGGTACATTTTGAGATCTAAGGCAAGATTAACTTAATTTTTTGGGGGATTCTCCTCAGAGTGAACTAAAGCTAAATAATCTTTAGATCATTATAAGGAAAACACCTCAAAAAATTAAGACACAATAGTAGGTATATTTCAGAGAATATATTAAAAGCTTCCCATTGTCATTAAGGAATCACTGGTGAGGCTCCCAACCCTTTAAGTGGAGCAAGTCTGGGTCCTTCCTGTCAGTTCCCTGATGTTCTGAAGCCAGCGTTGCCTGCAGTACTTGAGCAGCAAAGGCAGTGCAAGCATGACTGAATCAGAGCAGGGTTTGACTACACTCCTGTAGCCATACCTGCTCAGGAGACAGGTGTACTGCTAACAGCCTGATCAGAGAGCCACGGCATCACAAAACCACACTGCAAATCCAGGCCTGCCTCCAAGCCAAACTTGCAGTTGATCTTGTAAGCCACAGCACATCCTTCCATCCCTGCTGACTTCAATAAGGGAAGGAATTCTGAGAACACTGGAAAATTAATATTGTTAAAAAAAAAAAACCCAAAAAAAACCTGAAAACACAAAGCCTTGAATAAAGACACAAACATATGTTCCTTTTTCCAGAGAATGCTGAGCATCCACAACTATTTAAGTCAATGGGAATCTGCTGGTGCTTCAAGCCTTTGAAAAGCATGTCAATAACTTATACCCCAGTAGAAGAATGTGTGTTTTGCATCTCTGAAAACCTTCCAGCTGCTATAGTTAGTTTGATTCTGTTAATCTAGGTGCAGAGAATATGTTTTTCTTTAATGCAGAACATTCAAGCTGTTTTCTAAAAAAACATGATAGCTGTTAACCCATAGAATAGAGCAGTGGTTTTACAAGCCAGTTGGATCGTGCATGTTACTATGGTGAAGGTTGTTAGTTTTAAAAAAAACAAGCTTTTATTTCATATCCAATGCAAATTACACACAGTGACTCATATCAGAACTTTGTGGTAAAATCAAGTTAATGTGTGCATACATAACTCAGTTTTTATTTATTTGCAACTGGACATTCCAACATGAAGAGCATTTTTCCTCTTCAAAGGTTTTACTATTGCATCAGTCCTAGACAGACAAACAGAGCCTAATGTCCACTGTAATTTGGTGACAGCCTTTTTAATGTGGTAAGAAAAGGCCATTTTCAGGAAAGCTGATATATTACTGCAGTCAATTATGCCTTGAGTCTTTTGAATTAGTGCTTGGCAAAACCCCTTCCCATCTTTTAATAACAGGATGGGAAAAACTTCAAGCAGTCTTGTCCAAATGCTAGTAAAATAAGATTAGTAGAAAGGCAGAATAGCAGGGAATGATGAACATCTGGCACAACAGGACATTCCAATACTCAATGTTATCTTGAAGGGCATGGAAAATCACAGTAGCAAGAAGGTGATTTATAAGCTGGGAAACGAAAAGTGATTGTTTTAATCTAAAATTGTGTAGCATACAAGTAGAATCAACAAAGGCCCAGCCTGACAAAACAACAGTCAATTTATTGCTATCTGAGGAACATACTTCAGTGCAGACTGAAGGAGTTATGTGTGTTAAGTTCCTGTGCACAGAGACGGAAATGGGCAGTTGTCAGAGCAATGGGAGCAAAGTGTCTCATAAAACTAGTCCAGGGGAGTCTCATCCCAACAAATTGCAATGGCCAAAGGACTGCCAGCCCGAGAGCCAGCAACATGCCCCAGCTTTATGCCACTCTTTGGTGGTGAAGTTGTTCCCCAACATCCTTCCCTGCCCACAAGCAGAGCCTGGATCATGTGCCATGTTCACATCATTTGTGGGAGAAGAAGCTTGTTCTCAAAGGACACCGTGGGCTACACAAAATCCATGTGTTTAGTACAGGAGAAAACCCTCGCTAAAGGCAGTTCTAGCTATTACTGAGAGAGAAAAATGCATTCTAGCAACTCATTTGCTTTTCATTTTGAACCTACATAAATACCAATGACTTTCCTCCCTTCAAATCCCAGCTAGCATTAAAAGAACCTATGCTATAATTTAAAAACTATGATTGCAAAGTGCTAGAAAGGCCTTGAAAGGTTTGATAAAGGCCTTGGAAATCAGAGTGGAAGTACCAACAGTATCAAGCCAAGAGGCTTTATCTGCTTGTTCAGCACCTAGCACTAGAGGGACGTGACACCACTGTATTTCAGGTGCTAGTCTTGCAAAAATATTAGATGCTAATAACACCTTCCATGAACAGGAGAAGAATGGCCATGTGCCCTTTACCTCCCTTCTGCTTGTAAAAAATCAAAATATATAACCTGTGATTTGAATCTTTGCCCTAAACTGCTTTTCTTGGGAGTTGCTGCACAGCTTTGCAGGCTGTGGCAGCACAGTGCAAGGGGTACTGCTGGGAGGGAAGAGCAACAAATGGGGACTTTAATCCCAGTGACAGCTCTGCCTGATGGTCAAATACAGCAGCTCTCAAAGCCCCCTCTTTTGGAACTGCAGGTGACAGTTTATTTTAAATGCATGGGCATTTCCATGAGTGCTAGACAAAATCAGGAAAGGTATATATGCACATTTACCTCCAACATCAGCTGGGTGAATTCTTCGTTGCTGAGAAATGAAGGCTTCCAGTCCTGCTGAATTTCAGAAATCTCCGTCTGTGCTGACACTTCTAGACAAATAGAACATTTACATCTTTAAAATTCAAATTAACTTCTATCTTGCAATATTACATATGAGTTGCTATGAAAAGAGAGAAATAACCTTTGTATTCAAAAATTGCAGTTTTCAAGCCCGAAATGTTTTCCTCGTTTTTTTACTCAAATCAGCTTGTAGTGACTTCAGTGGGAAGCATGTCTTCACAAGGCCACTGGCAGCATTACTGGGGTATTGATCAAAAGATAAAACCACTTTGCATGAAATGAAAATCAAGGCAAGGATTAGCATGTGTCAAATTGCTATTTACAATTTACAGCTTCAAAATCAGCATGCTAGAGAGGGTTCAGCCTGTAGCTTCTGTGCCAAACAGAACAGCAAGAAAGCTCCTTCAGAGGAGCCCCAAAGGGCTGTGACTCCAAACTGCAGGGGTTTGCTCTGTTTTCCAAAAGGAGAGCGAATCACAAGCATTTGCAGTGGCTTTACACGGGTGCTACTGCCACCACTCTCTCCCTACCTTCAGCCACATGGTGCAGGGCAGCCCAGGAGAAGGAACGGAGCACCAGCATCTCATCCCAAATCCTGTCTGGAGGGCAGGGTTCCTTCCCTGTGCTGTCAGGCCGTGAGGCCCCAAGAGGAGATCTGCCCCACTGTTGTCCAGTCCTGACCCCACAGCAGCCTGCAGAGGGCTTGCTCCCAGACGGCTTTCCATGGAGGTGTGCAGACACACTGGGGTAACACCTCACAGCTTTGCACTGAAACTGGGGACCACTATGGACTGGACAGCTGGTTGCACTGTTTGCCTTTGGACAACAGTCTCCTTTGTTTGCTTTGCTCTGAATCAGACAGGATTCTGGGGGACAGCTCTAGTTTAGAGAAACTTGAGCTAGTTTAGTTTGCTGCTCCCTCTGCTTCTCTAGCAGTGCTCCCTCCCTCAGCTCTAGTAGTGAGAGGATGGTGAACACGGACTGTCTTCTCTTTTCAGCACCTCCTGCTAATTAATCCTGTTGATTAACACTTCCAGACCATGTAACACTCAATGCTCCATATTCAGAGCACATAGGCAAACTAGCCAGAGAAACACAAATGGATAAATGATTCTAAAGACAGTAAATTTCTATGGGTGCCTGTGCATTTTGTCACTGAGAAAGAAATCAAAGCCTCTGTTCAGGCTGTATTAGTGGAGATGCAGCCATGTGCTCCTACCAGCTCGTTCCACTCGCTTTCTGCACTGCTGGGGGCTGTCACTGGCAGCACGGCCACTCTCACAGCCCCCATGGTTTTACACACAGGTAAATAAAAGGAAAAATAGTCCATCAAACTTTTTAAAGTAGTTTCAGAACATAGGATACTTTCAGCACATCTGTAGCTTGGAAAAGCCAATGTACATGAAATGGTGACTGTTGGGAGAATTAGTGGAGATTTGGGAGACTCCGTGGATTATAATGAAGAAGGCTGTTTATGAAGGAAAAATCTGAAAATTTGCCTCCTCCTCTGTTATAACTAAAATCTTGGTTTAACCTACCAAATGGAAGGAAATTATGACTCAATAAACCAGATCCAAAGTATAACGATAAACAACACTTTTAAATGCTGATGCTTTGTATTATAGTCTGTGACTACTAATCTGGTCTAAAAATAGGTAACATTTGCTTTTTTTAGCAACTGCACAAACCCCAGTTACATTTTGACCCAATTGCTGTGGAAAGACTTGTGACTGTTAGCTTTCCTTCACCTTGTTGTTTTTCAAGGAAAAACACCTTTTGGAGTAAATTATTTGGACTTTCAGCTACGCTTATTTCAAATCTTGGGTGATTGTTCTTTGCTTAGCTTTATAACTGAGCATATTTATGTCTTCCTCTGCCTTGGGCTGCTAAAAAAAAAGGTAAATTATTACTATAAATTTTTAAAAAGTGTATATAACTATTAAACTTTGAGATGTCAAAACCCCTCCTGTACAAAACCATAGGTTAATGGCTGGACTCATTGGCCTTAAATGCCTTTTCCAACCTAAACAAACATATGATTCGATCTTGTCTGTGGTAAAAATTCATTTAAGGAGAAACTGCACTCTAATGACAGAATCATTATAATTATTTCCTCAGTAAGACTGACATTTGTGACTCCATTCTGTTGCGAGTCATAAGAGTTTTAATGGTCTTTCCTGTCACTCCCAGGGTTCTCCAGAGAGTGCAGGAGGGAGATGTTGCATGAGCCAAGGTAAGCCAGGCGACGTAGAGACATCTTGTGAGACCCCTTTCTGCTTTCTGGCACCAGAGGCATTCCCCACAGACACCCACTGAAACCTCTTCCTCCTAGGGGCAGAGCAGGAGAGCTCCATTTTAAAGTAGGGCCCTGATTTATAAGGGAGAAGCATTTTAGTTGACTACTACTGGTGGGTGTCAAAGCATCAGGAAGGCCACAGTGCACATTCCTCCCTCTGACTAGAAACTAGACCAAAGAGAGCAGATCAGCAGGGTCAGAATTCTCCTCTGCCCTCTGCAAAGGCACATTTCTAAGGGACTTAACTGTCACTGGTGCAAGCATTTTAAAAAATAAACTCCCAGCTTTCCCATGCAGAATTTGACTACTGCAAATGGGTGCTGTGCACATGTGATGTAGCTTCTGCTTCTGCAAACTGGGTGAAGCATGTCAACTATATGTGGATGCAATTTGCTGATGCCAGTTTCAAAAACAGAGGCGCTTTCTGGTCTGAGTTCTCTACTCAGTGTGGAAAATTGAGTCCTACACAGTCCACTGAGAAGCCAGGGTGCTGAACAGATTGCTTCCCTGCATTTTTTTCTGCAGAAAAACTGGGGCGAAAGCTTTGTTCTTCTGCTCAGACTATTGGAAATTTCAAGTAAGGGAATCTTCCCTCTGCTCCCAAATCTCTCTTGTTCAAAGCATCTGTCTTCTTCACGAGTGCTGCAGGGCACTGTTGCCCTTTTTCCCCGCAGTTGCTGCCATTTGCCCCCTTCTCTAGCAGGTTGAGAGTCCTCTTCAACTGAAGAGCAAACAAGGAGACGGATTTGGGCAGCACAATGTCTGCAAATGATCTTTTTTGATGAGATAGAAAAAAACCTCAAATACCTTATGTTGGCACTTTCAGGTCCCTCAAGCCATTCTGATAATCACTGAAGGAAACAGGATATTATAGCAACTGTCTGGCAAGTGCACGAAGAGCTGCACTAAATCTTACCATTGTGCTTCTGCAGAAAGCCAATGACTTTTTCCAGCACAGTAGTTTTGTCCATTTTGCGAGTGTTGCCTGGAAGCATGGAGCTGAGCTCTTTGATGAGAACATTGAACTGATCGCGCCTCTTCTTCTCAGACTTGTTACGTGAAGCCCTGTAGACAGGGGAAAAGAAACAAAGGATGAGCAGACCAAGAAGGAAAATGATCATGTACCTGCTCTTTGCAATCTATATACATAAAATTAGCTTGCTGCATGCCTCAGCGTGTGAAGATTGACACTGGACTCCAGCAAAGCTGCAGAAGCAAGTAGGAGGCAACAGTTCCCATCTCCTGCTCTTGTCTTTGAGCCACCTTTAGTGCCCAGTGGGGAGATGGTGGCTCTGCCTCTGTGCTGTGTCACTCCTCTGTGCTGTGTCTGGACACTCTGGCTGAGCTTATCAGGACAGCACTGAACTTGTAATTGAAGGAGCTCTGTCCATCTCCCAGACATATGTAGGATCTTAAAAATTCATGCAGTCTCTGGGGAAGCACTCAGAGTGAGAAGAAATAGGAATACTGTGAAACAGTAAAATTTTCCATAAAGGAGAAGAGTGGAGACTGGATCATACCCATCTGTGCAGTCTCAACAGAGGAGAGGGACCACAGTTCTGCAGCTGTTGCACTGGAGCTGCGTTGATCTAGAAGGACCTGCCCACTTTGGTCACAGGTGCTCTGCCTACCTCCAGCTGGCAGAGAAGAATCAGGATGTTGTCTTCCAGGCATTAAGATCAGAGACCTGAGCAGAACTTGCTGCAGCTCCCATCTGGTTCGTATGCCACTTTGCTCAGTCTCCTTTCCAAAATCACAAGGACAAGCAGGAGAGAGGGCATCAGCATGGACTGGCTCTGAGACTGGGATGAATTGCCAGACTTGGGGTCTTGGAAGTGCCAGCAGTGCTTGCCCCTAATCTCTGTGTGCCACTGGGAAAATCAGTGTCAGTGCCCCAAGTCTCTGGGTTTAAAATGAAGACTCTACAGCTTTCTTCACAAGTCTTGTCTGTTTAGCTTGCAGATTCCTCAGAGAGAGCCTGCTTCTGCTGCTGTGTTTCAAGAGCTCAGAGGAAGAAAGGATCTGATTCCATTTGGGGTGTTTTGGCACCATCATAATACTGTCATTAAGGCTGTTGAGAATCTTTTCAGCATGCGCACTTTATTTTTTAACTCTATGTCGATCTGTACACACATTTTCCGACTTGTTCTCATGAATACGACAACTGTTTGAATTGGAGGTTGTCACCTGGACTTCTGTATCCATGTAGAAATAGAAATAAGTATAGCCCAGTAGGTCTGTTTGTTCTTCTGAAAGGTCCTCAAGCAGACAAGATTTGCCTTGTCAATGATGCAAAGATCAAAAAATCTGGTTACATGAAGATGGGAAAGAAAAGCCAAGAGGCAGTTCTCACTCTGAGTTTCTCAGTCCCAGCTAACTCTGCTGTGCCTCAAAGCAGCTCTGGATGCACACTGCTGAAAATCAGATCAGAATTTAGCCCAGCATCTACATCCCCTGCAAGGATCAGGATGGCAATAAACATTTTCAGCAGAGAAATAACTACAGAGGCTTCTGGATGTTACTACTGACAGAGGGGTAATTTCTGTTTGTCTTGCTCTCAACCCTGAACACACTTGGAGATACACTGGATAGAAGCCAATGCTTGATTATTTTACAGCTTTGAACACGAGAGATTGGGTGGATACCGCCTGACTGATTTCAGCTTGCTCTTATTACACTGCAAAAGGCTGTCAGAACAAGATGTGAAAAGCTCCAGCTTCATCCTATTTCTCTACAGTTCAGAGAAACGTTAAGAATATCAGCATTTTACTTCTTCATAATTCAACCCTCAGTTCATTTTAAGCTTAAAGAGTCCAGATTTCCCTGAAAATAAAATAAACCACCAACTGTTAATAGGAAATGTGTTGCTTTAAAAAAAAGGAAAAAAAAAGAAAAGAAAAAAGCCTTGACAAAAATATGAAGTATCTATTTTTAACACTTGACGTTTTATTCACAAAGGAAATATAAAAACTCCTCTAGTGGAAATAACTCTACCAAGATATGAATCGAGGAACACAATAAAATTCTGAAAAGGAAAAAAATGAGAAAAGATTGGAAAAAAATTATAAAAACTATCCCTACGCAGCTGAAAATACTTTGTTTAGAACAGTTATAAATGTACAAAGTAAGACAGTTTTCATCACTTCCCTTTCAAGATTATTTCCTAGCCTTGCTTACTTCACTGCTAGGGCATACAATTACAGTAAGCCAAAACAACCTCTGTCTTAATTCCATGCTACTTGTCCCAGTTCTCCCTCCTCGCTACTCCACAAAGATTACAGCATATTCACAGGGAAGGAGGAGACACGGTATGAATAAAATCAGGACTTTTAGTGAATACAGCTGAAGGCAATACAGAACAGCCTGAATTCAGAAGGATCGAAATAAACAATGTAACAGGCTTTTTTTTCGCTTACATATATGCTGCTTGTTGTCTTAGACAGACATATACTGGCTGACTAGTAGATGCTACATTTTGCTAGTTCACAATGAAATGTGACTTTACACTAAATTTCAGATTTCTTCTAGCTGTCCAGTGGAGTGTGTTATATATGCATCAATGCAAGTAACTGTACCACATACCTTTATTCAGATTCTTAAATTTACTTTATATTTCAGTGGAAAATGGCAGGTAGTAGTCTTCATGATTAAGCACTTTCTCATGGTTCACTTCAAGCTGGTTTTGGGTGGAATTTGGAATTCAACTGAATTGCAAAAAAAGTATTTTAAAATTATATACTATTAAAGCAAACTGAAAGAAGAGCAAATAGAGAAAAAAAAGTGCACAAAGCACACCTTTTGTTTAGAATTAATAAATCTCTATAAACAAAATAAACCTCATCTAGCATCAAAGAACTGAAAATGATACTATGGCTTCTGATCTCAGAAAACCTTACATAGGTCTTTAATGCTCCCAACTGTGGTGCCATCATATTCACATTTTAGTCCTCAGGTCTTCAGAGTGAAGTTGTGTCTCAGGGAGCCAGGGGATACGATGCAGAACAGGGCTGAATTTAACCAGTGTTCTTTCTGAAGGAAGAGTGATATGTCTTGGCCAAAATAGTAAACAGCTGGCACAAGGGTGGGAGCGCAAGTGCCTCTTCTCAGGAGAGGATGGGTCCTTTTTTCATGTGCAATACAGCCTGTACGTGACTAATGAAAAGCAGCAGATACACCAGGTGTTATGTGCATCTCTACACACACCTAACCTGGGAAACTCAGCTCCTGGCTTGAGTCCATCCCAGAAACTTAGGTCCAGAAATTTTCAGTCTCACCTACTTTTAACAGAGAAAATAAAAGGAGAGAACAGTTTCCTGGGCTTTTTAATCCCCTCTGGTGTTTCTCAGCCTTGAGGGATCCAGTCCTTATACCAAACAGAAGGAAAAAAACCACTTCCTTTGTGGTACAGGACAGGTGAGAGTCCTCAGTTTACAAGACACAGCAGCAAAATATTCATCAAATAGTTTCTCCTAAGTTTGACTCTCTCTGGAAGAAAACCTGTAGCTTTTAAATGAATCTGCACCATTTCAGTAAAATGTATTAACTTTAGATCTTCATGAAGTATCTCATGACTTCAAACTCGATTTCAACTTTAGCTTTATTTCTAAATAGCAAAATGAACTTAAATTACAATTTGAAGAAGCAGTTTCCTTTTTTAGTTTTTAAATTTATAACTTTTTTATGCACCCTGATAGAGACCTGCCCCAGGGTACGACAAAAATTCCTTCTAGGAAGAAACAGCATGAAAACCATACCAGATGGTGATGACAATCGCCGATAGCTAGGATATGTGTTATCCTATCTTTTTCATATACGGATTCATTTAATGAATTTTTGTTTTTACTAAACAATTAGCATACAAATATCTTGAAGATGATCAGGCCTTTAGCAGGTGAAGCAGTGCTGCAAGGTGGGCTCCTTTTGGCACCCTCCAAAAGGAAGCAAAGGGGAACAGCTGAGCCTGGCTGCAGCCTGTGCTGACCTATATTGGTGAGACAAAGCTGCGGGGAGGGAAAGAAACGGAGAAGGAATCAAAAGAGATGAAACTGGATCAACTGCTTGTGCCTGGACTGGAAATACTGTCATTAGAGGAAACCAAGGGGAAAAATGTGGGCAACCTCTGGCTCTCTCTAAAGTAATTAAACTGCGGGCTAAGGCATTGATAACCTCGAATGCTTCCAAACTGCTTTTCTGCAGATGCCGGTCAGCTCTGACAGTTATTAAGAGTTTCATTGCCACAGGTCTTCTGCCTCGAAACACACCTTTTCTCTCCCAACAAAGAGTTCACAATGAATTCCCACCAACAGGACTCAATGGAGTACAGGCTGTATGTGAATACAGGTTTGTGCCAGTTTAAGGCTGACTTTTCATGGTTTTTCTTTGCTCCAAAGGTAATTTCTGGGTGTTCTCGTTGCTAGGAGGTAGGCATCGATGAATAAATGAATAAACGACCATTCTAATAGGGAAAAAAAACCACTTTTTCCATTCTTCTTCTTTTGCAAAATGTATCTAAAGGAAAAAAAAAAAAAAACACAACACTTTTGTACACTCTGGAAGCTCAGATGATGTATTACAGTGGCAGAAGTATGTTGCTGGTGGTTCAGTTCTGATGTTCTGCAGTAATGTGAAGAAAACATCAATGCCTTGGCTTTTTTTAACATCTTCCACACAAAACTTGCTAGGTTATTTTCTTCTTACAGTGCAGCCAGGAGTAGGAGTCTGTGAGACGGCAGTTCTTCAAGTTGTGTTTGACTGTATTTTACCCTCTTGCTCTTTGATTAATTGATTATGGATAAAACAGCTTCTGCAGCAACAAACAGTATCAAGCTCATTACAGAGAGTTATAAAAGAAAAGATACTCACCTCTTTGCCCTGTCTTTCTCATCTTCATCCATTAGATTGTCTATGCAGTTTTTTCTGTTGGAGGAATGCAAGAATTGTTATGAATTGTCATTCTGTTAGCTCTATTTGCAGGTTAATCTCACAGCCACTCTATTTCAATTTAATAACACAGTGATGATATCCAGGTCAGATAAATGTGTCAGCAGTGCTCTACGCCACAGTCCTTGATTTTAGGAAATATCCATTGTGGGTAATGTTATTCCTGAGCATTATGCTAGCCTTAGGGTCTCTAGCCAGGGATCAAGGCTCACAGGCACCACATGATGCATCAGCACAGTACAGTAACAGCCACTTATGGTGATTTTTTTGTGCAGAGCTTACTCTCTGCAAACTTGTAGGCTGGAAGAGTCTGGGATCTGTTCAAGCTGAAAAGCATTTTCATTGCCCCCATGTTCTCACCAAAACCCTCTTCAGTGCAAGAGCCAGCATCACTGATGCCTTTGACTTCTCAGGCTGCTCTTCCTACTGGGAAGCTCTTTATCCTCCTCTGCGGATCTTGACCCAAAGCCAAAAGAGATGGGAGTAACTCTACTGAATTACACATCAAATTCCAAGTGTTCTTGTAAATCCCACTGCCTAAGCCATACTGAAAAAACCCTCTTGCTGCCCAGTCACATGACCTATCCAGCCATGCTGGCACCAAGCATGGGGCCATCCCCATCACTCGTTTTGCTAATCACCAAAATGTTGTGACCTCAGCTCTGTAGTTCAATTGCTCCAGCAGTGTGAGTTGTACAGAGAAAAGGGTAAATTGGGTAAATTAAGTAAATTTGTGTAGGCAGGGCAAAGGAAAAAAACCACAAAAGCAACCCAGCTGAAGGCTGAGTGCCTCAGAAACACTTGTCACTAGCTCACTGCCCACCCTCCTTTGCTCTGTGACTTTATGAGAAAGTGATGCTCGATCTGTAATAACCACTTCAGCCCAAGAAGGGAGCCCTGTGCTACTGCACCCCTTGTGGCATCTGGCACCTCTTTTGGGTACAAAATCCATGTGCTGCTGCATCCCACACAAATATTTTCTGAAACAGCAGCACAATGCCACTGGATATTGTCAAAGCCTCATTTTCAAAGCAGTGGTGTAATGACAGGCAATGATAACACTCTTTTTCAGCAATCAATGTTTCTCATTTAATGAGCCCTCAACATGTAAGACATGAATAAAATTGCAAGGGTGAAGGAAGGAAGTTAATTGCTAGGCTTTATTTAAGCCCATGTTATTTTCCACATAGGAGTCACACATAAAATTGCCTGTTTAAAGAACATTTTATGAAAAAAACAAAGTGAAAACATAGTGATAGTAAAAACAGTGCTTCTGTTACTAGTACTCTTACAGCAATATTCTACTTGGTCATTACTCAACAGTTAGCTAAGAACATAAAACTACCCCATAACTTTTATCAAATGAGTTATGAGGAATTAGAGCCACTGGTCTCTGCTTGGAGGGTAAACCTACCACTTAATGACACTCAGCTCTTTGATGAAGGATAAACAGGAAATATGAAGGCCAAGGAACTAGTTTTTTTAGTCATAACTGTTGAATTTAAATTGCTGAATTCCATTATACAGAACAAAATAACAAAATACCATGTATTTTTTAGATTTTTTTTTTCAGATATGTGTTTTAACTTGCAAAATAGCCACAGTCAGCCATGACTTTTGACTTGCAAGTCAGCCATATCATATTCCATATTTTGGATTAAGAAAATGTAAAAGCCCAGCAAAATTTTATTAACCAGTGTTTTACATAAATTTTAGGTGTTTATTTGCTTAGTCTCATACTGAACCTGTTATCCCAATCACTGTGTTTTCAAATAATTCAGGCTAAAATGTAGTGACAATATTCAGAGTATTCTGTTGTTATTTGCTCACTTATTGCAACCTGTGCTATTCAAGAATACAGAAGGCATTGTTAAAATGGCAGGATTAGCATTTAGGATTCTGCAATGTTTCTTTGCTAAACCTTTGCTCAAAAATCATAGAATCATAGGATGTTAGGGGATAGGAAGGGACAGTAAAGATCATCTAGTCCCAATGGTGGGAGGACACCTTGCACTAGACCAGGTTTCTCAAGGCCTTATGCAACTTGGCCTTCAACACTACCAGGGTTGGGACATCCACAACCTCCCTGGGCAACCTGTTCCAGTGTCTCACCACCCTCACAGCAC
This sequence comes from Bombycilla garrulus, assembly GCA_013400315.1. Taxonomy (NCBI): domain Eukaryota; kingdom Metazoa; phylum Chordata; class Aves; order Passeriformes; family Bombycillidae; genus Bombycilla; species Bombycilla garrulus. Next base: position 746,775 of record VXBU01000211.1, on the reverse strand, counting down.
AGCACAGCACAGCACAGCACAAAATGTTCTGTTGCATGCATATTTGTTGAACAATCAAAATGGGCAGTACCAGCAGCAGAAGTCGCTCTCCCTGAATCCCTAAAGGTCTTCCTCTGCTTGTAACAGATTCTCAATAGAAAGCAGGAGTATGTGGACAAGTGTGCTGAGTGGCTGTGAGGAAGGATGGAGGTGGATGAGACAGTCAGCATTGGTGCTGCTCAGCCCTGGCTCTTTTGGAGAAGCACAACGGACCTAATGGAAAGGGGCTTCTTACAGCTGTACCCTGTAAACCATCAAGAAATTACACTGCCAGGAAGCCTCTACTCTTGAGAGAGAGCAACAGATCTAACTGGTCTGTTCTGCCAAGGATTTGGCTGGATCTGTAAAGCAATTCATGGCCAGCTTCCAGTAAACAAGGTTTCTCACTGACTGACATGAAATTCTGGACCTGCTGTGCTGTTGCTAGCGTGAGACAATATCTAATTGTCATTTTGCTTCTGTTTGCTCACATGGCAAAATCTCTAGAGCATCACAAACATTGCTAACAGGGTTTGCTAGTACATATGTACCATATGAGATGAAAACTGCTCTCAATAAAATTGATGCATCAGAGTATACAAGTGCAATGAGCTGGTATTGCCATTCCTCTCCAGAGCTCCACCAGAGCCCTCTCCTTACACCTTGATGGAGAAACCCATGGCACGGAGCTTAGGTATGTGCTTAGTGCAACCTGCTTGCTTTATGTTATCCTGCCAGTCCCTCAGCTGTGAAGGTCCCAAATTGCAAACTGGAAAACTACTGTTCTCTTGGTTTAGGAGAAAATTGTGGCTCATTGTAATGATGGAGGCAGGCAGTAAGCACCAAGGCTCTGTGCCACAGCTTTCCTGCAAAGAAGTGACATAAAAAAGCAAGTGGCACAAGTATTTCTCAAAATTTGAAGAATCATTTCACAATAACAAAGGGAATTTGGAAACCTATAGGTAAGAACACCACATGATGTAACTCCTGCTGGCAGAGTATTTAACAGTGACTTACATTTGGAGCTTCATTAGTATCATCATTATCATCAAGGAGTGAAGACTATCACTCAAAAAGATGGGAACTACTTGGAACAAGGAGGAGAAAGCTCATGTACTCTCATCAGGGAGGTACTCAAACAAACACACAGAAAGATGCATACCCACAAGAAGGGAAGAATGGCATTTTGGAAACAAAAGACTGGCTAAAACTGTTAACCATGTACCCCTGGCTTAGTTATAAGATACAGAATTAATAGCGCAAACATCCCCCCCCCCTATTCATTCATACAACAAAGAGTTGCTTGGGAAAGAAGTAATTCAGGCAGAGTGCCAGCTCGCTCCAGGGACTCTCCAGAAGAAAGGTTGCACATGTTTATTTTGATACAATCTACTCCCAGTCGACAGAGAGCTTGCACTATAAAAAAAATCATCTGGCACTGATCACCTTATCCTGTGCTAGAAACATGTTTTTATTGAGCTAAGCTACTGCTTTTCTGGGCTGATGAGGCTGCTTTCACTCCTTCCTGCCCTACTGCTCATAAGGATATCCTGTAGACACTCAAATGTAGCTAATCAGTTGCCGATTTCCCACTAAGTTGCCATGAGGCCAGTTCTTACAAATCAGCCTGATATTTATCAAGAATTTTTAATCATATTCATTTAACTCAGCTGAATTAAATCAGAGATGTAAATTTCTTTCAGAGGTCCTGAGATGTGCCTGGGGGATCTTTGTGAGAAATCACAGTGTTTGTGCTTCCCTGGCCCTTAATGTTTGGCATTTCTCGAGGAAAAGACTGGGCTTTCCACAGTGTGGGTTAGATGGAACTTGCCCACCCCAGGGCAAGAAACTCTGTGGCTAGGAACTCTACCTGCCTCTCTCAGCTAAGCAGAGCTCTGAAATGAATCACACCAACAAGTGAAGTATTTCCCTTCCAAGCCCTGCTGGAAGGCAAAAAGAAAGATTGGCAAGCTGGAAGCAACAGGAAAGCTCACAGAGTGACAAGCAAGAAGCGACTATCTGACCATTTTAAGCACTTTGTTCCAAGCTTCTGTAACATGGAGGAAGTACTCCGATATCCCACCAGGAAGGGTACAGTGTGAACACACAGCAGAAGGATTTGTACAAACACAAATCAGAACAAACCAACAGATTTACAGACACATCAAACTGAACTGTACCACTCTGTTTTCTTTTTTTCAGATACAAACCTATAAACTGTTACAAGAACATGCTGGAGTCCACAATTAAACATGACACATTTTCAACCATTGCAATAAAAATTGATTTATCAAAATGTAAACAGAATAGCCTTTAGAAAACTTAAGATAGAAAAATTCACTTTCCTGATGATATACATGGTTATTTGAGAAAGATATGTGGCTTTTTAGTGGGAGAATGGCAGTATGGAGTCTCTATGGGTCATGTTATGCTGAGATTTTTTATGGGAATTACTGTTATTAGGAGTAAAGGAAAAATTCAGAAGCATTGTCAAGCTTTAGAGTTTTTGCCTGACAGTGTATAGCGAGGTCTTCCTGCATTCAGTAAGTTAATACCTTTTGTTTACTCTAGAGATATTTAGAGGCCTAAAAAAAAGAAAAGAGAACTTTCTGAAGAAATACTGGACTTCATGAACCTCATGGGCTGTTTCATGCTTTATATATATGTGTACAATGAATCTTTAGATGGTAACAGGCTTAAAGCAAACAGACAGTAAAAACAATGCACATGTGGACAGTAAAAATAATGGAATTTGACAGAAATTAATGCTTCCCTCTTCTGAATTGGGGATGAGAGAAAGATGCTCATAGGTAATAGAGCTGAGTATTAAGAGATTACGATGAATAGAAATAAAGGCTCAGAGCATATTCTGGTTTTATTCTTTACAGTATTTCCGTTTAGTGGGAAGGGGTATTATTTTCCACATGTCAGAAACCTTGCACCCATTGCCATGTGTTAGACAGCTTGCCCCCTCCACCCTGGTGCCAGCTGAATTTTGGGGTGTGCAGCCTGCCATCCCTCTGCAGATGTGGTGCGACTCACATCGCTTTAGGTCAGGAGAGAGAGAGCTGACGTCAGCAGCGCCCTGCTGGATTGTGGCCAGGGCGAAAGGCACCTTTCATCTCCAGCTTGTGAGCAGCGTGTAAAGTTTTGCGCAGGGTTTGGATCTCTGATGAAGATCAGTACATTATCTTCCTCACTGCCGTTATTACTACTGGATGGCTAAAGTCATTCAGACTTCAGTGAGCAGGCTGTGAATCCCCATGTTCAACCGCTGCTCTGCTCTCCCCTCGCACGGCTGGAAACAGAAAGGCAAACAAATTAAACTAACATTAATCAGCAAAGACTGCCATCTGTACAACTCAGAGCACTTCTCCACGTGCCCGTCCCCTTCCAGCAATGCTAAACAGGATTAGCCTTCCGTGGGCGGATGGGGAAAGTAGGTCAGTTCGGTAACATCGCTGCGTGTGATGAACGGAGAAGGATGTGACTGCAGTGGTCTGCTGGCAGCCCTCTCGCCTTCTGGATGAGCCAGGAGATGAAGCACCTGGGTTTGTCATGGGGCACACGAGGTGGCTCACACCCTACATCCCTGCATGGTGACACTTGACATTTGTAGGATCAGGGATTTGGCAAAGCCTGGCTGATGCACTGGAATTAGTGGGTGCATTTCAACATGGAAACTGAGGCACAGGGCAATTAAATGCTTAGTTATTATGATTTTGTGTATAGCCAAATATTCGTCAAAGCTTACACATAAGCCAAAGTGGCAAGGGATGGTAAATCACCTGGTGGAGGTATTGTCTTTCTGAATTGACTTCATTTGGAATGTAGAGATGGTGGCAGGAAAGCCAAAGCTGACCTAAGGTGACATCTGCAGGGCATGACAAGGGCAACGAGAAGAGCTTCTGCTGCTACATCAGTAGTAAAAGGCTGAACAATGAAAGTGCAGGGCTGCTGCAGTACTGGAGGTGTGTGAGGGGGTGAATCGGTGACAGCCAAACAGGTAAGGCTGATGCCTGCTTTGAGGCAGACTTCACCAGCAAGGTCTCCCGGCCCCTGTGTTGGAGGCAGGGGCAGGGAGGAGCAGAAGCATCAGCAACAGGTGATTATCTGCTCAGGGAACTTGAGGAAGCTTGGGGGAAGTTGACCGTACAAGTTGATAGGGACCGACTACTTGCCTCATTGGGTGCTGGGAGACTTGCTGGTGTCCTTTGCTTGGCTGATCTCTCACATTGAGAGGTTGTGGAGGGGAAGGAGGTTCCTGATGTTTGGAAACAGGCAAATGCTGGCCTTCAAGAAAGCATAAAAGGGTGATCCAGGGAACAACAGGCTAGAAAGCCTCATTTTAGTCCCTGGCAAATCATGGAGTGAGTCCTGTAGGAGCACAGGGCTGAGCACAAGGTGATCAAAAACAGCCAGTGCAGATTTACCAAGAACAACCTGACTGACTGTTATGATGAAATGACAGGATCTGTGGATGGGCAGAGAGCAGTGGATGTCATTTATGCTGGCTTCATGCTCAAAGGCAGGGCTGGCTGAATTAGGGAGACTGGGAGGCTGAAGGAAAGGACAGACAAGAAACCTTATGAAATTCAGTGTGGACAGCTGCCAAAACCTGCACCTGGGAGTGAGGAGCCTTGACCGCTGATACAGGCTGGGGGTGCACTGATCAGAGAGCAGCTCTGCAGGAAAGGCCCTGCCAGTTCTGGAAGGCAGCATTGCTGTACATGAACCAGTGCTGTGCCTTGGGGACAAGGATGGGCAACAGGACCCTGGGCTGCATGGACAAAAACGCATCCTGATCAAGGGAAGGGTTTATGTTCCTTCACTCAGCACCTGGTATATCACATTCAGGGTAATGTGACTGGTCTGGGGCTTACTAGGAAGAAAAGATAGATTAATGTTAAGGAGGAAGGTCGGTAGCATTCCAAGTGGTGGAGCCTGGAGCCCTAGGCTCATGAGAAGGGGCTGGGATAGCCAGGCTGGCTTAGTCTGGACAAGAGATGACTTTGGGGACACCTGTGAGTCCCCTCATTGCCTACAAGGGGTCAGTGAAGAGCCAGGGCTGGACTCCTCATGGTGGGGCAGGATGGAGAGTGAGTAATAACAGGTGTAAGTTTAAAGAAGAGAGAAGGAACTTTTCTCCACGAGGACAGCCAGGCAATGGAGCAAACTGCCTGGAGAGGCTGTGCCATCCCCATCCCTGCAGGCTTTCAAGACCTGACTGGGCAAAACCCTGAGTAGCCTGGTCTGACCTGCTTTGAGCAGGACGTTGGACTGGAAACCTCCTGAGGTTTCAACCTGAATTCAGTTCCAACCTGAATTGTCCAGTCATTCTAGATCTACTGAGGTGGCTACGTGTCCTGAGCAAATCAGCCCCCTTGAATTAGTTCCTATATTATGTATGTACTTGAATTATATTTTATTGTGCTTTTGGTCTCTGTACTCTAAATAACTTGGGCACTGTCTTCCCTACATTGACATTGCTCCTGCTTTATAAACAGATACACATCTTGACATTGTATATCTGTATGTCAGGTGTTTGTCATGCCGTTTCTAGATGATAATTTTAAAAAAATCACTTTATGATAGAAATAACAACAACAACAAAAAAAAAGCCTTTATTTATAAAACTTTAATCCTCATAGTATCCGAAGTCCCAAATGTACAAAGACTTTAAAATGTGCTTAACTCTATACTGCTATAAGAAGGCAGTATTGCTCATGTGTGTGTATCTTTGCAAAATCCAGGTTGAAATGTGGAGGTAGAGCTGCATAGGTTATTTTGCAATTATTAGCTCTGAAACGTTCCCTTGAAAAGGGTCTCAGTTATAAAGTATTCTTAGTTGTAAGAATCTGTTTATGTTCTTCTGCAAGTATTTAAATAAGTAGAATAATGTAACATTTGACTTATGATCCTCTGATTGTCAAATGCTCAGCTGATACAGGCAAAATATGCAAGTATAGTACTATAAAGATGTATTTGTCAAAACCACAAGGATTTTCATTTTGTTCGATGCAAACTACCTGGGAAACACCAACACAAGCAGAAAATTAGTCTTTTTCAGTGGGACTGTAATCAGTCATTCTCTTTGTTTTCTCATAGAAACAGTCTTGACAAGATCATTTTAACCCTTTCCATACGATTAAACAGGCTATGGTGGCACTGGAATGTAAAGAAGATGTCCAGGAGCTGACATAGTTTGGTCTCACTGCCCCCACTTCTTTGATTGCTAAGTGTTACTCCCCCCACTTCTTTGTTTGTTAAGTGTTTATGGATGGCTCTCAAATAACCAAATTACTCTTCTTTTAAAAGGCTCCAGGTCTAGAAGTAATTTTGCTAACAGAAAACTTTGTTCTAGAAAGAAATTCTGAATTTTTGACAGTGTTATTCAATTAATTGTCACAATTTACACCAGCTGTGATCATTCCCTCCATAAGATGCTGAAGTAATAAGCTACATGTTTCTGTGGAGATTTCATCAGGAAAGCAGGAACTGGATATGAAGCCAAATTTCCTTTGAGTTTTAGGCACCTATCCTGATGTGGCATCTCCCTCCTCATTAAACAGGACCTAGGGTGAAGGGCTGTCCTCTCTCATTGTCCTTGCCCTCTCCCTGCCCAGTGAAATTTGTTTGCCTCTTCAAACCAGCAAGAACTGGCGGGCCAAGCTCCAAGGAGCAGCCTGGGACTTGAGCCAGGCAGTGAGTGCTGTCCTTGTCCCTCCCCATCCTCACGGGCATGGCAGCATGGTGGCACCCGTGGGTGCTCAGCTGCTCTGCCACTGATGGGGCTGGAGGTGGGAGGCATGAGGGGACAACGTGACTGTCCCTGCAGAGACCCCACAAAGCTGTGGCCGAGATCTGCTGGTGACAGGAAAAATAATCCCTATACAATATTACAAAAATAAATACAGATCTCAACACCAATAATCCCATCACTTATGTGTTAACAGCTTGATAACACATCTGCTTATAACTCACACACTGCACTAAATTTTCTGCTCTATAGTAACTATCATACCCCTGTCAGCAGAACTAAATATTTAATCATCTGGGGAGATGAATCATGAAAAGCTGTTTGGGGGAGATATTTTTAAATGAACAATTTGTTGTCATTGAATTTTGAGAACTTGCTGTCTCTTTCTTTTCAGAAGGGACCCTGCAAGCCTGTGACCATGGAGATTATTTCTCTGTACTGCTTGGTGTCTCCCTTGCAGGTAACACCACCTATGGAGTTTTAAGGACATTTCTGACCAGAGCAAGGCAGGAGGCTTCAGGATTTCCCTGGGCATCACTAAGCCTAAAGACAGCAAGGATAGAGACACACAGCCTGCCAGACTGGATGACACTTTGGGGAGGAATGCTCCCCAAAAAGAGCTGCAGTCTCCCAGTTTCCTGTCTGAGTACATAAACCTGCCACGAGTTTAACTACAGCATCAGACCAAAGCTGCACCTGTATTTTGTGCCATCTTGAACATTTATGCCCTTGAGTCCCTCCTGTCTCAGACTGAGCCACACTCCAGTATGTGCAAAGCACTGCTTTTCTCAGACCCTTCATGCTACCAGTGGTTCCCATTTCTACAAAGATAAAGTTTCTCCAGCGTGATGTAAAATTCAAATCAGGTTTTACAAAATGAATCTCTAAGGAAAAAGGATAATTATTAAAGAACTTCGTTAGTGCTCTGCAATCTTAATTATGATAATTATATTTTTGTAGCTAATATAACTGAACTCCTGCTTTTAAATCCCATTAACGAGCATTTTAATCCTTCTCCTACTGGGCCAACAAAACCATAAAGTTGAACTTTATATTTACACAGGGCACTATTTTTAATAAAAATGACGCACTGTTTACTGAGGGTTTCCATTCCCTTTTATCTGCACTTCCAGGATACACCTTCTCCCAAGATACAAGAAACTAAGAAAAGCAAAGATGGATTCAACAGCTTGGGCTCAATTTCCCTTTTTGGCAACAAGAGGGCACAGTCCCTGAGCCAGGATGGCAGCAGGCTGTGGTTATTGGCTGCCATCAGGAGTCAGTGACACCACTGCTCCACTCAAAGGACAGACTTAAAAGTTTTTCCCCTAAAGAGCCCAAGGGTTGAGCTTCGTCTGCTCTGGGTGCTCATGTGGAATTCAACAAGAGCACGTGCACCTCCCAGGCAGGCAGAGGATGTGACCCACTGCAGGAAACAGAGCCCTGTCAGGCAGAGACAGCAGGAAGCTGCACAGGACGACTTTGCCACACTGGAACATTCCCATGGGCAAGCGGGATACTGAGGGACGGCAGGAGCCACGCTACAGCGGCCAACAGTAATTGATGACCGGGGAAAAGGCGACAGCTGGGGAAAAAGGTCAAAAGAAATCTCAATTAAAAAAGAAATGCCCGAATAGAGCAACTATTACTGCTGTGTGTGAGCAGGAAAAGGTACCTCTCCAACTTACCGGAAATTCTGAAAAGAAAAAATGCCAGCAAGTGACACTTTTCAGCGACACAGTATTTTCTGAGTAAACTTTATAATCCCTGATAGAATGGAATTTGCTGCTGTGTCCTATTATGACCCACCTACCCCCACCCAGGTGCAATGGCCTAGTGGAATTTTTTTCTATGAGTCTGTTTGAAGACAAATATTTTACAGTTATCTAACAGAGAGAAAATAAGTAAAGGATCAAAGAGGGAAGAGCATAGTAATTCAGATATCTCAATAAAGAAATTAAAACAATAAAACATATATTGAATATCATCTGCCCATTAATCTCTGGAGTAAATTCAGAAAACTAATTAAAAGCTTCTACAGCTCCACAGATAAATGATAAGCTTCTTTATTCAATGAGCTCAACATATGAACAAACAGAGGTTTGTGTTGATATCATCATTATTAGCAATTGCATTAAAGCAAATGATTTTTGCTGTGCTACTGGGAATACAGTGATTTGAAAAACAAAATGTTTTAAGATGAAAATTCAAATCTTTATGATACCAAACATAGAGCATTTCCTGGTTTTATTTTTAGCTAATGGTAACTCTTATGGTTCAGCATGATAAAAATTAATGTGTGGAGAAACAACCCCAAAGCCAGTATAGAAACAGGAAAAATCTCTGCGTAATCATTCTCCAGTGGAAGGCCAGCTTTAAGGGCCGATATTGCCTTCCCACATGGGAAATTCTCTAATTTGTCAGCTCTTCTGCACCTCATGTCCCTTTTTCTGCTATTGGCTTCAACATTCTCAGGGGATTTTGTCTTGAGTTTTAGTAGGAGGTTTTTGCCTCTTCAACCGTAATTGATAGATGTTCTATTTTTGTGGTGCAACACTGCTGTGTTACATGATGTGCATGGCGGTGCTGCATGGGGAGCTTGCAAGGCAGCTAGAATTTCTCTCTCTTGGTCCTCTGGGAATAAAGCCCATCCCAACCATCCCTTTAGATAGCTGTGACTTGAAAAAGGGGATTCTGAGGAACACAAGTTTACAGCTTAAGCTGTGTGTCCAGTTTAAGTGCAGAGCCTGAAATAATTAATATCAATATATAGTCAGTTCAGAATCTGATTATTTAGAATCAATTAAAAGTGATCTGGCTCCAAAATTCAGATATCCTCTTAAGGATCCTACACAAGGAAATAATTTGAAAAACTCTATATTTTATCCATAGTGCATTCCAGTGATCCAGCACTAGTTAGCATATAAACAGCTTTAAACTGATGAAATGCGGGAACAAGACAGAACTGTAACTGCTTTTGTTTATATTTTTTATTCATACACCAACATCTTCCTACTTCATATTGTACATTAAACTCTCCCCATTGACCAAAATGAAGCAGAGATTTTAAGAAGTCTCAGGCTAATGTCCTCTTGAACACAGGCTAAATGAAATATACCATCCATAGAGTGTAAAGTGCACTTAGATTTTAGCCTATTCACTCAGCTGTGGCAGTTCAGAAACAGAGAAGTCATTAAAAGCCCCACAGCAAAAGATCAAATTATGCCTCTGCCAGATATTAACTTCGAAAAGGAATAGAGACAGTCGGAAAACCACAGTGAAATACTGATGTGCTGATTCCCCTTGCACTTATGTACTGCAATGACTTAGAACTGCAAAATAATCTCTGTTCTGTGCCAAATGATATTGGGAGGAAAGCATGTTTTGGCTGTGATGGGTGCTGCTTTCCACTCATAATGTGCATTTTCCCTTTTCACTTGCAAGAAAATTTGCTGTCAGAATCTCAAGTTGACTTGCTATTTTATTTACCATCTGGGTCAAATATTCATATAGGCACACCAAGTGTGCGTCCATGTCTCGAAGAGAATCAGTTGTTGCACACTGTTTCCTATCTTTCGTAATTACCCAGGAAAAAAATAGGAGGGGGCAAAACCTGACATAATTCCAGATCTCAACTCATGCTGTATTACATTTTATTTATGTAGAGTGCCACAGCCATTACTGGAGCACCACATTTGAAAAAATACTACTTGAACCCTCAATGCACCATCAATTTTGCAGATAACCTAAAAAAACTGGACTAAATATTCTGCAGGAAATAAGGTAACTTACATCCCATCTCCTCTATTCTGTAGCCAGTACTATGACTGCAGCTCTTGAAACATTATCTGATCTGGCTGTAGAGATGTAGTTCAGCATCAATGCAGCTCACTGTAGGTCTTCTGGTTTACATATTTAGCCAGTGTCACCACAAGAAAGCTTGTATAGGGCTTGGGGGAGGGCAGGAGAGGGAGAAAGAGGAAAGAAAGAGAAGCAGCTGGCAGGGAGCTGAGATCGGGGTCAGGTTGGGTCCTCTGGCTCACAGTCTCGTGAGTAGCTGGGAGAGGTAAATGAGGAGAAAAGGGAAAGTCCCATGTCCTGTTTCCAAAATCCAAACAAAAAGAGAGATCCCAAAGGCAGCTTTGGGGATCCTAGGAAAAATGCTGCTGTCACTGGATGGACTGGGAAGTTTATTTGCAAAAATGCTATTGCCCCTCCTGGCTGGGTAGGTTTAAAACAGTCTCAAGGGTGGTTATTGAAACTGTAGCAACTTTAGTGTCTGTGAAAAGATATCAATTTATAGAAACTGTGCTAAAGGTAGTATAAATTTGATATCACAGCACTTCACTTTGAAAAATTTATACTTCATCCTACTGCCACACTATTTCGGGGTTATTCTGGTCTGGGGATCGTCTGCTTTTAAACAGAAAAATCTTAGGTTGTCCAAGGGTGTTTTTTTCCCTCCTCAGCCTCCCTCCTTTAGATACTTCAAAAGGCAAGATCCTGAGAAAACTTTTCTGCTGGTTCCTATTGTTTTCTACTTCAAGTGAGAAAAGTACATAATGTTAAATCTGAACACCGAGACTCTGTGAATGCGTAAACTTCAGAACTCTAAATCTTTCAGCCTGTGCCAATGTAAACCACCTAAAGAGCAGAGAATTAAGTACACTTTATCCTCTCTGACCATGATTGAACATGTTCCAGTCCTAAAATCTGCTGCAGGGAGTCACTCAAATCCCCCAAAGCAAAGTAGGGCTTTTTCAAACAAGCACGAGAAAAAGAGGGACATCCTCATCCAAATCTCAGCCCTTTTGCTCTCTTCTTTGAAAATTATCACCCTGCTGTTTCAAACCACCTCCCTCTCAAGGACATGGCGCAGAAAAAAGTAAAACCTACTTTTCCTAAGTGAAATGCTCCACATTACCTAAATTCATGGGAAAATTGCACAGAAAATTCAATAAGCACGTTTGCAGTGCACATTGACATCGGCCTATGTCTCCTACCCTTTCCAATGGTGCTCCATTACTGTCTAACTACCCTGTTTTTTTTGAAAAACAGCTACCTTGGTCCAGCTTCTGGAAACTGACATATGTACATTTCGGGTACCCAGTTATGGGCTTTCTGTCCAGCAGCAAGAGCTTCTCTCTGCTTCCCCAGCTGCCAGTGGTGCTTTGGGCCAGGACCCTCTCCTCTTGAGAGTAACAACTGTGGGGATCATGGCACTGGCCTGTGTTCCTCCTGCCCAAGCACACCCCATCCCCACTCCCCTCCCTGGTACTGGATCCAGTGCCTGAGTCAGAGGCCCTGCTTGTGTGCTGGTGCTGGGTATCTGGAAGCACGTGAGCGCTGCGAGCACAGCCAAATCCTGATGTACATGTTGGCCATGAGAAACAGGCATCCAACTGCCACTGCCTGGGTATCCAAAAGTGTTTATGCTGTTGTTAGTCATGGGAAGCTGGAACAGAAATGCATTTAAAGGCTCTCTTTACTTAGGTTTGCTCTTCCCTCTTTATCACTCGGAAATATTTTACAGGAAAGAACCGCAACGCAGTTGCAGCTGTGCTTCGGTTAGTCCACTGTCTTGTCTTGTTCTAAGCTATTTTAAAACTGACATTATCCTGAGAAATAATGAGAACTCTTAAACTATACTTCACTGCGCACTGTGTGAAGCACACAGTAATTTCTAGGCAGCTAAAGAGCGAGGAGTGAAATGGGAGAGAATAGTCTTCCTGATGTATTTTCTCTCTCTTCATGGAAATGTTGATGTGAAGGATAGCAACGCTGCTACTGAATTCTGACCCACACGGCTATAAAGATGCATTACTTGCATCAGTCAGGAGACAGTTCTCTCAATCTTGCTTCCTCTGCAAATGCAGTTATCTTGCTCTGGCACTTTGCAAAATCCTCTAAATTACTATTAAATTAAATACTTTTAATTTATGAAGGATTTCAGCCGAACTCATATTTCTATTCCATTAATTATCAAGTATCTACTGACTCTGGAAAAAACATTAATAAATCAATCTAAATGAACTTCCACCTTCCCCCCTGAACTGGAGGTGTCATCAGTCACACCTGAGAAAGTTGTGTTTCCTTTGGATTCATCATTCATCTAATTCTAAATCATGTACTGAGTGGGCTCAGGGCAACATTTCCAAACACGTGGTTTTAAGCTAGTGATGGCAGTATAATTAGCCATCTTGGTATGTGGATGGATTTGCAGAAGTCTTCTGTGATTTGAAGCAATTCCCCTTCTGCAATGTTAAGGCTGATTCATTTCTTTGTTGATTGCTTTCAGAAACAGTAATTACACTCATTGTCTTTTAGAAAAAATATGATTTTCATGGTATCCTTAGACACAGTGGAGCTCTGGGAAAGTATATGTGACAATAGAGGCAGTGATAAACACGGAATTGAAGGATGTGTGGATGCTTGGGAGGGCAGTTAGTGCAATGGGTAAATATAGATTTAAGTGCTGATCTCTTGACATTCACAATTGAAAATATGGACCTTGATATGCAGTGCTGGTCTTTAGTATGCCTTCACATGGCAAAAAGGTCTGCAGGGGTTCAATTCAGGTAAGTCACGTCCCAAAATAGTCTAAGAAGGACTGTAGTAGCAGAGCAGGCAGGTGAGATATTTCAGAAGCTGACAGCACTACCAGGGGCACCCTTATTATCCTCTCAAAACAGTGTTAAAGAGTAAAAAAACAAATGTGTTATTTCACAGACTAGTCAACAAAAGTAGATGTTCCCATTTCATCAGTGTTTCATCCTTCATTTGCCAAACCCAACACAAATCTTGGCAAAGGAAGGTATTTCATGAAGTACTGTGGACTGACTTAATGTATTAATCTTCACAGCGACACAGATTATTAGAAACTCAATGATATGTGGAATGTTTTATGATGTGCTTTCATGCTGATAAATAGCTAATCACCATGTATTTGTGACAACAGAGCATTACAGAGAGCAGTGATATGTGTTCTGAAAAACACCATTGGTCCTTTTACGCCCTCTGCATAATGCCCTATCATCTACAGTGCTTAACTTTGCAGTCTTGCTTTCAGAACCACACAAAAAACATCATTATGAGAATCCTAACATTTGTCAAAGCCTCCTTTCTCGTCTTTTGTGCCGTTGTTTTTTTTTTTCAGTAAAAGTGCATTACATGCCATTTGACAGCTGGTAATTGTATGTGTATTGAATTAAAGCATTGATTTTAATTTTCAAAGTCAATCTCACTCTCTTTTAGCTGAATGAATTACTTTGTTCTTGAGAGAAAACATTGGTACTGGACTTCAGGATCAGAGCTTAGGCAGCCTGTCCTCAGGGGTATTTTCTGCTGCTCTTTTGCTGAAATATCGAAAGGTTCTAACTTGCCCATTACCCAGAAAAAAAAGAAGATAATAAATCTCTAAGCGGCTAGCACAGCTCCTAAATTCATAGCTAGCTTTCAACTATTTTGTGTTGGCTGCCAGGATGATTTTCGATTGTACAGATAAGCAATAACAGACTGGACAAAGCTGGGTAAGAAACCTTGACAGAAAATCCAGGTGCTGCTAGGAATTGCATTGACTATCATGGACTGCAATGTACCTTTGGGTGAGTGGTGAGGTACATTAAGAAGGCTCCCTGGGAAACAGACATTCTCTGACCCTTCTCCTGTACTATCCCTTTCACAGATTACACACTTTTCTTCCTCTAGTCTACTCCTGAAGAACCAAACTGCAGACCGAAGCAGCTGCTGTCATGTGGAAACCACAGGAAGGGAAAAAAAGCCAACACTACACATCAGAAAGAAGGATCACAGGTTGTCATCCCAAAGAGATGATCAAATAAAGACTGAAGCTTTACACCATGTGTCAGAAGACAGGCTGGTGCTTCTTCTCTCCCTCAAAACCTAAACACCACAAAACAAATCTTTGACCTGGTTGCTCTTAACGCGCATTCAAAGACATCTGCTGTTTCCTTATTCCTAAACTATCAAGCCTATTACCTTGGGCTCAGTGGGGGTTTTGCCCCTCTCTGTGGTGCATGAACCTGCCCTCCTGACTGCTCACAGCCCTGGTGAGAACGTCCTCTTTCTGCAGCCATCCCATCCAGGTGTGGGATGGCAGAAATGCCATTTGCCTGCTGGCATTCTCCAGCTCTCTGTCAGCTGGGACAGAGAAATGAGGCCACTCTCTGTTCTTCCTCACAACGGTGAGAAACAACAGTGAGACCTTTGAAATGTGTGGAGCTAAAGCTCTGTAAAGCTGACCTGGAATTGTGATCTAGCACTATGCACAGAAACGGAGCTACAATGACCAAGCACAGCAGCTGCTGCTTTTATGAAGAGGTTTCCTGCTAACTGGAGTCGTGGTTCAGATTTGCCCACTCAGCACAGCTCCGATCATGCTTGCATGCTCTACATACGATAGAGATGGAATTTGGCTGAAGATTTTTTTTGTCATACTGACTGTCATATTTGTTCCACAGTAGACTGAACAAAGAAGATCTCTGCTGTTTAAGAATTTATTTTAATATTGTGCCTTGATTCCTTCACACCTAAAGATTCTGCAGATATGCTATAGCTTTCCTTTGTTCCTTTATCTAGCATTTCAGTCCTTTGAGGCATTATAACAAAACACAGCATTAAGACTTCATTAATTCAAATTTACCAGTAAACCTCCCCCCCCCGACACTCAGAAAAATGTAACTGACATCCCATCTCATGCATTTTTGCAGTTCTGCCAGTTTATATGACAAAAAATGCTAGTCCATTCTGGTTAGTGTGTGCCATTTTTGCCCTAAGACCTGTGGGGTTTTTTGCAGCTGTGCATTAAAGTGGATTTTCTCTGAGGCATAATAAAAATATCACAGTAAAGACATACATCATCTTTTCGATGCCATGTTACATGACGACATTCTTCATGGTACACTTAGTTTGCTTTTGTCCAAAGCAATTGAAAGTGTGAATGTGCACTGACCTGCTCCAAAGCAATCCTATTAACCACAAAAACCACAGAAGATCACATACATCAATTTGAGTCGGTCCAGCACAGCATTTATTGTTTCTGCAATATACTGTAGAGAAAATAAAGTGCTATTTCATTCATGTCTAGCTGCTCTATTGCCACAGTATTACTTAACAGAAGTAAAAATAGGGATATATACGCAAAGGGCTTTTCTTCATCCGGCCCTGATGTCTGTACTACCACCCACTTCCTGGTTTTTCGTCTTATTCGACTCAAACTCTCTACAGCCTTTACAAGTGGAGTACCCTGATTTCTTCCTACTTCTTCCAGGCTTAGACTAGCTCCTGTTTCACTGCTTCCATTTCAATGTGGTAAAGGGAGATACTGCTTTAAGAGCTGGATGCACGTTCGCAAGTATTTGGCTATCTGCTTTTCTACAAAGAAAGGGATCAACTGATGCCATATCTTCATATTATACCAGATTTTGGGAACCTGACACAAATTAGAGACACAGCTGTAGTAAAGCATTTTCTGAGAAGTGGGTGCTCCTTGTAATGCAAAGGTGAACCTTAGAGCAAAGCTTAGGATTATTATTACACTAGAAATAATAGAGTGACAGCAGATCTTCACACAGCATGGAAAAAAATCACAAAAATTACTGGCCCCTATCCAAGGAAAATCATGAGGAATTTGGGGAATTAGCACCCTCTTCAAGGAAGAAGTCACTGGCTGCCCTGGGATGATGTGGATTTTACATATGGTTCTTTTGTCACCAAGATTACACAAGCTTCCCAGCCTTGCCTTTGCAAAAATATTAAAAGATTTTAAATGGGCTTTATTCTACAGAGACAGAGTTCCAAATGCTGTTACACAAATAAAGTGATGAATGGGATGCCTATATATCATTTATTTCCTCTTGGAATTGGTGACCTTCCATCAGTCAGTAGTCTCCTTCACAGTCCCTCACTTGTGAATTATAAGTTAATCAAGAGTACAATGGAAACAATGCATCCATGGCCTGCTCACTGCATTCATTTCTCTCCTCAGGGTGGATTACAGATGTTAAAGTTGTAATGAGCTTTCTTTTAGTCCAGTTTTGACCTCAATTCTGACTTTGCCAGAAAAAATTTCTCATGTGAGTTCATGCAAGATGTATTTGGAAAACACACTGGGATCTGGAAATGAGTGTTGTGAAGCTGGAGTAGTCTAAAAAAGAATATCTCCTTAACTGCTCTATTTTAGGGTAGTGGGTTACGTGGAAAATAATTTAAACAGAGAACGCTATTTCACAAGTATCAGTGCAGAGGAATGAGTATTTTAGCATGTTGCACCATTTTACACAGCCTAAGCTGAGTCTGGGGAACTTCCCCTTGAAGGGGATGCAATATCTCCACTGGAAGTATTTATTTTCAAAATATAGAGATGCACAATAGCTGTGAATGGAATACAAGGAAAAGATTATTCTCTTACAGTTGGTAATACTAGTGGTAACAATGAAGAAATTATTCTCATTATAAAGAAGAGTTTATCTGAAAGGTAAAAAGAGGTGGTAATTAATTTCCTTTAATAGTCACACTGGGATCTCCTGTAGTGCGCAGTCTGATGTTAATAATATATTTTCCCCCCTATAATTAATGTTCATGTTCTGTTCCTGGGGGACTCTTCTCCACTACCCTCAGCATTGTCATTACTTAAGCACGCACAAGCAACTTTAGCACTTTGGTAGCTGCAATAGCTAATCCAAGCACTGCATCCCTTGCCTGTATCTTCTCTCCTGTCATGTGGGTGGCAAATGCCATCACTACAACATGCAGCCTCAGGAGAGCTGAGAAATGATGAGGTACTTTGTCCCATTGTGGAGGAATGCACAGTTTTAAAGAAAAAAAGAAAACGGTAAGACAACAGAGAGGGAAGGAGCGAGCCGTCTTTGCCTGCCCTGCTTTCTGAAGCTTGTGATTCACGGGTGCAGATGCTGCACCTACTTGCCAGCACAAGGCTGGGACACAGCAGGGTGAGCAAGGAAGCCCTTGATTTCAGAGCAGCCTGCGGCTCTCACACCAGCTACCGAGGGCACGGCAAGAGAATGAAGCCACGGCAGAAGCAGCACAGCCTGGGTTTCTTCTCAGTGTCACCCTCTAGTGTAAATGAAAGCTGTGCTGTGCACCAGAGACCAAGCAACATTTGACTTACTCTAAGATACTCTGATTAAGCCAAGTTTGATTTTCCTTAGCTACAAATGCAGACATGACTCTTCTCAGAAAGCAAAAAATCTGAGAGATACTTGTGCTTAACAGGAAGAGCAGGAGAGTAAAAAGCTCAATGACAGAATAGGAGACTAAGTGCTTTAACATTCTACCATTTCCTTCCACTTTCCCCAGATTCTGTACTTGTTTAATTTAGGGTTCCTGCAGGACAAAAGTGCCACAGAAACAGAAATTATTTTCCCTTTACCACTAAATTTCCTTCAGCCTGTTATGCAATGTTGACGTGCATTCATCACACTTTAGAAGATTAGGGAGAATGACTCTCAACAGACAAGTCAGGAAAGAGGAAACACAACAAAAATCTCAAACAAAGAACCATTTTGTTTTTGTAAGATACCAGTGATACACACCTAGGAGTAGACAGTACTGCATTAAGCTTACTTAAATCACACAAATGCAAGTATCTTCTGTTTGGTTATGGTTTGTTGTTTTTAATGTTATATATTGTCTTGAGCAATTGGGCAAAAAGTTTCAACACCAAAATGTTTCTGGAAGCGCTTTGTTTCCCTCTTCTCCGTCCACCACGGCTGCCATCACTGCCCAGTACAAACGAGCACTCCCGCACCAGCACATCCAGCCTCACTGGCATCAACCATCCAGCTCTTCTCATGCATACAAGCAGGTTGGCCTTTGCTCCAATCTAGGAACTTTCCCTTTGGCATTTACTCATTTCCTAAAATGAGGACACTTACATCACAGCACACGACATGTCACTCCTGGGACAGTACCTTTCAGGGCTGAGAAATGAGCTTGTGCAACTCGTGGTCTGCCTCTGTTTGAATGTGTGCTCTTTGAATTGCAAAAGCTTTTCCTGGAGCAGCAGAGAAAGCTAAAGAAACTCTGAGACTAACTTTCTTCATCTCCTCTCTCTGACCTTTCCTACCCTCATTTTTTTGGTACTCAGCACAAGGAAGAGTAAACAAGTGAAAGACAGAAGCAACACCGTGTTCACAAACTCTCCTCCCTAATTTCACACTTACTTTACACCTGCATCCTGAGTCAAGGATATCTCACCAAATTCTGCTAAAACTGTAGTCTACCCAGAGATATAAATATTCTGGAAATTACTGTAAATATAAAATGTAACAGATTTTGCCTTTTTTTTTTTCCCCTTTAGGAGAAACTGGAATATCAGCAGTTTCACTTTAGAACTAATTTTTATTTATTTCTTTAAGAATAAAAATTCTACTATGCCAAATTTTGTTAGCACATATAGACTACTGCCAGAAGTAGATCTAAGAAAAAGGAAAAAAAAATCCTGGCCTGTGAATGCCACCAAGAATGCCCAATACTAAAGACAGAGATGTAATGTACACAATGTGCTTAGTGACATTTCTTCCCAGTTGATATATCTGTAAAGCAGTGAAATGATTAATTAAGCAACAAGAAAGGTGAAAATGGAGGGTGCCACTATCACCGAGCCATTAACAAGAAGGTT
The DNA here is from genome assembly GCA_013400315.1 of Bombycilla garrulus. Lineage (NCBI taxonomy): Eukaryota > Metazoa > Chordata > Aves > Passeriformes > Bombycillidae > Bombycilla > Bombycilla garrulus. The sequence goes on along the minus strand of VXBU01000211.1, from coordinate 727,336 downwards.
CCATAGGACTCAAGAGATGGGAAAAAAGCAGACTTAAGGTTATAATGCACAGAGCCACACAGGACACACCCATATTCCTAAAAGAAATGTTTGGAAAATCCACATCCATATGCATAACATTGCTAAGATAGTATGGTGACTTCTTAGTAGCTTAACTGGAAATATTTAATTGAATGGAAAGTTCTTTGAAAAGTGACATTTCAGCACATAAATACTGCATTTTCCTGCTTATTCTGACAAAATATATTTCTCAAATACATTAAATTCAAGGTTTTTTTAAGTTTTCCAAGCCTGCATTTCCTACTTTGTATTGGGGCGCAGTGGGGTGGAAGGTGTGAAGGGAAGAGGAGGAGGGAATGGAAAGTAGAGATTATTTCTTTTACTGAAGATTTCAGTAATTTTTTTCTAGATCCTCACATCTCTAAGCCTTGCACATTTAAACAAAGGTGAGTGCAAAATATTATTAATGAAATATAAATTAAGGAGAAGACTGCCAAACAGGTGATACAGCATTCTCTGTCTGGAAAATAGCTTTTTTCATGGAAAAAAATCAACATCAGAGACACTCTATCTTTCAAAGAAATCTTTGGGACACTGCTTTTATGGAAAACTAGAATACATCTTCTCTTTAATTAAATAATTCAGATTTCTGACCTTTTCAGTAAAAACATTTGGGAAGATACTTAAATATTCCAGAATTTCTTACTAAATGTGTCTCATTTGCATATAACTCATAAGCTACTTGCAGGCAGAGTCCACCAGAGTAAAAACTCTGAAATTACCTGTTGCTTCTTCCCTCGCACTGGGTAATCATCACCTTGAGACTCTGATCCAGGAGGTAATGCGAGTGAAACATGAACTGCCCATGCAAGTTTCCCATTCTGTCAGACCAGCAGGGGATAGTAGTTCATGCCTTTCAATTAGAAAGCTTTCGTGGACCCTCTCCCCCAAAATGGCAGGAGACACTGAGGTGCCAACAGATCCACAATTTCCAGTAAGAGAGCCAAGTAAAGCCATATAGTGGTGGTGCTTCACATCTGACCTCCCTGGTGTGACTGGAGACCTGTGCGTGCTTGATCCCAGGCTTCAGGCAACAACATGGTCCTGCTGAGGGAAAGCAGCACTGCTGCTCTGAATACTGCTCTTAAACAAACCAAGGAAAAGAATACATTTGCATTACCACGTACACTGAGAACCAAAACCCTCTCTAGAAGAAGGGATGTCACAGTGCTATTTAAAATACATTGTGGCAGCTTGGTGGGCATAGTGATGCTGTTTTCCCATCCACAGGTAAACTCATGTCTAGAGATACACACACTGTCTTACCAAAGGTTTGTTTCTAATTAGGGAGTAACTGAAGCCTTTTTTAACACCTGCATTGCATGGATTTAATATACTAATGTGTAAACCTGTCTCAAATGTCTAATCCTAAAAATGTTTTACTTTCTTTTCAGTACTCTTAAGTAGTTAGTCCTACTAATTTAACTCCATCAGGCTGAATGACATTAAATAAAATGTCTAGAAGGAACTAATTTAAGTACTTATCAAAGACCAGTAATATCAATTTCCACAGGTAAGTAAAATGAATGCATATGAACTGCAATCAGATACATTGATTCTACTCTATTGTAAAAACATAGCTTAGAGATAAATAGTACTGTGATTATTTGCCCAGGAAAATGTGCATCATCCTAATGGGACTGCTCTCATGACCTTGACTAAACTACAGCACTCAGGCTTTCTCAAAAGCACTGCCAAAATACCAACAATAGCATGACGTACATGTCTGTTTTTTGAGGTGTCCATTTTACAATGAGGCTTTGAGGAAAGCAGTCTTTATCCACAAACATTTCTTGATTCATGTGCAATTACTGCTGTACTTCTGCATAAAGAAAACTAGAAGATAACACAGGACACTGTTTCAGGGCCTGTGCTTGGGGTATAGTTAAAAGGCAAACTAAAATGCACCTTGCAGTGGCATTTTCAAAGGACAAGTTTGACACCATAAACAAAGTTCATTTATGCTGTCGAGTACTTCCCAGAGCATAGCTCTGCCTTAGGGGTTCATGGCTCAAAGACAGCACAGGCTGTTCCACATGGCCACTAATACAAGATTAGGAATGGCATCAGCAGGTGTCTGGCTTTGGAAAAGCTGGAGCTGAATATTTCTCGCTGTCTCCTCCAAACTGAAAGGCTATGATTCAGTCTAGGTTGGTATTCATGACTTCTGGAGACCTGAGTTTACTCAAGTCTCTTAATACTCTGGCTGTAGCTGAGACTGGGGCTAAGGACTGACAGGGATGAAAAGCAGATGCTACTGCTGGGAAGACCAAAGCTTATAAAGCTCAGAAGAGCACAAACACAGTAAAGCATGACCAGCTGTAGAGCTGAGTGGGAATAATGCACTTTAGGTTATGTTAGTCTGGGGTTTAATGGCTTGGTGTAGAACTAGAGTTTGGACCCAAAGAACTGAGTTAATTACTTGATCTCAAAGGGCTTAACTGATGATCAAGTAAAGACAACAGCAAAATCTCACCATACGCCTCCCCGAGCAAATGGAAGGCTATTCCTTAGCCTGAGCCAACATGCTGGCTCTCTCATTGCTCACCCTTGTGCAGCATATACTTCCAAATTCGATTTTTAGCCATAGGAAGCCTTTATGCTGATACACTGAATTTTTCCAAGGCTATTATTAGCTTACTGAAATGAAAGTGCTGGTGATAAGAAAAAGCTTAGATAAAAAACCAGGACAAAGTGGCCTGAACACAAGTATGGCTTCATGGTCTTGCCAAATATACACATTGTGCCAAGGCCTACCATGCACAGGTTCTGTCTGTGTAGAACCTAACAAGGATTGGCAGGCAGGTAACTTGGGAATAATGCCATCTAAGGCAGCAGGCCCTAAGAAACCCTCTTAAGAAATCATAAAGAGGACCATTTCTTGAGATCCTGTCTCTGCTGCTGAAACAGAACAGTGTCTGGTCAGTGACTTGTTTCTTCTGAGTAAACGAGAAAGTGGGATCATCAACCACTGATCTGAGGAGTAAAGCAGCTTACAACTTTCTATGTTTTGTTGTATTTGCATGTGATGTGCTCATCAGCAAAGATTTTTAGGGTTCTTGCCTGTCTTCTGGGATTGCCCCAATTTCACTACTAAAAAAACCCTTCTGACTGGAACATCACAGATGCTGGGGCAAACACCTTCTTTGTCTTGGGTCCAGCTCAAGCATCCATGTTGTGGTGGGAATGAGGATGAGCAGTCTTAGAAAGCCTCAAGAGACCCACTGAGCTGGACTGAGCAGAAATGCCAGCAGAGCACATGGCTTGTTTATAACCCTGGAGTAGATACAGGCTGCTAAAACGTACTGAGGGTGAGGGTTAGTGTTAGAGCTAGGTTTAAAGGATGGGGTAGTGGAAGAATGGGCTTCAGGAGTGTTAACAGCACTGACTCTGAAAGTTCACTGAATTGGTATTGAGGCTGAAGGGCAGGTAGTTATTTGTAATGAGAGGAAGGGCACATGATGTGCAAGTTCTTCTTTTGATGTGCAAGTAAGATTTAGAGAGCAGACTGATAGAAGTCTCATATCTGACTCGATCCGTAGGGCTGGCAGAAGAATGAGCCCATGACTGAGGCTTCATTTTAGCTCTGAATCTGTAGGTGCTTCAGTTTCTGCAGTCCCTCCACACCCCAAATAAAAACCAATCTTCTCTAAGCTCCTTGGAGAAACCTGCTGCCATCCTACCACCCTGGGCCTTAGACCAAAAATTGATTAAACTCTTCAGATCCCATTTCCCTTAACCCCAACCAAAATGAAGACAGTACAACTCAGCAAAGCATCTGCCCTCACTGCAGCCCAACAATTCCTGCTGATTGTCCCAGCAGACCAAGCAGCTCACTTCTGCCTCATTTTAACAGCAATCACCATCCTAAGCCTTATTATATCTTTATCACCTGAGACTTCTAACAGTTAGAAAAGTACATTTTAAGCGTTTGACTCCTGCCTTGTCTGCTTCTCCCCCTAAAGATACAAAATCCCCCAGTAAACTGAACTTCTCATCCCCAAAGCCCCACTTCATGTGTATCCCAAGCTTGCTTACCTGTCCTACATCAACTCTCATGGGGCCAAAATTCAGCTTCAAGCTTTTGTTCCCATCAGTGCTCACTTCACACGGGCCTTCTGGTCAGTCTTCTGCAATCCATGAATATTTTTTCTTGCTCAGTATTTCCACAGCTAAAACTTAACAGTATCTCTTTCACAAACATATGTAAAGTTGCCCAGTGTCTCCTCCTTTCCTCCATAGCTGGGCTTCAAACTGAGGTTTTCCTCTCATCATCCAGTACTGAAGTGATCCCAGTGAACTCTTGCAGCAATAAATTGAATCCTCCTGTTCTTGTGATTGCTAGCAATAACCCAAACGTTAATCTCAGTTTTAGTTTTCTCTATCCCAAAGCTAAGCAGAGTAATATGACCTAAGTGGAGTAAAGCCCTGAGAGTAGCTTTGAGCATGGTGTTCCTTATTGAATTTTACCACCAGCATTTGGGTCCAGGAGGTTGTGTTCACTGATGGGTGCTATCAGATATGCATGATGAGGGTATTACAGTCTCTGCTGGCTGCAGGCCGTTTAGCATGCCCATCAGATGTCCCATGTCAGGGTCAGGAAGAGCAGAGTTGGAAGAATTCCATTTAGTACTATGTCCTAAAGTTCCTCTGTTCCAGGATGATATAATATTGTCTGGTTATGGCTATACTTATTAGAGTATTAAAGAGTTTTTCAACATTTTTACACAGAACCTTTCTCTTTCTTCTCTACAAAAATATAAAGCAAAGGTTTTTCTGACAGTTTTTGACTCATTGAAGAATTGCTTTGAAAAAGCAATATATCCTGGCTCATATCCTTTATAGTGAGGTGACTGCCTGACTGCACTGCTATAAAGCAGTACTGCTCAGCTTCAGGAGGCTCCTATGAAGGGAGGTTCACTGCCTTTCCTATACTTACATTCCCCCACTCCTCCCCAGCTTCCCTAATGATAAATTAGGCATTCCAACCGAAGTCTGAGGGTCTGAATAGCCACCTTTGTAACTTTCTTTAGCCTTGTTTCCACATTAAGAAGTTTTCTAGAAGTGGGTTGAGTTCTTTCAGAAGTGGAGGCATTGGAAAGCACAAAGGCAATCCTCCTCCCTTAGAGTCATGCAGGAATTCCCCGGCCACGGCATTGGACATGGAGAGCATCCTGTCCACAGGTCAGTGAAAAATTCTCTGTTTTAACTGTTGCATCGCACACTTGGCTGAAGCTTTTGGTTCTGAACAAGCCGTATTTTTCTGGCATGTTCCTAGGAAAGTAGATTCTCAGTCTGCTGCCAGGTAGAAATGAATAGTTGAGTTTTTTAAGAGCACCAAGTGGCCTATTAGCAAGTGTAAACGCATCCAAAAAAATGAAAGAAGACTGTATTTCTGCTTCTGATTCACTGTTCTGTGCCAAATAACACTTTCTCAGTCACCTTTTCTTCCTCAAAGAGAACAGGTTGTGACAGATTGAAGTCTTCTCCCCTGCTATGTCAGGAGCCTTTATGTGACAATTACAATATCATTTTTGTTTTACGATCAGCTGAAGTCAGTTCAAAACAGCACGTCACCTCACACATGAAATAGCATTACTTTATGTGATGGGTACTGGAATTTGGCAGGAGCATTTCCTCATTTGCAGTCTGCTTTCTTCTGTCTCAACTCGATGCAGAGTAACTTCAGTTTTGAAGTCAGTCAGGCTTATCTGGAGGAGTGACTCATCTAGGGCAAGCAGAGTAGCCAGCTCCTGCTTGCTCTGAAATGTTAAGGAGTGGAGGAGGAGAAAAATTACAAATTCATGATGGGGAAGACCTCAGACCTTCCAGATAAAACCGGTGATATTTAACAGCAGCCCCATGAGCAGCAAGCTCAGTGCTCAGCAGGCAGCCTCTTTATCCCCTCACTTTTCATGGTGTTTGCCTTTCTCTCTTGTTGCACCCAGCTCACGTGCCACAGGCAAGGCTGGCCTCAGAAAGTTCAAAGAGGAGCCAGCTGGCTGCACATGAGTGCTTAGATCAGTAGATCCTACTGATGTAATCAACAGCACCACGTCTTCTAGCTTTTTTTATTTTGTACGTCTCTAGAATAGCAATTAGCCAAGAGCAGGTCTAAATGCTGCAGTGTTCAGAAGGATTCTTGCTTTCCCTGACAATTGCTTTTTCACATCATCTGTTAGACCTAGAAAAATAATACAGCATTTCCCATTATAACTCCTCTCACTTGTAATTTTTCTTTCTGTGGCCAGAAGAGACAAAGTGTGCACTCACGGCACAAAAATCTCTCCAGAACAACCACTACTATAATATTTAATCTGCCAAACTGCTCTCACCATGAATTCAAGACACTTGGTCGTAAGACCATCCACCCTCCTCAATTTCTGACCACCTCCTACTTCTCTTATTTCCTGGTTGCCAACTTTTTCTTTCTAAAATGTTTATTTTTTAAAACCAAACCCAACTCACTTCATCCTCCACGGCATTCAGATTCAAAAGGAAGTGTTTGAGAAAATAAAAAGTTTTTTGAGTGGTGAAATTGTCAGCAAGCTCTTGAGTAGATTGTCTAGTGTCTGCAGTGACAAGGGACAGGTATCTATTGTCATAAAAGTTGAAGAAATTCAGCAATTTCAAGATCTTTATAGTTTTCTCAAACTTGACAAATCAGCCAGCAGGTTCAAAAGACACACAAACACGTCTGCACACAAACACATGGACACACATGCAGACGATATGACCAAATATTCCTTATTTCCCCAATAAAACTGTTGTTACATCAATACCCAAACCATGCAGGTTCAAAGACCGAATCCTTAAGGAGTAACAAAGCAGCAAGGGAGAGGCAGCAAAATGTACAAGGACAACCATCTCTAAACAGCAGGTTGAGGGAGGTGATTCTCTCTGTCTACTCCCCTCTGGTGACAACTCACCAAAGGGGGAGCACTCCATCCAGGCCTGGGACCCCTAACGTAAGATGGATGTGGACCTGCTGGAGTGAGTCCAGATGATCATTCCAGATCTCTCCTATGGAGACAGGCTGACTGAGCTGGGATTGACTGAGCTCGGAAAAAAAGAAGGCTTCACGGAGACCTTAGAGCTTTCTAGTACCTGAAGGGGGCTGCATGGCACTTTTCACACAGGCATGGAGTGATGAGCAGGAATGACTTTAAACTAAGGAGGGTAGGTTTGCACTAGTTATTCAAAAGAAATTATTTTCTGTGAGGATGGTGAGACACTGGAACAGGTTGCACAGAGAAGCTGTGGATGCCCCATCCCTTGGCAGTGTTCAAGGCCAGGAGAATGAGGCTTTGAGCAACCTGGTCTAGAGGAAGGTGTCCCTGCTTGTGGCACACAGCTGAAACCAGGTAATCCTAAAGGTCACTTCCAAGTGAAACTATTCTATGATTCTGTGACCTGAAGGAAAAGAAAGAAATATTTTCTTAAAAAAAAAAAAAAAAAAAAAAAACAAAAAAAAAAAAAAAAAAACCCCC